>CM052895.1:103267658-103305308 GCA_028534135.1 Potos flavus | reverse complement strand
AGAGAGAGAGAGAGAGCAAGTAGGGAGAGGGGCTGAGGGAGAGGGAGAGAAGCAGACTCTCCAGTGAGCATGGAGCCCCTCATGACTCTGAGATCATGACCTGAGCTGAAATCAAGGGTTGGACACTTAACCAACTGAGCCGCCCAGGCACCCCTCTTAGATCTTTTAGGGAAATGAGATCATAGATCAAAGAACTGACCCAAATATTGGACAGATAGGCAGATACAAGGAAACAGAACTTGGCTAGAGCAGTAATCCATGAGCAGATTTCTCCATAGCAACCAGCACCAGGGCAGGGAAATATGAGCTGTAATTGACAAATTGCTGGAAGCTCAGTGTGGACAATTCTGAGAGTTAAAAACCATGGGAGGGCTTCCACAGTGAATATTACTTCCAGGAACTCTACCAGGTCCTCAGAGTGAATATCGGAGAAAAATCTTCTCTAGTTTCCACAAGGGGAAGGAACAGGAACCATGTTTAAATATGCCAGAGCATTTCATTCTTCTTAATGAGGTTTTTATTCAGGAAAAATTATTTTACAGGAGTGTAACATTCTGAGTTTTATCAGTACCTAATTTAATTAGTGGAAAGGAAATATCCAACTTTGGCAGGCCCTAGCTTTCTATATAGAAGAAGTGAAATACCAAATATAGCCCCCATCTAGCCATCTTGTTCCATCTAAGGACAGGAAGGTGTACTGAGAAGTAATGGTGAAATTCATGGTCCAGGGGTATAGAGTCACCAAAAGACAGACATAATCATAGAACTACAAAATGCTTCTCTTCCCAACGGCTTACCATTGCATTATTAAAGGTCTATTTACCACAGTCCCTTTTAACAAGTACATCATGTCTACCTTTCAACACAAAATTGCAATTCATGTTAAAAGGCAAAAATCATCATTTGAAGAGACTGAACGAGCATCAAAACCAGAGTCAGATAAGGAAAGAATGTTGTGTTTATCAGAGATGGAATTTTAAAAAACTATATTAATAAGCTATGAAATTTTATGACATAATTGATTATATGCAAAAACAGACAGGTAATGTAAGTAGAGAGATGGAAATTCTAACAAAATGAAAAATAAATGCTAGAGAACAACAACAACAATAAAACTGTAATTAAAATGAAGAATACCTGTGATGGACTCATTAACAGACTGGACATGGCTGAGAAAAGAATCACTGAGCTTGAGGACGTGACAATAGAAACTTCTAAAACTAAAAATCAAAGAGAAAAAAAAGAATGAAAAAATAGAAAAAATATTTAAAAACAGTGGGATAGCTGTAGAAGGTATAACGTATGCACATAGGGAATACCAGAAGGGAAAAAAGAAAGAAAGGAACAGAAGCAATAATTAATTCCCCCCCAGTTAATGTCAGAAGACAAATCACAGATTCAGGAGCCTCAAAATATATATACTAAGGCATATTATATTTAAACTTTCGAAAATCAAAGATTAAGAAAATTCATTTTGGAAGAAGCCAGAGGAAAAAATACCTATAGAGGAACAAAAATAAAAATTACATCTGATATCTCAGAAACCACGTAAGCTAGAGAATGGAGTGAAATATTTTAAAATGTTGAGAGAAAAAAACCTGCCAACATAAAATTATATACCCTGAAAAATTACCCTTCAAAAGTGAAGAGGAAAGAGACCTTTTCACACAAACAAAAACTGAGAGACTTGGTTGTCAGTACGTCTGCCTTATAAGAAATGTTAAAAGAAACTCTTCAGAGAGAAGGAAACTGATGTAGGTAAAAAACTCTTATCTACATTAAAAAATGAAGAACATTAGAGAATAAATGAAGGCAAATTTTTTTGTTTTTCTTATTCTTAATTGATGTAACAGATAACAGTCCAAAATGCCCCTCCGTATTTGATTATATGTATGCTAACGTATACTATTTATAGGAGAAATGAATGACAGCAATGATACAAAGTATAGGAGGGAGGAATTAGGAATATTTTATTATTAGAAGATATTTACACTACGTGTGAGGTGGTATAAAGTTATTTGAAATTGGGCTTAGATTAGTTGTAATGTGTATTGTGAACTATAGGACAACACTAAATATGATTGATATGCTAATGAAAGAAAATGGAATCATAAAATACTCAAAGCCACAAAATATCTGAAAAAATGTGGAAGACAAAAATAGGAACAAAGAACAGAGCAACAAATAAAAACAGTAATAAATATCATACATATTAATCCTACTATATCAATAAGATCTTACATGTCAATGATTTGAATGTACCAATGGTACCAACCAATGGTCAGATTGGATCAAAAAACAATACTTAACAATATGTTGTCTACAAGAGACCTGCTTTAAATATTAAAATACACATAGGTTAAAAGTAAATTAATGAAGGAAGTTCTACCATGGTAACACTAATCAAGAGAAAGCTGGAGTAGCTATATTGGACTTCAGAGCAAGGAAAGTTATCAGGGATAAAGTTGGACATTACATAATGATAAAAGGGTCAGTACTCCAAGAAGATATAATAATTTTGAATGTGTGTGTTCCTAACAATAGAACATCAAACTACTTGCGGCAAAAACTAACATAATACAAGGAGAAATAAATGAATTCACTATTATATTTGGAAGATTTTAAAAAACAGTCTATCAGAAATGTCAGGTCCAGTAGACAGAAGAGCAGTAAGGACATAGTTGAACTCAACAGCATCATCATTCAACTAGATATAATTGACTTCTATAGATTATTTCATCCAACAACAGCAGACTAAATACTCTTCTCAAGTTCACATGGAACATTCACCAAAATAAATTACATTCTGGGTGATAAAACACACCTTAACAAATTTAAAAGAGTAGAAATCATGCAACATCTGCTTTCAGGCTAAAGTGAAATTAAACTAGAAATCAGTAACAACTAAAATAACTATAAAAATTATCTGTAAAAATCCCTAAATACTTGGAGATTAAACAACACACTTGTAAATAAAACATGATTCAAAGAAGAAATATCAAGAGAAATTTAAAAGTATTTTGAATTAATTGAAAATACAACTTAACAAATTTGGGGGATGTAATGAAAGCAATGCTTAGAACAAAATATGTAGCATGAATGCATATATTAGAAAAGAATAAAGAGCTAAAATTAAGATCTAAGCTTCCACTTTAGGAAGCTAAAAATGAGTAGATTAAATTTAAAGAAGAAAAATAATAAATATACTGAAAAAAATCAATGAAATTGAAAATGAACAAAACCAGAGCTAGTTCTTTGAAAAGATCAATGAAATTGATATGCCTCTAGCCACATTAACTAAAAAATGAGAACAAACACAAATTATTGATATCAGAAATAGGAGTCATCACTACAGATCTAATGGATAATAAAAGGATAATAAAGGACTATTAAAAATAACTCTCTGCCCCCAAATTTGGTAACCTAGATAAAATGGATCAATTTCTTGAAAGACATAATCTGCCAGAACCCACAGAGGAATAAACAATCTGAATATGCCTATATCTATTAAATAAGCTGAGTCAATGATTAATAGCCTCCCCAAACAGAAAGAAGCAGGCCAGATGGATTCACTGGTGAATTCTACCAAACATTAAAGCAATAAATTATACATAGTCTCTACAATCTGTTTCGGAGGCTAGAAACAGAGGAAATATTCCCTAACTCATTTTATGAGGCCAGCATACCCTAATACCAAACAACACAAAGATATTACAGGAAAAGAATAATTGCCATGATCGTTCATTTAAATATATTTAACAAAATATTAGCAAATCAAATCCAACAATGTATAAAAATAATCATTTACCATGAACAAGTGAGATTTATCCCTAGTATGCAAGACTAGTTGAACATTCAAAAATCAATTAATATAATCCATCGCATTAACTGACTATAAAAGAAAAATCATATGGTTATATCGGTAGATGTAGAAAAAGCACTTGACAGAATCCAACATCTATTCATGGGTATAAACTCTCATCAAACTAGGAAGAGAAGGGAAAACTTTTAAAACTTGATAAAGAACATCTATAAAACACCTTCAGCTAACATCATACTTAATGGTGAGAAACTCAAAGCTTTCCCATTAGGGCCGGGAATAAGGCAAAAATGTCTTTTACCTATTGCTTTTCGTCATTGTACAATCAGTCCTAGCTAACAAAATAACCCAAGAAAAGAAGATGTATACAGAATAGGAAGAAAGAAAGAAACCTCTTAGCAGATGACATAATTATCTATGTAGAAAAAAAAATTTTTTTTTTTAGTGTTTATTTGAGATAGAGACAACAAGAGAAAGCACAAGTCGGGTGGAGGGTCAGAGGGAAAGGGAGAAGCAGGCTCCTGGCTCAGCAGGGAGCCTGATGTGGGACTGGATCCCAGGACCCTAGGATCATGACCTGAGCTGAAGGCAGACACTTAACCGACTAAGCCACCCAGGTGCCCCTATGTAGAAAAACTTAAAAAAACAGCAAAAAAACACCTTGTAGAGCTTAAACATTTATAGTAAGATTGCAGGATACAAGATTAATATACAAAAGTCAATACCTTTTCTGTATACCAGTAATAAAGAAGTGGAATTTGAAATTAAAAACACATTAACATCTACCTTTGGCTCAGATCATGATCTCAGGGTCCTGGGATCCAACCTATATCAGGCTCCCTGCTCAGCAAGGAGTCTGCTTCTCCTTCTCCCTCTGCCTGCTGCCCCCCACTCATGGCCTCTCTCTCAAATAAATAAAATCTTAAAAAAAAAACAAACCTTTACATTAGCATCCATCAAATGAAATATTTAACTATAAAACTAATAAAGTATGCACAAGATCTATATGAGGAAATCTACAAAACTCTGATGAATGAAATCAAGAACTTAATAAATGAAGAAATATTTCGTGTTCATGGACAAGAGGGCTAAATATCATTATGATGTCCGTTTTCTCCAACCTTATCTGTAGATTCCATACAATCCAAATTAAAATCTCTGCAAGTTATTTTTTTTTAAAGATTTTATTTATTTATTTGACAGAGAGAGAGAGACCACAAGTAGGCAGAGAGGCAGGCAGAGAGAGGAGGAAGCAGGCTCCCCGCTGAGCAGAGAGCCCGATGTGAGGCTCGATCCCAGGACCCTGAGATCATGACCTGAGCCGAAGGCAGAGGCTTAACCCACTGAACCACCCAGGCGCCCCTCCGCAAGTTATTTTGTGGGTATTAAGCTGGTTCTAAAGTTTATGTAGAGAGGCAGAAGACCCAGAACAGCCAACACAATAATGAATGAGAAGAACAGTTGGAGGACTGACACTATCTGACTTCAAGACTTAGGATAAAGCTGCCAGTAATCAAGACAGTGTGGTATTGGTGAAAGGATATACAAATAGATCGATGGAACAGAATAGAGAGCCCAAAGGTAGACCCACATAAATACTGTCAACTGATCCTTGACAAAGGAGCAAAGACAATACAAAGAGCAAAGATAGTCTTTTCAACAAAAGGCGTTGGAGCAACTGGACATCCACATGCAAAAAAATTAATCCAGTTGCAGACTTTGCACCTTCACAAAAATTTACTCAAAACGGATCATAGACCTAAATGCAAAACAAAAAATGTTAGAAGATAACATTGGAGAAAACTTAGATGACCTTGAATATGGCAATGACTTTTTAGAAACAACACTAAAGGCATGATCCAGGAAAGAAAGAATTAATAAGCTGGGCTTCATGAAAATTATATACTTAAGCTCTGCAAAAGACAGTCTCAAGAGAAAAAATAGACAAGTACAAACGGTGAGAAAATATTTTCAAAAGACACATCTGATTAAGGACCATTATCCAAAATATACAAAAGACTTTTAAACTCAACAATAAGAAAATGAACAATTGAATTTAAAAATGGGCAAGTGACTTTGATAACTCACTAAAGAAGATATACAAAGGGCAAGTAAGTATATGAAAAGTTGATCAACATCATGTTACTAGAAAATTCCAAATTAAAACAACAAAAAGATACTACTACACACCTATTAGAATGGCCAAAATCCAGGATATTGACAGCACTAAATACTGGCTAGGATGTGGAAAAACAGGAACTGTGATTCATTGCTGATGGGAGTGCAAAATGGTATATCTACTTTAGAAGACATTCAGTGTTTTAAAAAACTAAACCTATGCTTACCATGTGATCCAGCAGTCATATTTCTTGGTATTTACTCAAATGAATTTAAAAACTTATGTTCACACAAAACCCCATACAGAGATGTTTATAGCAGCTTTATTCATAACTGCCAAAACTGTGGAGCAATCAAGACATACTTCATTGGTGAATGGGTGAATAAACTGTAGTTTATCCAGAGAATGGAATATTATTCAACACTAAAATGCAATGAGCTATATCAAGCCATGAAAGATATGGAGGAAACTTAAATGTGTATTACTAAGGAAATGAAGCCAATCCCAAATGGATTCATATGTACTGTATGATTCCAACTATATGACATTCTAGAAAAAGCAATACTATGAAGACAGTAAAAATAATTAGTGGTCACCAGTCTTGAGTGGGAGGGAGAAATGAATGGACAGAGCACAGAGGATTTTTGTGATAGTGAAACTACCGTGCAGTACTATAAATAGTGGAAACATTTCATTATACATTTGTCAAACCGAGCGTGAATCCTAATGTAAACTATGAACTCCGGCTGATAACAATATGTCAATTATAACAAATATAGCACTCTGGTGCAGGATGTTGATAGTGGGGGTAGGTTATGCATGTGTGGGGACAGGCTGTATACGGGAATTATTGAGGAATGCGGTCTCACACATTCAGTCTTTCGATCCCTACTCTGCTGTTAAACAATGATCCTTGAGCCTGCAACAGCAACTCACCAACAGATGAAGAACCGCACAGCCTGTGCGGGATTTACCACCTTATCTGCAAATATCTTTTCCTGTTTCAGGAGCAATGAGTGTTCCTTTGTTCTGCTTCAGCATGGAAGTCACTGGCCCTCAGGCATTCTCCCAGCTTCAAGTATTGCAGACTTCACAAGGGAGTGAACAAATTGTCCTGCATTGACTGTGGGGAGAGCCCTGTTGGCCATGGGTCACACCCAATATTGAAGCTGATTTTGCTCTGTCTCTTCTCTATGTAAGTAAAGTATTAGTTTATCCAGGGCTTGACTGTGTTGTGTTTTCCTACTAAGATCCAGTGGACAGAAATATTTGTAGTCCTACCCTGAGACTGGTAACTGGTAATGCACAGTACTCTGACAGGAGCTCTCTGTACTTCTGCTTAGTTTTGGTATGAACCTCAAATTGCTCTAAAAATAAAATGTATTAATTAATAAAAAGAAATAGCTTAACTCCTACCTCACTATACACAAAAGTTAATTCAAGATGAGTTATTAACCAAAATGCAAAAGCTTAAATCACCAAACTTTCAGGGGAAAAAGAAAAACATTGGAAAATTTTCTTACCATGTGTGTATAAGCAAAGTTTCTAAGGTTACAGAAAGCAGTAACTACAAAAATTGATAAATTAGACTTATCAAAAGTTAAAACTTATGCTTGTCAAAATACAAAATTAAGAAAATGAATAGGCAAACCACAGATGGGGAGAAAATATACACAAAGCACACATCTGACAAAGAAGTGGTATCTAGGATATAGAAGGAAACCCTGTAACTCAAACAAATAACAACCCAATTAAAAGTAGGAAAAATATTTGAATAGGCATTTTATAAAACAAGATATATGAAAGGACAATAATCGCATGAAAAAGTGTCCAATATCATCAGGCATCAGTGAGATAAAAATTAAACCTGAGTTCTGGAATTTACTGTGAAGTGTATCAAAAATAAGATGGCTGTATGACTGGATGGAATGAGGAAAGAGAAGGAAACATGATACCACAAACACAGCACAAATGTTACTGGTCAAATGTAGGTGATGCATATTAGATGTCTGTTGCAAAAATCCCTTCTAATTTTTAAACATTTTTCATAATCTTGGAAAATATAAAGACAAAAATGCAATGACAAGAATTGAATATGATTTGCATTAATGTATAAAGTATCCAACCTAATCTGGGATATGTAAATTATAGATTTTATTTAAATGTTATAAATGCTATAAAAGAAAGCAGGGGACCATATAGGGATTGGGACATTGGAGATGATTAAAAATTTCAAATAGGATTATTAAGAGAATCTTCACTCTGGAGACTTGATATGTCTTAAGAATGACTCTGACTCCTGTGTTGAGAATAGATTATAAGGGAACATAGGTAGAAACAGAGAGATCATTTTGGCAGGTAGGGCCGTGATCCAGGAAAGAATGATAGCCTAGACCAAAGGTTGTGTCAGTAAAGATAGTGATGGTTATATCCTAACGTATATTAAAAGTAAATGGAAAAATTGAGTTACTGTGGGAGAGAGAAAGTGCAGAGCATTGGTAGAGTAACAATGTCCTTGAGTAGGCAAGGAGGGAATGAGACAGTATAGGGACAGAGACATTGGATTTAGAGAGGAGAATGGATCATTTATGACTGGAGGAAAGACATGGTATATGATGCAGATCCTGGCCAGTGGGAAATGTATTTGAGGCAGTTTGTGAAGATTCTTCTCTGATTGCTTCTGTTTTCTCAGTGAAATAGGAAGCAAGGTCATCAACTGAATTTCTCTTAACCTTTTAAAATTAGAAACCTACATACTCTTTGACCCAGAAATTCCACTTTTTAGTATCTATCCTAGAAATAAAACACTGGCAAATAAGGACATAGGTGTACAAATTTTTAGTTTAGCATTATTTACAGTGACATAGAAACAGAATCATCTTTAATGCTCATCATTTAGAGGGAAATTATTTAATACAGTTTTTGTTATCCATGTTGAATATTTTTTCTTCTTCGAAAATGAATTTGTGTGTGTGTGTGTGTGTGTGTGTGTTTATCTGAAAGGACAGCTGTGTAATATTTTTAAGTGGGCAAGGAAAAAATGTTGTGTATGCTGTTACCATTTTTAATAAAAACCTTACATGGCCATATGTTTACACTAATATGGGTAAGATGTTAAAAATAAACAACTAATGATTTTAACCTTGGTGACTTAGGGAATACAATTTTTCTCTCCTTTTTATATCCTTGTGTTGCTTCAGATGTGATAAGAAATACTGCTTTTTCTTCTAAAAGAATATTTAATCATGTTATCATGTAAAAATATTATTCATGGAATAAAGTTTATGTAAATAAATTAAAATCATCTGTGACACCACCACAATTATCAATCTTCTGCCCAGATTCCCCCCAAAATGCCTTTTATTCCTTCATGGAGTCCCAACCCTAGGCGTGTTGCACTTCGGCTTCCAACAGCCTATACCTGTGACTGTTCAAAAACTACTTTTGGTTGCCCGTGAAGAGAGCTAGAAGTACCTGGTGTTGATGTCTGCACAGGGTGACTCCTAGCTGAAGCTGGTCTGGTACAACACAGGGGTGTGAAAGGCAGCGCTCCTCCTCTGGGACAGGATAACTGAGGTACAGCCTGCACTCCAGAGATCCCTGGTGGAATCAGGTTGCTATTGTGCTGCTGGGACAGGGGGCTTTGCTGAAATTGCATTCTTGTTTGGCTTTCCCCTCTCCCTGTGTCCTCTTTTTTTTTTTTTTTAAAGATTTTATTTATTTATTTGACAGACAAGAGAGAGATCACAAGTAGGCAGAGGGGCAGGCAGAGAGAGAGGGGGAAGCAGACTTCCCGTTGAGCAGAGAGCCTGATGCGGGGCTCGATTCCAGGACCCTGAGATCATGACCTGAGCCGAAGGCAGAGACTTTAACCCACTGAGCCACCCAGGCGCCCCTCCCTGTGTCCTCTTTCTCCCAGTCCTTACTGGCTTTTCCTGGGAGCGCTTGCTTCATAAATCACTTGCACATGAATTCTTGTAGCTGGGTCTATTTCAGGGAAACCCAATCTAAGAAAGTTACACTCAAAAATACTGCTATTAAATTCTCTCCCTGTCATAATCAAACCTTTACTTTTTAGGCCACTGCTTTGTTAGGTGACAACTAATTAAACTGTTTTAAAAGAGAATACATGACTTAGTGTTTTTGCAGGGTTCCAGATTTTATGTAAGTCTACTTTTAGTAATTGATTATTTTCCACCAATGACTTTAGTGGTTAAATTTCAAAAGTCTCTTTAAAAATTGAGTCAATAAAGAATATGTTTAGGAAAAGCCAAGATCTATGGGCTTTTTTCAAATCAAGTTACATTTGTTACCATTTATTTCACATTCCTAGAAGTCTTCTCTGGTGGAATTAATTTTTATCCTAATTTTTTAAAGCCAATTTGCTCACTGTCTGCTCTGTCCGATTTAATATACTGGTATGTTCTGCTTTACAAACCACCTAAAAGAAGGATGGCCAAAATCAGTAGATCCTGGTCATTACCTCCCAGTTCCCATTTCTGACCCCTTATTTCTTGGTGTAGCCTTGCCTGAATTCTTGGCTGTCTTGGCTTTGACTCTAAGTCTTCTTTGGTTTGACAGCACATTTGTACACAGTTCTGCAAATTGACCCTTGGCATTTCTTCTTGGAACACAAGTGGTATTTGGATTCTGGCGATTCAGATTTGGATCTGAACCACAGATGTAGGCAAGAGCTTTGCTACCTTCTGAGGAGGCCCCTCAAATTCCAGCCAGCTAGGCTAGGCCTGTCCAGGCTTTCCTTCAGAGAGGGGGATTGGAGAGTTGCCATTTACTGATTTTCCCAAATGTCATTGTTTAACCAGTTTTCTGAAGACTGAGTTTCATGAACATGGTTTCTTGCCTATGGTTACAATTCTAAAATATATTATCCTATTTTCAGCCTTAGTTTTGGTTGTTTATTTCCTAAATTTATCTTGATAATACCTATCATCTATTTGCATTTGTCCTAATTTTCTGATCATCATGAAGATGATCATCATGAAGATCATCAAAGAAATCATAGTGTAAAGCCTCCAGGTATTATTTTTGAACTCTAAGCTAGACTTTTAATTTTTTTAAAGATTTTATTTTTATTTAATTGTCAGAGACAGAGAGAGAGCACAAGCAGGGGAGTGGCGGGCAGAGGGGGAAGCAGGCTCCCCACTAAGCAAGGAGACTGATGCAGTACTCAATCCCAGCATGCTGGGATCATGACCTGAGCCGAAAGCAGACTTAACTGACTGAGCCACCTAGGCGTCCCTAGACTTTTAAATTTTTAGTGAAATAGGTTTTGTAGTAAATTCTATGAAAATTACTAAGAGAATAACAAATAGCACCTACCATAAGGTAGTTTTAGTTTGTGTAAAGAATATTATTTCTGGTTTATAAACTGGAACTTTGGAAGCCACTTGCAAAAGATGGCAGAACCTTCTTCATATGTCTACGTCCCTGAATGAATGAGTGAATGAATGAATGAATTCTCATTGGTCTTTGCTCAAATTTTACATCTCATCTAGAATTCTTTCTTTAGTCCCTATTCCTATATATATTCCTGCCAATGTTTAGGCTTATCTCAAATTCTTGGGCTCATCTCAAATTCTCATCTCAAATCCTACCAGGATAAATTCCTACTAATGTTTAGACTCATCTCAAAGTCCTAACAAAGATCCCAGAAGGGTTGGATTTGAGGCATGAGATATGACTGGTGGATAGTTTTAAACAACATGACTGTCAGAACATGTATTTGCTCCCAGTGATTTTCTTTTGAGGGTTGATGAATTTCTTGGAAGTGGAAAACTGTATTTTGTCTAAAATATTAAACCCACAGATGTAACTTATGGTTCAGAAGAAAGCTCCCAAAGCCAAGGTACAAGGAGGACCTTGAACCCTTGCAGAAGTTCTTAAGTTTAGCCACATGGACTAAAGATCCTAGTGAATCCTAGGTATGAGTATGGTGTGGTGCCGAATCCTGAAACCAGTTCCAATCTATCCTAGAAGCATGTGTAGATCCTAGGGACATGAAGTGCTCTTTGTGTGGACTGAAAAGCCGTCTGCTATATTCTGAAACACTGGGCTGTGGCAGGCATAGCTTTTTGTCCTTTAAAAGCTTATGAATTATTATTGGAAAGTCGGTACCACATTTCACAGCTATTCTTGTCATTATGTCTTATTACCATGATTGAGTTTGTTATCCTATGGAGTATGATAGGAAGTGATAGTGCTACTTCCTGGACTGGCTTATAAAATCCCACATGGTGCTCCTCCATGCTCCTTTCTCCTTACTACCTATAATGGAGACCTCTCCCAGGGAACTTTGGAAGCCACTTGCAGAAGATGGCAGAACCCTCATACATCTAGGTCCCCGAATGACCAGATGGGAGATGGCTACCCCACCAACCTGTTCTCCCACCTAGTACTATCACGTGATCAAGAAACGCACTTTTATTGCTTTGAGCCTTTTACAGATTTGAATCTACTTGGTATAATTGTGAGTCTGTTCTTTCTAGTACAGATGCCTAACCCATCCAGCTGTGGAACCCTATCCTCTTCTTATATAGTGAGCTGGAACACTGCAAAGGCTACTGACATATCGCGGTACTATTAGGGCTGAGAGCATTAATGTTGCAGGGAAAAGGTAAGAATAGGCACCTTAATGGGTTCAGAAGCTTTTATGAGATAACCCAACCAGCAGTGATTGTTAAAAGTAGAGCTTGGAGTAGCAGAGTGGGGAGCTATGGTTTAGCTGATGTTGAAGTGCATAGAAGACCCTTGTTGCTGAAGTGGGGGAGAGGGTCAAGGCATTTGAGTTCCTGAATAAGCAGACGGGAGTTGGAAATAACAATATTTGAGTACTAATGTTAACGTGATCTAAGATGTGTCATAAGTTGGTAAGGCATATGTGCATTTTATTAGTATCCTGTAATCAGGCACAAAGCAGACATTCAACGGATGTGTGACTCAATAGATGTATGACAGCTGTGTTGATAACCAAAAATATTTATTAAAAGTGCTCTATTTAAAGTAGATCAGCAGTCTGCAATAGAATCTATGCTCTTAGCTAATTCTAGGCATTCAGATTACTCTATTACTTACAGATGGAGCAAAGTGTCAAGTACTTGAAGTACTCATTCAATCATTCAGGTATTCAGAAATATTCACTGAGCATCTGTTCTGCTTATGTACAGTGCTAGGCACGAGTGATAACATGGATGATTAACAGAAATGAGACCTCTGGCTCTGCCTGGGGCTTATTTGCCAGTAAGGAAAATAGCATAAAAATTAATAAGTGAGATCATAAATGTTGAAATTAGTATCACGAGGGAATTAAAAAGGGCCCTTTAATAGAGAAGATCAGGGAATGTGAAAGTGAGAAGTCAGATATGAGAAGAATGTTGTAGTCAAAGGGAAGAACAAGCATAAAAACACTGTGGCAGGAAAAAGCTTGGGAAGTTCAAGGAGCTTGGAAAAAGCTGGTGTGGTTAGAACATGGTATATAAACAGTGGTGTTGCTTGATATAAGATTGCCAATGTTGGTAGGGGCCAGATCAAACATCTTATGGGTCATGGTGAGGATATTGAGTTTTTTTGGTTTTGTCGTGTGTGTTATTGAATATATTTGACATATAGCATTGTGTAAATTCAAGGTATACAACATCTTAAATTGATATATTTCTATATTGTAAAATGATTGCCACTGAAGTGATAATTAGTGCCTCTATGACATTACATAATTATCATTTTTAGTTTAGGGAATAATTAAGTTCTAGTCTCCTAGCTAGTTTGATGATTATAATGAATATAATATTGTCTATATTAATTATGGTGTACATTAGGTATCTGGGGCTTATTTACACATTGTAAATTTAGGATATTGAGTTTTATTCTAAAGATAATGAAAATAAAGTGAGAGTTTTAAACATAGTAGTGAAAAAGATCTGAAAGGAAGTGATGTAGCCAGCTAGGGGGCTACAGCCATAAAACAAACAAAAAACGATGGTGGCCTGGGGTGGTGATGGCAGAGATGCAGAAAAGAGGATAGGTTAGAAGAATATTTTAGAGGTGGGCACAACAGGTTTTACTGTGCTGATAGAAGGGAAGGGAGAGGTCTAGGGTTACTCTGAATTTCTTGTGGTATTAGGTGGATATGGGATGATTGGGGGTGAGTCAGGTGTAGGACAGAAAAAAATGGCCTTTAACATGTATTCTCTGAAGTGTCTCTCTTTAATAAAGCAGGTGTAAGTAGCCAACAGAACACAGTGATAATATCATCACCCCTGTGCTGGCTTATCCAGAGAATATATAGTTTTATGAAAGCTGATAGTGTGTATTAAACAGCTCCATTTAAGTTGGCTCTTATATTTAACTCAAGAGAAAAGATAAATGTCTCAGCTCTTAATTATAGTCCTTTTTCTTGATTACTAGTTGTTACCAATGTATTTCTGTGTAACCAGCTATCACAAAACTAAGAAGCTTAAGATAATCGCTGTTTTATTATATCCTTTTGGTATCAAATAAAGTCATGTAATGACATTCAGCCAATAGGCTGGTCCATAGAGTCTAAGAGGACTTCATTCATTTGTTTGGCACTGCGGCACTAACAGCTAGGACAGTTGGCCTCAGTGGGGACTGTCTGCATTAATGCCTTTGTGCAACCTCTCCAGCATGGCAATTTCAGACAAGCACAATAGATTTCTTATATGAAAGCTGGCCTCTCCCAGAGTGATCATCCCAAGAAAACCTGACAAGTTGCAAGGCCTTTTATGACCTTGTCTGAAATTACATAATGTCATTCTATTTGTTCAAGCAGACACAAGGCTTCTCAGATTCAAGGAAAGAGAATATAGATTTTTTTTCCCTTTAATATATTTTATTTTATTTTTTTATTATTTTTTTAATATTATTTTATTTTTTCAGTGTTCCAAGATTCATTGTTCATGCACCACGAACATAGATTTTACCTTTGGATAGGAGGAGTTTAAAAAAAAAAAATTGTAACCATTTTTTAAAACTGCCACATTAGTATAAACAAAATTCCAAATCTTATACCTTCTAGTACTATAGTTCTTTAAGTTGTTTTTAACTTCTGAGCCCCTTTAAAAAAGTCCATCATTTTCAGGTGAATGTTAATTCAATAAATGGAAAAATGAAGAGGAAAAGAAAAAAAAAGTAAGTTTTTTAATGCCAGAGACCTTGGATTGAGAAGAATCTCTCAATACAACATCTCCTAAAGGAAGCAAAATATAAAGAAAGGAGGATAGGTCTAGAAATAAAGGAAACCGTGGTTTCTTTTTTCAGTTCTTTACTTTGGCTGGTTAGAACACATGGGTAACCAGGAAGTTGAATTTGTGAGTAAGTGAATGCAATTCTGTTTCATAAAAAGCAAGTCATTCCATCCTTTTGTGTTAGTAAAGTGTAACGGTTAATTTTATATGTCAACCTACGTAGTCATGGTACCCAGGTTAAATACTCTTCTAAATGTTGCTGTGAAGGTATTTTTTTAGATGAGATTACATTTAAATGAGTAGACTTTGAGTAAAGCGGATCATCCTCCATAATGTGGGTGGGCTTCATCCAACCAGCTGAAGGCTTAAGAAAAATAAGGCAGAGGTCCCTGATGAAGCAGAAACTCTGTTTCAATCTGTCTACAAACTAGAGTGGCAACTTTTCCCTGGGTCTCTAGCCTGCTGGTCTACCTTGCAGGTTTTTTTTTTTTTTTAGGCTTAACCAGTCTCTACAATCTTATAAACCAATTCCTTAAAATCTTTTCTTCTTCTCTCTTCTTCCTTTTCCCTCTTCCTTCTCCATAGTTGAGTGACTTTTCTAGTTCGCAGCTTCAGGGGACAAGTATTAATAGTTTAGAGCATGACATCAATTTGAATTGAACATTTGTACTATTTGGATAGTTTTAAATGTTGATGGACACTGACTGCGAAGACGTCTTCCTGTTACTGAATCTTTTTGTTTTGAAGCTGTTGCCATATATTTCTTGTCCTTTGTATTTTTGTCTGTTTCCTTAAGCTTTTATTGGAAATGTGAATCAGTAGAAAATCACTTACGTAACTTGCCAAGAAATGCACATTTCATAGCTTTAAACCTGTAATTAGTAATTTAAAAAGCCCCAAAATACATAAAAATATTATGTATAAATATGTATTTTACAAATACAAATTTATACACACATACATCCTATTTCTATTTCCCTGAAGAACCTTGACTAATACACATAGCTTACAAAAGCTATGTTCTGAGACAGCTGTCTGTATTTCTAACCTCAGCTGTCTAACCAATTAATGTGTGAAAGAAGATGTTGTAGGGGAGCCTTTCACTAGCATTTGACAAACAGTGAATTGACTTTATTGTAAATTTGTCAATTACCAGCCTCTTCTTGACCTATAGGAATTAACATTTTAGCAAAAACAAGTATTTTTCATGTAATACAATAAAATATATTTATTAGAACTAAAATCTGTTATTTATATCAGAGGTTCTCAGCTTTGGTGGGCATTTAGTATCATCTAGGGAACTTATGAAAAGATAGTGTATTCTGAGCCCCATCCCAGACCAACTGACCAAAATTCTGAAATAGGAGCCTGGACATGTATAGTTTTGTTTTGTTTTCACTCATGCAGTGACTTTAATGTCCACATAGAGTATCATGTCATCTGCAAAGAGAGAGTTTGACTTCCTCTTTGCCGATTTGGATGCCTTTTATTTCTTTTTGTTGTCTGATTGCTGAGGCTAGGACTTCTAGTACTATGTTGAACAGCAGTGGTCATAGTGGACATTCCTGCTGTGTTCCTGACCTTAGGGGAAAAGCTCTCAGTTTTTCCCCATTGAGAATGATATTCACTGTGGGGTTTTCATATATGGCTTTTATGATATTGGTGTGTGTTCCCTCTATCCCTACACTGTGAAAAGTTTTAATCAAGAATGGATGCTGTACTTTATCAAATGCTTTTTCTGCATCAATTGAGAGGATCATATGGTTCTCGTCCTTTCTTTTATTAATGTAGTGTATCACATTGATTGATTTGTGGATGTTGAACCACGCTTGCAGCCCAGGAATAAATCCCACTTGGTCATGGCGAATAATCCTTTTAATGCACTGTTGGATCCTATTGACTAGTATCTTAGTGAGAAATTTTGCATCCATGTCCATCAGGGATATTGGTCTATAATTCTCCTTTTTGGTGGGGTCTTTGCCTGGTTTTGAGATCAAGGTAATGCTGGCCTAATAGAGAGAGTTTAGAAGTTTTCCTTCTATTTCTATTTTTTTGAAACAGCTTTAGAAGAATAAGTATTAATTCTTCTTTAAATATTTGGTAGAATTCCCCTGAAAAGCCATCCGACCCTGGTCTCTTGTTTATAGGAAGACTGTTATTACTGCTTCAATTTCCTTGCTGGTTATGGGTCTGTTCAGGTTTTCTATTTCTTCCTTGTTCAGTTTTGGTAGTTTATACATCTCTAGGAATGCATCCATTTCTTCCAGATTGCCTTATTTGTTAACATATAGTTGCTCCTAATACATTATTATGATTGTATTTCTTCAGCGTTGGTTGTGATCTCTCCTCTTTCATTCATGATTTTATTTATTTGGGTCCTTTCTTTTTTTTTTTTTTTGATAAGTCTGGCCAGCGGTTTATCAATCTTATTAATTCTTTCAAAGAACCAGCTCTTGGTTTCATTGATTTGTTCTACTGTTCTTTTAGTTTCTATTTCATTGACTCTAATCTTTATTAATCCTCTTCTCCTGCTGGGTTAAGGCTTTATTTGCTGTTCTTTCTCCAGCTCATTTAGGTGTAAAGTTAAGTTGTGTATTTGAGATATTTCTTATTTCTTGAGAAAGATTTGTATTGCAATATACTTCCCTCTTAGGACTGCCTTTGCTGCATCCCAAAGGTTTTGAACAGGTGTGTTTTCATTTTCATTTGTTTCCATGAATTTTTTAATTCTTTAATTTCCTGGTTGACCCATTCATTTTTTAGTAGGATACTCCTTAGCCTCCATGTATTTGAATTCTTTTCAAATTTCCTCTTGTGATTGAGTTCACGTTTCAAAGCATTGTGGTCTGAAAATATGCAGGGAATGATCCCAATCTTTTGGTACTGATTGAGACCTGATTTGTGACCTGGTATATGATCTATTCTGGAGAATGTTCCACATGCACTCAAGAAGGATGTGTATTCTGTTGCTTTAGGATGGAATGCTCTGAATATATCTGTGAAGTCCATTTGGTCCAGTGTGTCATGCAAAGCCCTCATTTCCTTGTTGATCTTCTACTTAGATGATCTGTCCATTGCAGTGAGTGGGGTATTAAAATCCCCTACTATTATTGTATTATAATCAATGTGTTTCTTTAATTTTGTTATTAATTGGCTTATATAATTGGCAACTCCCATGTTAGGGGTATATTTATAATTGTTAGATCTTCTTTTTGCATAGATCCTTTAATTATGATATAGTGTCCTTCCTCATCTCTTATTGCGGTCTTTGGTTTAAAATCTAATTTGTCTAATATAAGGATGCCATCTTTCTTTTGATGTCCATTAACATGATAAATGGTTTTCCACTTCGTCACTTTTAATCTGGAGTGTCTTTGGGTCTAAAATGAGTATCTTGCAGATAGCAGATAAATGGGTCTTTTTTTTTTTTTTTAATCAGTCTGATACCCTGTGTCTTTTAATTGGGGCATTTGCTCATATACATTCAGAGAAACTATTGAAAGATATGACTTTTGTGCCATTGTACTACCTGTAAAGTCACTGTTTCTGTATATTGTCTCTGTTCTTTTCTGGTCCATGTTACTTTTGGGCTCTCTCTTCACTTAAAGGATCCCCTTTAATACTTCTTGCAGGACTGGCTTAGGATCACAAATTCTTTTAGTTTTTGTTTTTCCTGGAAGCTTTCTTTCTCTATTTTGAGTGACATCCTTGCTGAATAAATATTCTTAACTATATATTTTTCTCATTTAGCAACCTGAATAGATTGTGCCAATCCTTTCTGGCCTGCCAGGTGTCTGTGGATAGGTCTTCTGCCAGTCTAATGTTTCTACCCCTGTAGGTTGCAGATCTCTTTTCCCTAGGTGCTTTCAGGATTTTCTGTTTGTCTCTGATATTTGCACTATTACATGTCGAGGTGTTGACCTATTTTTATTGAATTTGAGGGATTTCTCTGTGCCTCCTGGACTTGAATTCCTGTTTCATTCCCCAGATTAGGGAAATCTCCAGTCTAACTTGTTCCAATATACCTTCTGCCCCCCCTTCTTCTGTGATCCTAATTATTCTAATATTGTTTCACTTTATGGTATCACTTATCTCTCAAATTCTCCCCTTGTGATTCAGTAGTGTTTATCTCTCTTTTTCTCACCTTTTTTATTCTCCATCATTTTATCTTCTATATAACTAATTCTCTCTTCTGCCTCATTTATCCTAGCAACTAGAGCCTTCATTTTTGTTTGCATCTCATTAACAGCCTTTTTTATTTCAACTTGATTAGATTTTAGTTCTTTTATTTCTCCAGAAAAGGATTCTCTGCTTTTTTTTTTGAGCCCAGCTAGTATCTTTATAATTGTTATTCTGAACTCTTTTTCTGACATCTTACTTATATCCATACTGATTAGGTCCCTAGCAGTTACTACTGCCTCTTGTTTTCTTTCTTGAGGTGACTTTTTCCATCTTGTCATTCTGTCCAAAGAAGAAATGAACAAGAGAGCAAAATACTGAAATGACAACAACAACCCAAGAGAAATATACGCTAAACAATTGAGAAGAGACCCAGAACAAAAAAAAAAAAAAAAAGAGAGAGAGAGAGATAATCAAACAGGTGAACAGAACAAAGCAATACACTGGATCCTGTATGTATTTTGGTCTGTTTGTTAGAAAACTATATCCCAAAATTGTAAAGAATGAAAAACTTATATACATGAAAAATAAAATTAAGTGAATTGAAAAGATAGAATGTAACTGTAAAGATGAAAATTGAAAAAGATTTTTAAAAAAGAGGTCATAAAATAAGAAATTGGTTGAAAAAGAGAGAAAAAAATTAAAAGTGGAAGACTAAACAGTCATGGGGAAAAAAACCATGGATTCTATATACTATTTTCCCCTAGCTCTGGAGTTTTGCAGTTCTGTGTGATCAGTAAACTTGGTCTTGGCCAGATGTTCTTGCTGATCTTTTCTAGGAGGAGCCTGTCACGCTGATTCTCAGGTGTATTTGCCGTGGGCAAAATTGCACCGCCCTTGTCAGGGGGCCAGGCTAAATAATTGATCTGGATTGCTCTATGTGGCTTTTGTTCCTGAAGGCCTTTTCCACCACTTTAGAGGATAAGAATGAAAATGGTGGCCTCCCACTCTCCAGCCCCAGAGCTGAAAGCTCAGGGCCCCACTCCTCCGTGCACCCTCAGGATAAAGCAGTCAATCTCTCCTGTCTCTCTGGTCTCCAGCTCCACTCTGGGCTCACTCAGCCTGTGATGGTCCATTACTGTCTCAGGAATGCAACCCCCTTTGGAGTCTCCAAGCCCTGAAGGTGCAGTACGCACCTCAGCCACTCCTACCATGGGAGGAAGGGAGGTTTTTGCCCTGGTTCTGGCACTTACTGGGCCCCTGTTCAGAGAGCCATTGCCCAACCATGCCAGGGTTCATGGTATATGGCAACCTTGAGCTGAAAGCCCACTCCTGGGCTTGCTGATTGCAGCTGGCTTCCCTGCTCTGATGCCTGGGAACTCTGCCACACTCAAGCACCCTCGGTCTTCCGGTGACCCTGAGGATCTAGAGACCACACTGTCTCACCTAGGATTCCACTCCCACTTCACCACCTGAGCGCCTTTTAGGCAGGAATGTCCCTCACTGGAGCAGACTTTTATCTGCTGTATCACTTGCTGATAGCCGACTTACCTCCGCCCCACAGTTCGTCTTCAGATATATCGCCTCCGATTCACTTCTCCACACCTACTACTTTGCAGAAAATAATGGCTT
Organism: Potos flavus; assembly: GCA_028534135.1. Classification (NCBI taxonomy): domain Eukaryota; kingdom Metazoa; phylum Chordata; class Mammalia; order Carnivora; family Procyonidae; genus Potos; species Potos flavus. The sequence goes on along the minus strand of CM052895.1, from coordinate 103,284,397 downwards.
TTCTATGTGTAGAGTTGCAGCAATTCTTTTCTTAGGTCTCTGCTTGAGTTCACAGGTGTTCAGAATGATTCGATAGCTATCTGGCTGAATTCCTGGGACCAGACAAAACTAAACTCTCCTACTTCTCCACCAAATTTGGACTCTCCCAAATTTCTCAAATTTTTATATTTTGGCACCAAGTTCAAAATTATCTATTGTATAGTGGGTTAAATCCTATTATATTCATTGCTTATGCCACATTTTAATCCATGGGAAGGGACAAACAATATTCTTTGGAAAAACTTAAATCATCCTAGAATTTAATGGGTGCAGGGCAGCCAAGCCCATGCAATGGCCAAACTTTGGTTTGGTTGGCATGGCATCAAATAAAAGTTATGGCTAAAGTTCTTGATATCAAACCCTTCTAGATCTAATGTTTATAAAATTTGTATCTATTATATTTCACTTCAAACTAAAACCACATGGAGATTCTTAAAGAGTTCATTTTATGCTATTGTTCAATAATCCATATAGAATGAGTCTTTGAAATTCTGAGGCATTTTGTTTAGGCTCTTCATTCAATTACAGGTTATTTGCCTTTGTAATCAGTGCCTCCCTTGCATGCTTAAATATCTCATGAGCATTATCATCATGTTCTGGAGCTTTAATATTGTCTTGGCCCTAACAGCTATAATAACCTTTTCAAAACAAAGAAAATGAATAATTCATAAACTGGAAATAGGCCCCTGAATAATTGAGTTAATAACTTATATTTGAATAGATATTAGGAATCAACAGAACACATTCCACTTTAAGTTCTTTATTATGGTACATAGATATTAATGTACATTATATGACTCAAAGTCACAGTTATTTAAACTGGGAGTACAACCTTTCCAAGAAAGGATATTTTCTCCTACTAAGATATTTCTGAAAGTTTGACTCTAAAACAACTTGGGAATATATCTGTTTAATCATGTTGAATATCGATTTGCAAATTCTCTGAATTTTTATTAAGATTAAAATGGATAATTGAAGCATCATGATATGATATGTTCTGCCTAGCATTATTTAAAATGTATGCAATATGTTTGGGATTAAGAAAAAGATTCTAAAATGCAGTCATATATTCTATTTTCCTTTAAGCTGAAAATTATTTTGAAAGTATATAAATAAAAATATATTAAAATTCAAATTTATACATCCTTTCATCACATTGCAAATTATTACTAATAATTAACTCAAAGTATCTCATTTACATAATGTGACTGTACATTGGTTGCCCCTTTCATCAACATCAAGTAGGATACTTATACCAACAAAAAAAAAAAAAGAGAAAGAAAGAAAATGGCATTTGAAGAGCAAAGAAATCAAATATTATTCATGTAGAGGGTATTTTGAAGAGTACCACAGGCAGTTTTCCATTACCATTCTACCATTTCTCACCAGAGACCAAGACTTTCCAAGAAAAGATGTTCCCAATTGTAAGATGCTGTGCTAGGATATAAAGGAATCTAACTGGTATATGCCTTTTTATCATTTAGATTGGCTCTGTTCTTTAGTCTTATTATCTTCATTATTATTTTCAGTATTTAATAAGACAGTCATATTACTAGTTTGTTGAATTATTTTTAATTAATATGAAATGGGAAGAATCTCATGGCTGAACATCAGAATGTCTTATAAAGCTTATATAAAAAATATAATATTTCCACCCATAAAAATTTCCATTCACTTCTTAGGAAGGATTCAGAAAATGCTGCCCAGTCAAGGATGAGAGCCACTGAGGTAAGAGATGTAGTTACATATTTTCATAAAAATAAAAATTTTATTAGCATTGAAAAATAATTTATTAAAGTATTTATTTATGGGGCACCTGGGTGACTCCATTGTTACATGTCTGCCTTTGGCTCAGGTCATGATCCCAGGGTCCTGGGATGGAGCCCCACATTGAACACCGTGCTCCGTGGGGAGCCTGCTTCTCCCTCTTCCACTCCCCCTGCTTGTGTTCCCTCTCTCACCGTGTTTCTCTCTGTCAAATAAATAAATATGTTTATATTTATTTTTTAAAAAGTCTATTTAAAAAAATAATAATAATGTATTTATTTACATATGTTTGAATATTCATTGCAAGGATAATTCTGTGTGAAACAAATTAAAGGGTAAGTGAATTTTAAGTGAAGTTGGCCACTTGAGTGTGTGTCACCATCCCTGGGTTCCAGGAGCTAGCAAGGAGAGAATCAAACATTAGTTTCTGGCAAATTTGGAAGATGATCTCATCAGGAAGTTGTGTTTCTATAGCAAGAAAGCCCAATAGAAAAGTCATACATATTTAACCATTATGCAAGGTGATTCAGGAGGGCAATTTTGACAATGGGGGGAAAGCGATTTTAGCAACTTCATAAAACAACCACAGATTAATGTTGCTAAGAAGAGTTTTATGTTAATTATACTTATTAATACAACACTGGTAAAAGAGAACTTGAGAGACATTGTGTATACAGAAAGAACATTAACTAGTTTAATATACTAGATATTTTAAGCCATAACGTATAGTAAACATTTAATCTGGGTCTGTTAATTTGGGTCTGTTCAAGGAATAGACAATAGGGAGTTCGAATATAATTGTTAAATAGTCAACATAGTATAAAACGTGCTATTCTGTGTCAAACAGATCTGAACTATAAAAGACAGTTTGTACAATCATTCTCTATTTTCAGTTGATGTCTGATTAAAAGCAGCTGAGACAATGACCTTTCAATACGCTTTTAGGATGAAAGGAAAAATGGGGGGACCAGGCAGCACAGTTAAACTATGGTAATCAACATTCAGAAGATGACTCTAAAGAAGCAAGTTGGTAAGGAAGGGTAACAATCAAACATAAAGCCTGACATTGCTTTTAAAGGAAACATTTTGGGCCAGGTTCTTCCAGAAGGGGTGATGTTTCTTCTAAAATGCCAAAGAAGAGTCCATCCAGCCAGAGACCAGACTTCTAACCAGAGGAGTAACTATAAGGATAATAAACTCCAGAGTCTGAAATTCTCAGTAGAAAAAGGCCCAGCTTTAAATAAGGCTGCTGCAGCTAGTGATAATGGCGATGGTGATGATAATAGATAACATTTATTATGTGCTAAGCACTGTCCCAAATACTTTTCATATATTAACACATTTAATCTTTATAGCAACATCATCAGATAGGTACATTATTATTTTCCTTTCACAGATAAAGAAACTGAGGCATCAGAGTTGTCATTTTATCATTATCAGTGTTAAGGTGTGAGGGAACAGAAAAACATACTGACGAGAATTGAGCTAATAAAGATAGAAAAGATGGTGACACTCCAATTTATTGGAGTTTTATTTTGTCCTAAAATTTGATTCATTCAATAAACAATTGAATACCTATTTATACCAGGATCCATGCTAATCTCTGGGTATGTAAAAGGTAGACAATTCAGATATGGGTCCTTAATATTCTTGGAATTTATGATATTACTAGGAAGACTTGTAATTTAACAAGAAATATTTTCTCACTTTCTTAATTACTAAATTGAGCCTGGAAGATTCAGTTAAGAGTCATCAGCCTAGGAGATGATGGGTTGGCTTAATATTTAGAAAATTGTCAGTTACTCAGTGTCAGTGAGTAAAAGAATGCTGTTTGATATTTTGACATTGTGAATTGATATTTACTTTATTTTTAATGTAATAATTCTGTCAAGACCACTCTGAAACCCAAAGAGTAAGGCCATGCTTGCGACCTAGCAACAACTCTCTCGTAATGACCTTCAGGTAGGGAAGGACAAAGTGTCGGAAACTCTTAAAAGCTGTTTCAGGGTTTATCCCAAAACACACCCACACACACAGAGGATAAGATAGGTCACAACATCTCTTGGAGTATAGCAAGATTTTTAAAAACCAAACTGTGTTTCTAAAGAAGCTTTGCCTTTATCTTTTTTTGATTCTTTTTAAGTTTTGTTATATTTTTTAAACATGTACATTGTGATTTCCTTATATCTATCAATATAGTCTTGGAAGAAAATTTATTTCTTCCGTTTCCTAGGGAAATATTGATGATTTCACATACTTTTGCCCTTAGGTTTTCTTCTTTTTTCTTTTCTAAATGTAGCATTGCCAGATAAAGTTGAAATTCAGATAAACAAGGATTTGTTTTCATTATTCTAAAAAGTTCCTTTTTTATTTTCTAAATCTGGTAAATTTAAAGTGGTTTTCATAAGCTATCCTTCCACCACTCTTGTCAACTTACTCATTTTTTACTCGTATTTTTACTCACATTTTATTCATTTTTTCAAATAATATTTGAGGACTAATTATATGTCAGTATTATTCTAGGTACGGGAGAGTATCTCCTTGAACAAATAGAGACTTTGCTCTCATAAGGCATATATTCTTATGACAGGAAAAACAAAGAAGATTTATATCAGTATTATTCTAGGTACGGGAGAGTATCTCCTTGAACAAATAGAGACTTTGCTCTCATAAGGCATATATTCTTATGATAGGAAAAACAAAGAAGATTCATAATACTGAACATTGTGAGAAGTTAGGGGATAAAAATAATTTCTAAAACATTATCTTTCCTGTGGTGAACAAAATACCTGCTGATTAAAAAACCTAATTGGAATATATAGTTTATTGCCCAAGCTTTTAATAGATTCACTGCGGGAGATGATAGATCCTGGGAATTGACAGCACCAACAAATAAATTCTTATATAAGCAAATTGGGTTTTATGTGAAGGAAATTTGTCTTTCTCACTTAGTTTTGTTTTGACTGTTAAATATAGGTAAAATGGGATGATTATCTCTTGAGATATCTAAGTAGAGGGTTGTTGACCCCTGTGGAGGGAGGTTATTTGAGCATTAGTTGGGCAGGTGGCCTCAATGGCCTGTGAGCTTCCTTTCAATCCCGAGTTTTTATAATGCTATAGAGAAACTCCTCTGTAGAAAAACATCTGTCCATGGTATTCCCCTGGACCCAACACCAACAAACTTCATCCAGATAGTATTAAATTAACTATTTGTTCCTTTCTAACTTAAGTCAACATTTTCTAGTTGCTTGTTCACACCTTTCAATCATTTCTCACATCTTTCAACATTTAAAAATTGAAAGAAAAAAAAAAAACCCTGAAAACTAAACAGTTCTCCAGCATGAATCATTTTAATTTTCAGAGTTTTGTGGCATAGATACTATTGTTATCTCCATTTTTCAGAGGTGGAAGCTGAGATTCTAGAAGTTAAGCAGTTTTCCTAAATTCAGGAACTGAATGTGGAAGAGGTCTGAGCCCACAGTTGGTGCCGTCAATCCCCAGAACCTATCATCTCCCCCAGTGAATCTATTAAAAGCTTGTATTTTTCAAAATGTTTTATCTGAAAAGCCTAAATATCACACTTATGTAGGTAAATACATAGAGGAATTAATAGATTTATCTGACCGCTGAGTTGAACCCTGGCATACATGTATTTCAGATGAAAATTTGGGACTTATGAGAAAAACTGGCAAAGGCATTCTCAAGTTTATAAAGTCTATACTCATTAAACTTTACATTTTACAGTGCTCTGTGATCAGGTATACATACGAATAAACTCATAACAGGAATAACATACAAAAAGTGATAAGAGAAGCCCCAGACATTGTGTAAGCCTCAATGACTTTATTCCACACGGTTTGCTCTCCTTGCCCTTTCTCAAGTACTTTCCTCACCCGCACTTTCACCTCTTACTTGTACTTGGGAGCACATCCCTACCTGTTCTGGGAAGTTCTTTTTGTAGAGGACTTCCAAAGAAAAGCCTAGAGTGGGAATTTGGCAAACTAGGCTCTAGCCCAGGATCTGCCACTAATTAGTTCTGTGTCTAATGTCAAATTTTTGTCATTTTTCTGGGCCTCAGTTCTTCATAAAAGGGATAGAGCTCAAGTACTAAAGGAACCAAGTAGCCGAGCCCTCCCCACTATTCAGTGATTCAGTCTCATGCTTTTCATCATTCCCAGCATTTTCTCTAAATCCTGCTTAAATACCCTGGGCATTCCATTCTACATACTCTGACTGAGAAAAGTTTTCTTTTGAACCTAAGTCTTCTCCTATGTGGTTTCCAATTTTAGTTCCATCTTTGTTCTCTTGAGTGTCCAAGATCAAGGGTACTCATTCTTTCATTTTTGAAGGCAGCTATCCTGTCTCTTGTCCCCATCACCCTTCTCAAATCTCAGTTCTAGCTTAATAGTTTGAGATATTTTAACCTTCCTTATGAAATGGTTTTGAATCTTGTTTTCTTGGTCACTTGTCTCTGGACTGGGTTCCTTATTGATGGTGTTCTGAAAGTGCAGGACCTAGAACAAATAACAACGAGAGCAATAGCTAAAGTCTAGCGCTTGTCCTGGGCTAGCTACTGTTCTATGTGTTTGATACATATTGTTTCATTTAATCCTTCTAGCAGCATTATTCAGTAGTACTATTATAATCCACATGAAAACTGGGAGACAGAGACGTAAAACGGATTGCCCAAGTGTGGATAGACCTGATAATGCCAGGAATTCAGGTTTTCTGGGATCTAGAGCCCATGCTCTTAATAACTTGGATAAACTGCATTTTCTGAAATTCGTATTTGAAACCCAGTTTGTGCACCACTCGGTTGACTGGGACTTACATCTCCCTTATTCTAGACATGAAATTTCTATGTGCACAGCCTAAAATTAGATGTGTATGTTTTATGTGTGAGGACTTCAATTTTGAAGTCTCTAGTAAACATCTGCTATGTATCATGTACTGTGCAGAACATAAGGATTTTCAGGACAAAAATAAGCCATTCTCTGTCAAGTTGGAAAATAGACATGCAAATAAGTAACCCAAATGTAATGTTAAGTATAGTTAAGTTTTAAGTAAAGTAAGAACTTTATTAAGATTAATGAGAACATGGAGAATGTAACTAATTCTAAGAGAAAGAGAAATTACTCCAAGGAAGTTACATGTGGATAGGTTCTTTAAGGATGATTAGGAGTCCATTGGACAAAGAAGAAAAATACTGGAAAAAATACTTTGTCTTTATTAATTATCTTTGTGAAAAATATGTCTCAAAGCCAGCCAAGGATTAGCATCATGTTTATTAGACAGTGCTTCACGGAAACCACTGTTTAAACAAATAGGACGATGTTTGGTCACTTAGGATCTTCTAGAACTTTTACGTTCATCATGGTTTCGCAAAGATTCTATTCAGCAATCTTTAATTAGTATGAAATGTAATCTACTCAAACAGAAACATTTGAACTCACTTAGCGAAATTATGTGTTATAATACAATAGTCCCACCACTAACTAGCTTCTTGTCCTTTGTACCTATTTTAATTTTCTACTTCTGAATCATAGATCATGGTTAGAAGCAAGCTAAGAAGTGAGGAATTTGCTGTTCTTTCTATAATCTGTTAACAAGTTAATATTTTTTATAGATGGCCTATTTCATTGTGTTCTTCCCACTATTAAAATACCTTTAATATTAATTTTAGGTGGCTTTTGAAACCTCAATAAATCTTAGGATTCATTATTCACTTACATGATTTTTAGAGGTCTAGACCTCTCCTCTCTTATTTTTGTCCTTCTTTCCTTTTCTGTATATGTAATTGTTTTTTAAGATGATGCTTGTGGTTATATAGAAATCCTCTTAGGATTATTTGAAATTATAGAGCCAGAATAGCTTTTTGAAAACTACATCTCATATCATTGGTTTTGGATTTGAACCATCTTTTCTTAGGGCTTGATCTAGGAAAGAGTTCTTCTGCCTCTGAAATTTGCCTTCCTGAAAGCCATGTTACAAGTCTGACTTCTTGCCATGTTTCCTTTACTCATTTTTGGGCATTCTATGGCCTTTCTACTCAGTGTGGTATATGGACCAGCAGCATTAGCATCACTGGGAGCTTGTTAGAAATGTAGAATCTCAGGTCCCCATTTTAGGCCAACTAAATCAGATGGGCTTATTAAAAACTCATTCAGGTGCCTTATAAGTACATTGAATTAGGGAAGCACTGCTTTAAGAAGACAGGGCAAAATAACTTTCTCCAAAGGCTTCTCATTTCCACCCTTCTAACCAAGTCTTTCTTAAGAATCAGGTTGATGGACTTTTGGTAGAAAAATACAATATTTCAAGGCAAATAAAAAATTTGTCAGCAACCTTACTTTTAGCTGAATTTTAGTAATAAAAGTAGGCTAGCATTCACACAGGGATTACTATGTACTCAGTACAACTCTTTAAAGTTATCTTCTGATTTAATTTTCCTAATACCACAGAGATGCAGTTAGCATTATAATTCCCATTGTACAGGTAAGGAATTTGAAGCCAATGTAGAGATTCATTTCTTCCAATATCACAGAGCCCTGCAGAGCCAGGTTTCAAATTAAACCTATTTGATTCTAAAATTTATGCTTTAAATAATGCCAAAACACCGTTACTCATGACAGAATGAAATTTTTAACAGATTGCAGGGAAGCTGAAAATTTCCCACTTCATTATAGTTGTCTTCTTTTCTAGGTCCGTATTCCCTGAATCTTTTTAAGCTGCTGCCTCTACCACCTGTTAATTTTCCTGTCCACACCCATGTCTCATATACTAAACATCCCCTGTGAGGGTAATCCAAACACTCTCTTGCTCTCTGTCTGTTGCTTTAATTGTGAATTGCTTGTCACAAACTTTTCCATAACATACCAGCTCACCCTTAATCCTTCCAGCTTCTAACCACTCCTATTTTCTGCCTTGTCTTGATCTTTAAATCTGCTATTTAATACTGTTATCCTTTCAACTAAGATCTAGGTTTGTCCTCCAATTACAAGACCTTTAACTCCTTAGGTAAACACTGTTCCTGATGCGACTAGACCTGGACCCCTACCTTCGGGGTCATCTCTAGGCACAATTCCAGAATCTAAGCTTACTCTCGTTCTAAGAGAAAGAACATGACTTTCTTTCAGTAACTAGGCTGTAGAACATTCTTTCTAACATTTTACCTTGTTCTCTCTTTCCTTGTCCTTCACTGAAATGCTTCCTTTCATGCTATCAAAAGCAGACTTGAAGAGTTCCACATAAGCTTTTATCTGCATGACACATTAAGTTCATCTCATCATCTTCTTCTAAGGCTTTACTAGAACAAAGTACTTTTCATTGTTACGATCATGTTTTCAAATGATAAATCTTACTGACTTTCTAGCTTGAATTGTACTCTAAATTTTGTTAATGCTCTGGGCTTTGAATATACAGTAGAATTCTTGACCCTCTTTTTAGTCATTTTTAACTATGGACTCTTTTGTCTGTACCAATTGCATAACTTTTTATTGTAATGGCTGATGTCCTTCATTATATCCAGTTTTATAGTTTTATCTGACAATGTTTTCCTTCCCCTTAGACTTTGATTTTAAAGTTAGTGTAAACCTAGCAGACTTCCAGATGATTCTGTACAATGTACTCTATAGCCAGGTGCTCATTAGTCTGGCAGAATAATCCCCGGTGCAGGACAAGATACAGTTTTGTATCTCTCTTTATTTAGCTTACCATTATTTTTCCAATCTTTTTTCTGTCTACAAAATCCCCAACTCTTCTAAAATGGAAATGTAGATAAGACCATGCTTTCAACAAATCCTTTCCTTTTTGGCTTAGAGCTCTAACTCCTGGAGCCATTTCCCAGATTTCTTCTGTTTATGTCATTTATCCATATTCAACATTTTAAATAAGCGATGGTAAGCCAGAGGATGCATTTATTTATTTATTTATCTTCAAGCTACTTTTATTGATTGATCTTTGTTCCAGGTATGGTACTGGGCCAGTAAATTGGTAAGTGACAGTGGACTCTGAATGGAGAAGATGGTTTTCATTTCAAGAAGAGGAAACAACTATGATTGTCCGTACGATTGTACAAAGGGCTATCTCCATTCTTGTATTTCTTCTTTGTCCGGTAACTAGGCTCTTCATGTTTCCTAATTCTAGAAGCCCTCCGTCTTTTCACAGAAAGGGAGAATATTGCTTTCTTTCCAGAAATTATACATCTCTTCCCGAGGATTTCTCCAGTGGATCAAATTTCCTGCTCCTTCCCTTCTTCCTTTGTGTAATATTCTTCCATTGTACTTGACCTGTTTTAATCCACCTTTGCCTTCTCAAAACCTCTTCCCTTTGCATTTCTTGCTTCAGCTGCTTCTTTATGTTACCCAGGAAGTAGTTTTCTCTTTCAATATAGCAAAAGATAAAAACCCATTAATTTTGGTCTTTTAATTTTATTCATTTAATTTTAATTTTATCACCTTGCAGCTACCAACATAATTTTTTATTACTTCTGAAAGAAGGCTAGCAGAGTCTTTTTACCAATTACCCCTCTCCCCCATCCCTAGGGAAACTCTATGAGCAGATGAGTGGGATGTAGGACTCTTTTAGGTGGTCTTAGTGCCTTCTCACCTTCTGAACTTCCTGTATGAATTTGACCAGTACTTACTCCTAGTATTATAGCTTTTAGACTATCTTATATTAAATGCAGCCAGCAAGTGGAGGCAGCTAATTAAAAAAATACGTATTCTTCCCTCTTGTTTTGTTCTTCCTATTTTGCTGGTCCTTTGCATGAGCTCCTAGTTGACTCCTAAAATTCCTTCCAGCGCTTCAGTGTGACTTTCTAGTGTATGGTACGTGTTTATGAAACACTGACCTATTCTCAATTGAGGACTGATACTTTATTTATTTTAAATAAAATTTTATTGGAGAAAAACAGAACCACCACGTACACAGGGAAAAGAGCACAAAAAATTAACAGATACAGAACAACTGAAAGTCACAGTTACCCACTGTTGTTTGCAATTACTTTTCAATTTCTTCAACAGGTCCCCTCAACTTGTTTTTTAGTAGTCTTGCCAATTTTTTGGTTGAAACAGCAACAAGTTTTCAAAAAATTAAGAACCTTAGGGAAGGGACCAGCTTTCAAGATAACAAAAGTGACACCAAGAGTCTGTTCCTAACAGGCACTGATTTTACCTAAAAATTCCTTAAGAGTAACTACTGAGTCTTGTGGAATAGTCTATGTATCTCAGAGACCATCAGGGACGAGTTAGAACATTGACTGATACCTTAAAGAGAATTTCACATAGTTTGGAAGGTGCTGTAGGGGCATGTTAAAATCAACAAAGATTTAATTACTGAGAGGTGAGTTTACTATAGTATTTTGTTTCAAAAGAGGAAAATAATCCCCTAAAAAACTGAAATAAGATTACCAATGTGTTAAATAAGCTAAACATTTTTATATGCATTTCTAGTGCAAGGTGATTCTTTTCTTTCATATTGCTTTAATGTGTAAGCTATCAACTTTTTAAAGCTATGTGCTATGCATACAACCTGACGTTTGTTGATAGCCTCAGAGTGACTGCATGAGATCGGATGTACCTTGTGCTATTCATAAAGAGTAACCATGATGCCCAAACTAATTTCTACAGGATACATTTAATTTATGAATCTTTGTGTCCATAATCCCCCTTAGACAGGTTTTTTTTTTTATGAAAGGAAACGGAAATTACAAAATACCTACATTTAAATGAAATTAAGAATGTAACACTTAACTGAAGTTGGTAAAAGAACATTTTTTTTTTCATCATTTGTGGTTTCAGAGAACTGGACTGAATTTAGAGTTCTCTGAATCTTTTGTGACTTAATTTAAAATCTTTTCTTTATTTTAAATGGGATAGACTTCTTATGACGTGAAAGGAGTAGTTGAGGCTGGAAAATTCTGAAGTATAAGGTTTTCACAAAATTGGAAGTGCTTTAAAATTGACCTACCAGGGATCCACATGTCAGATCGGTACAGTTGGAGGCATGTTTCATTTTGTCAGAAATGCCATTCTAAAACGAAGGCAAAAAAATGTTTCAGTGTGTCTTCTGCTTTACAGAAAGTTCTATCTTTAGTTTTAGTAGTTTGCAAGTACGCTAGGATCAAAGTGTCCCACTTTTTGTTCAAAGTGTCTCCCCACTTTTCCTATTGCTTCTGATACTACTTAGAGTGTTCTACAGTTAACAGTGCTCCTTCCCACATGACAAAATTAAGTCCGATATAGGGTTATTTACTTGTCTATTGTGATGTAAAAGGGATATTAAAGGGTATGTGTTTGTCTCTAGATTTCAACTAAATTCCTCAAGTTATAGATGATAGGCATTGGAAATCTCCATATCCTAAAGAGTTTTGAGGAGATTCCAGACACTACTCCTAGGACTAAAGAAGAGGTGGCCAGTGGCGTCCTTCCACTCTCATATTCAAGATGACACTCAGGCTGGAGCTTAATGAAGACTGAATTTATGTATTTCATGAGTTTTTAGCTTAGCAGGGAATGTGGTAACATCCTACCTTTTCTCTTTTTTAAGGAAAAGAGGGCGGCTGCTCCTTTACATAGGAAAGGATTCAAAAGAATCCCTAATAGTAAACTGAGGGTTTCCTCAGTGAGGAAACACTGGTATCTTATTCCCTAGTTGGATGTTTGCTGAGCATCAGAAACTTTTAGGCCCACCTCCTGGTATACTGGAGTAGATCACATAAGAAAGCACTTTGGAGAAATTAATACTTGAGTTCGAGGGCAGAAGGAACACATATCCTGGTTCCTGTTTATTCCTGGGTAATTTTAACTCCATGAAGCAGAGTAAAGCAGCTCCTAATAATAAGGAGAAGAGATGGCATCAGAAAAACCAGTATGCGTTCCCCTTACTTGGCATGGAAATAATGTATGACTCCAGAGGCAAGTAGATTGGGTGAACAGATATCAGGGTATAAGTCAATGTAGTGAAAGGGAGTCATATTGGATCCATGACAGGACAAGAGCATGGCAGGACAGTGTGCAGCTAACTCAGTCAAGAGTTGGAGGCTATGCAGTGTGTTTCCTGGAATTGAAGATAAATGGGGTCAGACTATAAGGGGTACTAAGGGGACGGTTGTTTTATTAAAGATATTTCTTTTCCAAACTGTGGGAGCCTATCCAGGCTTCTCTATATGTCTTGTTTTGCTCGTGGAATGTGGCCAGAAAAGGCATGTAATACTTCTCACTGAAAAGTTGAAGAGTCATCGTGTGTTCTATAATGGCAGCAACAGGCCCCAGAGAAGGGCCACTACTTCCTTTTGAGACCCATAGTAAAGAGGCAGGAAGAAGTGATGTTAACCAGCAGAGAGCATGTAATTTAGATAGCAGCTTTTGTTATTTTAAGCCACTAAGATATGGGACTGTTTATTGCCACTGCACAACCTAGCAAAATATGATAGACATAGCAAAATAGATAGATAGGACATCAGTGGGTGAGTAGTATGGGTATTTTCTATACAGGCCTCTAAAGAATCTACAAGTATATCCCACAAAAGAGTGAATTTGAGTACCTGTCCATAGGAGTCACCTGTGGTTGCCCATTAAGAAGGTAAATATATAAGACTTTTTTTTTTTTTAATCCAGCCTTTTTTTTCCTTTCCCACAATACCAGTGGGGGGGGAGGGGGAGGGATATCTAGAAGCAGAGGAGTGAGTCAAAAACAGGATCAAAGATCTAGAAAAAGTAAAAGAGTAAAAGATCATACCTTGTTGCTCCTCTCCTCTACGATGTGGTTCAGGCTTGAACTTAGAAGGCAGGTACAGATTTTTATTTGGATGGGAGATGAGAATTGACATTTAAAGTGGATTGGATGAAATTTTGTAATATAAAAATGAGTCTTAGTGGCCAAAGACTCTTCGTATTGCATAAAAACCTAGGAAGCCGAAAGATCTCAGCAAAATATCATTAATTAAAGTGAATAGAGATCTCATCAGAGATTAAAAAAAAATTGCAATGATCGTACTGCACAGGGTATGGATTGTTCAATAGACTTGTTACAGTTATGTAGTTTGTTGGTGACAGAATTGGAACCAGAATCTAGGAGTCCTAACTTCGACTACAATACTATTTTGAACATTTATTTCTTAAAGGATATTGTCTGTGGGAATTACATTGATCAGGTAACAAAAGGCAAATTCAGCTTTGGTGAATGATTTGGCAGGCTGTAGTATGAACTATAGTGGGCAAATTGGAACAGATTTTTCTTGGAGCTGATACCCCCAAAATAATAACTGGCATGCATTGTTACTCTAGAGAGCCAAAGTGTACACTCTGGTGGAGGGGTCTCTATAGGAATTGCCAACAGCTTTTATTTTGTAGTGTGTTTATAATATTTTCCTTATCTGAATCTAAAAAGGATATCATGTGTTGTCCTCAGTGTTAACCTTTTAAACCACACAAATATTTATTGATCATTTCCTATATGTGAAGTAATCTTCCAGATGCAAGTGATACAAACGTTCCTGCCCTCGACAACATGCTGAGAGTAAATGAATTCATATGTGAGATTATAAGCAGTAGAGAAACAGAAAATTGCAAGTCTTTAGATCTCCCAGTAATGTGGCTCTTTGAACTTTCATACATAACATTTTAGTGATGCCTTCACATGTTTATATCCCACAGTGATAGTTTTATACAAGGACATGCAGTGAAATGGTTTTACAGTGTCTACTTTCTATATGAACTTTAACTGAGAAGAAAACACTATAGTTCAAACTACTTTAAATAACTTTTTAAAGAGACATGAAGCAACGAAAACATGCTTGCCAGTTCCATGTTTGCTGCTTATTATGGATAATATTAGATTTGTGAAATGTATGATATTGGACTTATATTTTTATGTAAAAGAAATAGTTTATGGCATATGGACATCCTTTGTGTAACAAAAGGATAGAGTGTATTTATTTTTAAGTTTCGTGATTATTGGGTTTTCCTTTCAATAGAGACAATTTGGTAGAATGGAAAGAACACTTAACAAGAAGTCAGAAGATCTGGGTTCTAGTCTTTCTCCATCCACCAAATATTTACCTGAACTTGGACATTTTATTGTGCCTACCTGAGCCTTACAACCTAGTCTAAAAATTAAGATTTTAACTAGATAATTGTGTTCTCATTTCTGACTTAGAATTCTGTGATCCTGACTGAAAACTGAGTGGAATATTAAAATCCAATATAATCAGTTAAGATATTTAATACAAAAAATTGGCAAGTTGAGATTATATTACATTTCTTTCTAAGGAAAGAATATTATTATCCATGTCCAAGATTGTGTCTATTAACTGTCACACTTATATTTGCTAAGGCAAATATTTACTAAACAAGTACTGAATCCTATATTGGATAATTTGTGTCTCTTTCTCCTTCCATTTGACAATATTTCTTCTACAGCAGTAGACTTCTAGCAAAGAATATTGTGTGGTTATTGAATTTTATTTTAAACTCCAAGTATTTCCCACTGCTGTAATTGGTAGCCCAATTGGTATTAAGCTCTAAACCAAAGGTCTGAGTTGGAAAGACATTTGCTAGGGTAAAACCGTTTTTACTTGATTCTCTTGCCTAATGATTTTCTGTATCGAATGTTAAGAAATTTATAAATTCTGTCCAGTAGAACTTTAAAACTATGTTTATAACATGTTCTTTCCTTACCTTGTAAATAAATATCAACTTTGAAGAAAACATACCATCTGATTAGAACAAAATAATGACAAAAATTCAGCCTTTTAAGTATAAAGTAGAATAACTAAAAATGGATGTATAGAACATTTAGGTGCCCTGATAAGAAAGAGAAAGGGTCTCTTAATGAGTGGAGAGTGGGTTGAAGAATGTCTGGGCTCATTTGTCTATTCAAAATATTTGTTTAGTTTCCACTGCGCCAGATGAACGCAACGAAATCTCTTTCTTTAAAGAATTCAATGTGTGCAGGGTGAGTGGGTGGGCAGAGAATATCAGTGAAGGTTGAAAATTGTCCTGGTAAGCACCATAAAAGAAGAGTGGAGAAAAATCCCAGGAAACAGTGAGGATGGAAATCTAACTCTGCCTTGAAGTAATTCATAAAGAATGAGATACCAAAGATGTATCATAATGGGTAGTGAATAATTGTACAGTGAATGCACAATGAATGATGGCAGAAAAACATCAGGCAGAAAGGCCATCATATGTAAAAATACACAAGGGCATAACATAATGAAAGAAATGAAGTGCAGTAAACAGGAAAGCAATGAGAAGCAAAAGTAAGAGTAAATTCAGCCAAAATCATATTACGTAGTATATATAATGGCAAAACATTTGTTTGATACCATAGACAATGGGTACCATTGGACAGTTTAAAGATCCAAAGTATAGAAATACATGATTGTCGTATTAGTTTGCCAGATCTGCCCTAACAAAGTACCATGAACTGGCTGGATTAAACAAGAGAAATTTATTGTCTCAGAGTTTTGGAGGCTAGAAATATGAGATTGAGGTGTTTGCTGTGTTGGTTCTTTCTGAGAACTGTGAGGTGAATCTATTCCAGGCCTTTCCCTAGTTTCTGGTGGTTTGCTTGGAATTTTTGGCATTTCTTGACTATAGATGTGTAACTTCAGTCTCTACCTTCATGTTTATATGGTGTTCTCTCTGTATATATGTCTCTGTCCAAATTTCCCCTTTCTATAAGAACACCAGTCATAATGGACTAGTGACCCACCCTACTCCAATATGACCTCGCCTTAACCAATCACTTCTGCAGTGACCCTGTTGCCAAATAAATTCACAATCTGAGGTACAGAGGGTTAGAAAATTCAACATATGATTTTTGGGGAGACACAATTCAACCCATAACAATTATATCATATTAAACATTTTAAAAAGATTATCCTAGTGTCATTATTGCAGCTGCCTTTCTGGGAACAGAGTTGGTAC
>CM052895.1:103161493-103267158 GCA_028534135.1 Potos flavus | reverse complement strand
GTAACGGTGACTAGTGAATATTCATGAATAGAATGTATTGTAATGTTGAAAGCGTGCTTTAAATTAATTTCCTTAGACATTTGAATGGTGGTTTGTAGCAAAATATAGAGGTCAAATTATAGATTTTGTACTTGTTATGAAATAAAGGATGAAAAGTGAGATTGAATGACTAATTATGAGTATAGAAGGATGTTAGAATGGTGTTCCTATGGGGACCGCTAGGATCGGATAAGAAAAATAAACACCGAAAGTAATGGGGGAAAAGAATTTGTTGAGGAAAAACTATTTAGCCTAACAAAGAGGAAAGGAAAAAAAATCCCAGGGAAAATAAAAATAATTGATCGACACTACAGCAGTTAAATTCAACACAGAAAAGTACCACGGAGAAGTAATCCTAAGAAGAAAATTAGATAGTTTATATATGCTGATAGTTTCTTAATGTTCTGTAATTTTCCAGCATAAAATTTATGACTTTTTGTGGTCATAAAAAAAAAATCCTACTCTTTAAAGTAGATTTGTTGGAAAAATGGATGAAATAGCTGTAAA
This sequence comes from Potos flavus, assembly GCA_028534135.1. Classification (NCBI taxonomy): domain Eukaryota; kingdom Metazoa; phylum Chordata; class Mammalia; order Carnivora; family Procyonidae; genus Potos; species Potos flavus. The sequence goes on along the minus strand of CM052895.1, from coordinate 103,266,612 downwards.
ATAAGTGGAGTAGGGAAGCTATGGTGGGATTTGGTTATGGTAATAAGCTATTTGTGGATTTCTAGTTTAAGGAAGAATGTTGAAGGAAATACTTCATGGATTCATCGCATTTCCAAACTTGGTGATTGCTCCTGTTAAAAGTGTTTTATTTGTTGCTGAGGAGACATCAGCACCAAGGAAGGATCAGGGAAGGAACAGAGGATTAACTCATTAGAAATGGAAGTTTCCTAGAGAAAAGCTTATAAAAAGGGAGGAGAAGAGATTATCAAGATAAGGAACGTTATGTTTTCATTTTACCTTGGTAAGACTATGTTTTTCTTCAGTTTGAGACTTAGTGAAGGAGTGAATACGAGCAACCACAGGCTTACTCATCCTTCATGCTTATACACAAACATCTCCAGATACTCTCTCTATCCGGAGTATCATGGATATTCACATACATTGTTTAAATCCGTGTATTAAGGATGGAAGAGAGTTTTTTTTTTTTAAGATTTTATTTATTTATTTGACAGAGAGAGAGAGATAGCAAGAGAGGGAATACAAGTAGGGAGAGCGGCGGGCAGAGGGAGAAGCAGGCTTCCCACTGAGCAGAAAGCCTGACGCAGGGCGATCCCAGGACCCTGGGATCACGACCTGAGCTGAAGGCAGATGCTTACCAACTGAGCCACCCAGGCACCCCTGAAGGAGAGTTCTGCATGTAGCTTGGTGCATGGTGGGAGGTGTAACAAAAGGTCCCAAGGTTAAGAGCTTGGAGATTTGATTAGGGGAGGAGGGTAAAAGATGCAAGTCTCCATTCAATGAAGCAGCCCAGAGGTACTAGTATGGTCATCTTGTGCTAGGAAAACATAAAGAAATTAAAACGTTCCCTTCATTTTGAAGTGTCAATGATGCCAATATCTTCTAACTAAGTTCCACCACCATCTGTGACTATGGGCATGGACAGAGTGACAAGACGCTGCAGAGTAGCTAACTTACTGTCCACTGTGATCCACTGATTCTTTGTGGCCTCTGCTTTAAAATTTGTTAAACATAAAACTAGGTGTCCCGACCTTCCTTGCAGCTATGAGGGAGCCTGTAGCATAGTTCAGATGAATGAGAGGTCACTAGAAGTCTGCCGGGTTTGCCCCATCCCTCAGGGCACGGCTGCTCTGAAGACACTGCCAGTATGAAACCACTGACTGTTCTTCCAGTGCAGCTTCTCAGCACAGTGTGAAGATAAAAACTCATTTCCAAGCCTCTTTGGTCAAGTTTTCTGTTAGCCCTCTCTGATTGCAATTCCTAATTGATAGGGCAATAGGAGGAGTATAAAATAAGGTGAACCGGAAAGGGAGGTAAGAAGCAAGAGATGAGAAGGTACGAAGGGTGCTCTGGAGTGGCATACATTCAGAAGTAGAAATAATTATTTATTTCAAACTCATGTATCAAATACAGTATGCAAGGGATAAGTTCATAATTTGAACGGCTATTATATCAGGGCAGAAATAGAAGATTTGATAATATATAATTATTTATGTAACTCTTTTAGAGTGAGATAAGTTTCAAATGTAAGTTTCTTTGAATTTAGAAAGGTAGTATGTTTGGTATACTTAATTTAATGTTGCATCCCCCTGTAGGGTCTGAATCAAATATCTTAATACTTTTTTAGGGGAGGGAGTAAAGGTTTATTTATTTATTTATTTGAGAGAGAGAGAGAGAGTGTACGTGAGCACGAGCAGGGGGAGCACAAGCCAACTCTGTGCTGATCGCGGAGCCCAACATGAGGCTCTAAATCATGATCCTGAGATCATGACCTGAGCTGAAACCAAGAGTTGGAGGCTTAACTGATTGAGCCACCCAACAGCCCCCAAATACCTTAATATTTCTGCATAGTAATGTAAGTAGAGTTGCACTGAGAAGGATAAAGAAGGACCAAACATGAGCTAATGATAGTTAAGCTCAGTGCTTGCAAATAAGTCATGAAAGATCGTTTTGTTTCAGGGTTTATTTGAGTTTGGATATGTGGACAAAGGACTCTGAAGCTGTAATAGTTAAAACGTACGTAGCGTTTATGTTAGGTACTCTATATATGGTGACTTAATCATCACAGCAATCCTATAAGGTAGATGCTGTGATTTTTTCCATTTTACAGTTAGAAAAACTGAGTGGAAGAGAGTTCCAGAGTCATCCAGTAAGTGGCTGTGTTGGAGTCTGAACACTCATGATATAGCATCAGAGTCTGTGGTTTAACCAGCAGGCGATATTGTTCACCTAGATACAAACACATACATAATGAAAACTAAACTGTGAAACAGACCAGTTAGAAGCTTTTTCTTTTTCCTGTATTGCCTCCAAATAATTTATGACCAACTTTCATATGTAAGCAAATCAATTTTATAATATCCCCAAATAAAAATTAGATTTGTGATTGGGCAGATGTTTCTAGAGATACTGCAGTTCTAGAAATAAGACAGTTTGGAAAGGAGCAAAAGAAGGAGGGACACAGAGGAAAGAAGAAAAAAAGGTAAGAATAAAAGAGGGAAAGAGAAAAAGCATAATTCATACATCAAGCTTGAGGTATAATATATAGAAGTAAAATGTATCCAATCAATGTATATGACAATGATTTCAAAATCAGAATTCATAAATTAGATTTTAAATGGAAGAATATAGAATAGTAATCAGTTTAAGTAAAGCTGATTAAAAAGTAAACCTTTGTGACGATGTGTTTTAATCCAGGATTTAAAGGAAGTGATAATAAGGTAGCAGAGAAAAGCCTAGGAGAAAAGCATGGAAATGGCAATTGGAAACTGTATAGGTAAAAAAATATGTGTGTGTGATCAGACAATTTGGCCCTTGTATCTCTCTACCCCTCCCATGTGATAAAAAGTGAAATTTTGTTATGCAAGAAAAATATAGAATCAATGAAACAAAAAAAAAATCATGAAGCCTAAGTTATCTAGTATTACTAGATAAGAAGAAAATTACTGAGATACTTAGATTAGTCCATACCATAATGCTCCAAAATTTTTATTTCTATAGAACAACAGGAAAAAGTAAAGGAATCCTAAGAATGGGTAGGCATCTTTATAGAGAATGCCTATTTCTAATCCTTAAGATTTCAAAACTCAAGAAAATTTCACAAACATGTCTCAGTAGATCTAGAGAATGACAGTGGGAAAAGGGAGGACTCACATCAGAAGAAATTATCCTTGTGATATAACGAATTTAGAGAGGCTTCCTTAAATCTGGGATTAGAAGGCTCACTTTATTCAGAGTTGGCATCTAAAAGACAAGGGATTTTGCTGATTGAAATTTTTAAGCATGAAAAGATGCTCACAATTTTTCTCATTATTTTGGTTTTTAAGTCTCAAAACCCAACCACTATAACTCAAAGTCAGCTTAAGTTTTCAAATGAACATTTGCTACCAATTAGTTCATAATGAGTATTTGTCTGAAATGTTTAATGACCATAAGAAAGCTTTTAAAATTGAAAAACTTTTATGTTTAGGACTTAGTTACCCTGCCTGACTTATAAGTGTAACAAGTTTGATCACCCAAAGAGTTCATAAGGTTTTAAACATAAAGGTTTGACTTTCAAACAGGATGACAGAGCTCCTGTCTGTCCCTCTTCAACATCTTTCATAGGAAATCATTTAAACAAAGGGTAGATCTCAATTGCTTGTTTTGTACTTAAACCTCACACTAATCCCATTGCCATCAATAGAAAGTCTGTATATGAATTGAGTGTGGGCTGCCCATTCATAGACCTATTGAGAGAAGGAAATGCCCCTTTATTTCATCATTAAATCCAGTTTTCTTACCTTTTTTTTTTTTTTTTTCTTTTTTTGGTCTAATTAGTACCTCAAAGAATCCTTCCTGACTTTATTGGGAATGCTTCTAAAGTTTCACCATTAAATGCAATGTTTACTCTAAGTGTTTCTGTTCCTAGTTGATTAAGATGTTTTTGTTTCTTAACCACAAATGAGTAATTTTATTGAATTCTATATAGCAAACATCTACAAGGTCATAGGATTTTTCCATCCTAATCCATTCATATAATATCTTAGAATCATGGATTTTCTAATTTAGAATCATCCTTGCCATATTTGGAAAACCTATGTGGTCATGATTTTTTAATTAACATTTCTGAATTAAATTTGATAATATTTTATTTAGAATTTTTGCACCTAAGAAAAGTTGGCATTTAATTTTGCTTTGAATATCAGGTTTATACTAATCTCAAAAGTAAATTGAGTAGACCATTGCATATTTGTTCATCTAAGAATTCAAAATTATTGACATGAAATTGGTTATAGAATTCCCTTATATTTTAATTTATGGTTTTATCTAACTGTGGTTATATTCCTTTTTCCGTATGTAATATTTATTGGCTCTTACTCATTTTTCTTTACTCCATCTTTCCAGAAATTTATTTTATTAATCTTTTCAAAGATTAAGCATAAAAAATGATCTCTAATATTACTTTACTTTCTGCTTCAGGTATTTCTCCATGGTAGAGGAGATGCTCTTGGTGTCCTTTAGAAGCCAAATTTCTCTAGGCATAAGTGAATGAAGGTTAGCATTACCCATATCTCTCTCTCTCCCTCACACATACATGCACACATGGAATTGGGAATATCAGAACTACTTTGCCAAGGAAATCCTCCTAAAACATTCCTCCTTCCCCATAGACTGACCCATTTTTTTCTTTTTTCTTTTCTTTTTTATTGAAGTACAATTTACCACACTGACCCATTTCCTGTTTATTATGAATACTGATATATTTAGACTTACTTTGATAATTTTAAAAAATATTTTATTTATTTATCTGAGGCAGAGAGAGAGGGGTGGCATGAGAGCCGCAGAGAGGGAGGGAGAAGCAGAGTTCCCACTGAGCAGGGAGCCTGACGTGGGGCCCAATCCCAGGACCCTGAGATCATGACCTGAGCCAAAGGTAGACGCTTAACCCACTGAGCCACCCGGGTGCCCCTACTTTAATCATTTTATTTTCATCTATTTATTGACTCTTTTTTCCCTTTTTTCTGAAATTTCTGAATTAATGGAGTATTCGCCATCTTCTTGTTTCTTCTTCTGGTTTCATTCATGCTATTTCATTCATTTTAATGCATTCTCTAAGTATTTCAAATACCTTAATTCATACAACCTTATTAATTTTCCAAAAAGCCTGAAGGTGATCAATATTTCTGTCTTTTATTTTATTTTATTTTATTTTTTTATTTTATTTTTTTTAACATTTCTGTCTTTTAAAAAGTATGAGAATTTGAGTGCTTTAGCTTCCCTCCAGACCTACCATCTTTTTTGTTATTGTCATTGCACCTTGCTTTTAAACCCTAAAAATTTAGTTATGTATGTGGTTCAATGCTTATTTCTTTAATTTGACCACAAATATTTACACCATCTTAGGTGCTACCCAGCACTTTTCTTGGTTCTGGTGACACATTGTTAGTGAAACGGTCCCTTGTCCTCTCCCAACTTCCATTTAATTTTATTTTCTTAATTCCTTTGGTCACTATTTTTTCTTGTTACTCCTTCCTTTGGGTTCAAATTCTTTCTGTTGAAATACTTCCCTTGGTAGTTACTCCAACAAACATTCTTACCAGCAAACGTTTTTTAGTCTCTGTCTACTTCAAAATGTTTTTCTTTTGTTCTGTTTTTGAATTGGAAAAAATATATATATATACAGTAATTGAATTGTAAAAATATATTAAATAGTGCAGTTAAAGGGTTAACTATATTAGGACGCCTGGCTGGCTCAATCAGAAGAGCTCCAGGCTCTTGAGCTTGGGGTCATGAGTTCTAGCCCCAAGTTGTGTGTGGGGATTACTTAAAAATAAATAAGTGAATAAACTTTAAAGGGGGAGGGGCTTAACTAAATACATCGGAATAGATAGTCAATTAGAAGATAAAACCAAGGCTCTCACCCAGAATACAGTTTGTGAAGGAACACTTAAAACACATTCCAAATGGGATTCGCACCAGTGTATTTCAATAAAATTTGTGGAAGCTGAGAGGATTGAGAATGAGTAAAGAGATAGTGCCAAAGTATTTTCTGGGATTCAAGAAAATTATATCATTTGCTCTATGAGTGGATCTATTTATATTACCCTGCTGGCTTTGGTATGCCTTTTCTATTTTTTTCTACATCAACCTTGTTCTAAAATGATGTCCTTTTCTTATTTTATGGATTCCATTTCATCATTTACCTTCTTGCTTATTGTCAATTATGTGAAACTCTTTCCCAGACATGAAGGGTTTTAATAGTTTAGGACCAGTTTTTATATTATATTTTCAGTCTGTTGTTTTGTATTGCATTTATAGTATAACTTTGGGCTCCACAATCTGCTTATGACTCTGATTTGGAGCCATGATTTCTCCTGGGTGACTCTATCTCCACTCATGGCATGTTGCTTCAGGGAGGGCATTTCTCAGCTCTGAGCTAAATTCCTACATTGGTGGTGAAGTACTTCTGGTCTCTGTTAATGTATATCTGCTCTCTGCTTCTCAGTGTTATTCAAATGACCTGTTCCAGGTCCCTGCCCTGCGCAATGATGGTGTCTTCCATCTCTTTAAGGTTTTACTGACCCTCCTAACTCCCAAGCCTCAAATACGGTAGTTACCAACTTGTTACAGATGTGAAGTTTCTCTTCATTTCTGACACCTAGAAATTATTCTTTATTATCTGCAACTTCCACTTTATGAAAAATAGTTCTGCTGCATTTTGGCTAACTTGTATTGTAGTCCTTGTAGTAGGACTTGTACTTGAGGTAGTCGGTACACTTTGCATCTGCAGCCTTCCATACTGCTCTGTAGTAGCCCTAATAACTTAGAACTCAGCAATATTTTTATCTCCTCACCACATTATTTATGTCTTTATGAGTCTGTACAAGTCCCTTAATGTGCCTTTGTACTTGCCTTTGTAGTTTTGTCCACTCCATTTCTTACAGTGTCTTCTCTGTGCTTTCCGCTTCCTGCAGACCACCACCGTTCAAGGCCCACTCGGATCTGTCTACCTGGGTTACATGTTCCTCTACTTTCTAGCTCAAGGTAATCTCTTCTTCTGCAAGATTCAGTTGGCATTAGTCATGTAAAGGCATTGTTCTCCACTCGCTTAATATCAGGCAATTATTTTCTTTTCATGAATGCATATGTAACTACCATTTTGTCTGTGATCGCTTTGAGGGGGAATATGGATTTAAATTTTGTAATTTCTCTTTTAGCCCCAAGCTCTGTACATTACACAGCTTTGTATAGTAGGCTATCAATAAGTATTAAATTGAATAATTGGATCTCTCATAGTAGTTGTTAATGTCTAATAAGGTAAATAAGCAATTTCTCTTCCCTGCCATCATGGTTTAGAACAAAGAGTGTGGCCTAGAGTTAAGATATTTGGGTTAAAGATTTACTTCTATTACCTGCAGCTTAATGATTCTGGGCAACTCAATTAACTTTTAGGACTGTCCGTTTCCTAATTATTAAATGGGAATCATAATACATATCTCACAGGATTTTTATGAAAATGAGCTCATACGAATCTAGAAAATAGAGGTTTTTTTCCTTACAATAAGAGTAAGTAATCAAATTGTCCCTGAAAATATTTTTTTTCTATCTTTATATAACTACTGCAAATTGGTGCTTCACTAACTTCGCTAGCAAATACAGGTTGTATGGAGAGCCAGGACCTATTGCAGATGGATGGGAATCCCAGTCTCGTCTGTGTAAATGAATCAGTGATGATTATGTTTCTAAAATAGTGTAATAGACACATACTAGAAGAATTCAGAGCAAGGAGATCTTTAGCATCAAATATTAAAGCATCTTAATTTTACCCCAAACCACTTACTCTATTGGCTGATTTTTATGGGCCATGAGAGAGCCAATAACTACTAGAAAAATACTGGGGTATGGTAGGCCTTTCAATGTAGTGATTTAAAAGTCTGGTTTTATAATGCGAGAATAGTAGATAAGAGCATGTCTATGTAATCTGACTCCATATCCGCTGGGTTCAAATACTGTGTGGGTTCAAATTTCTGCCACCATTGCTTGCAAGCTGTGTAACTTTGGGAAAGTTATTCAACCTTTCTGTGCATTCATTTTCTCATCTGTAAAATGTGGAAATTGAGAATAACTACCTCACAGGTTTGTTGTAGAATTAAATGTGTTAAATGTATAACGTGCTTAGAAGAATACCTGACACATAGTAAATGCATAAAATAATTAGTTGTGATTAATATTAACTTTTCTATTATTTCTACCATTGTATAAATTATTTAACATCTCTGAGCCTTAGTTTTCTCATTTGTAAATGAGATAAATACCTGAGGAAACAGTCAAATATGATAACATACATAAATGTTGTAGAATAGTCCTGAATCAGTAAGTGTTAACTTAAAAAATAAACCTTGAGATCTGTACACTTATCATAATATTAAACATAATGGTAACCTGCACTTTCAATGTAAATGTGTTTATCACATCACAAAGACTCTAAACCCTGAGTTTTAAGAACAGCTTTAGAAGCACTAGATTTAGAAATCAGGAAATCTAATTTCTACTTTTGATTTTTTCTCTTCCTTGTGTAAACCTAAGCAAGTTATTTACACTCTTTGGACCTTGGTATCGTTTATGAAGTGAAGAAGTGGGTACCTACTTCCATTTTAGAAGCTGTATTAGATCTATCCTCAGTATCCTGAGCTGTATTTCAGAATGGATTTCTACCACTGATAACATGTACTATTAATCCAACGTTAGTGGTATTATAAGTTAGGAGTTGTTGTAATTTTAATTGCTTCCTTGGAAAATATCATATTTTTGAGTGAAATTTTGGAATCTTGCCTTCTCACCTCAACCACAAGGATTATATGCTCCTGAAAGACTTCATAGCAAAAAAATTTGTGATTGAAACAAACCAATTATTTGAAAATAGGTTTCAGGGGCTCATTTATAAATACTATTTTCTGTTTACAAAAGCAAGCTAAGCAAGAAAACATGGTAAATCAAACAATGGCATTTTAAGTCTTACTAAAATGGATGCTGCAATTCCATTTTTGTAGCTTGTATCCATCGAGCTATCCTATCTGTTGAATCCTTGTCATTACATTTTTCTTTCACTCTTTGAACATACTTTCTTTTAATTATTTGAACATGTTTATAACTGCATTGAAATCTTTGCTTCACGTAATATCTGGACTCACTAAGAGTCAGTGCCTATTGACTACTCTTATTATTTATTTTTAAAGATTTACTTATTTATTTGAAAGAGAGAAAGAAAACCACATGGGTGGGGGGAGGGGCAGAGAGAGAGAGACAGAGACAGAGAGAGAGACAGAGAGAGAGAGAAGTAGACTCCCCGCTGAGCGCAGAGCTTGACACCAGGCTCTATCCCATAACCCTGTGATCCTGACCTGAGCTGAAATCAAGTCCCACGCTTAACCCAAGGCAACATCTGAGTCTCCCTTCCTTGGCACTTTATATGCCTTTTAATATTTTTGTTGAAAAGTGAACATTTTAAATAATATGTTATAGTAACTATCAATCCTGATCTCTGTTTCTGAGTTTTTGTCATTGTGTAATAATTTGCTTGGAGTTACTAAACTACGGAATCTACATCCCCTATGGTATAGGGCTGTTGATGTGTCTGCTCAGTTTTTATTCTTTCTTTTAGCTGGGCTTCCTAAGGGTCACCTTGCATTTGCATAGCCCAGTGTTTTGGGTTGAGGTTGTGCTCACACCTCAACCACATAAGGCCTCCACCCTCTGCTAATACAGCTGTGCGTGGGCAAGGAGCACAGTCAATGTTCTGTCAGCTCAGGTGTCTGCTTTGGCTTTTATTTTCTGCAGGACTCCTCGGGGTTTCCCTGCCTGGGTGCATAGTTTTCTACTCAGCCAAGACTTTTCTAGAACTTTTGTGGCTCTCTCACTTACAGAATCCCTGATTAAATTTCTGGCAGTTCCACTATTGATTCCTAACCAGATTGCAACATTAGGCTGCAAAGCTGCATGTTTTCTCTGTTTATTTTCAGTGGAATGCACACTTCTGTCCCCCCAGCCCCAAGCCTGTGTCCGTCCCCTCAGGCATCTTTCTGCGTGTTCATGGATAGACTCCCTCTGGTAAAACTACCAGTTTTGCAGACTGAACTGGGCTGGGCCAGGGAGGTGGGGGAACTGATTGGGGTGGGGGGTGAGGGGGGATGGTCGTGGTGATGGCAGCATCCCAGGCAAGGATTCAGACTTCTGCTCTCCTTACTTAAAACTCTGGCAGTTTTTTTGTAGACAGAATTTGCCAGCCTCTTCATGCCATTGCCTGAAGGCCCTCTCCTAAGCCTTTGTAAAAGCTGGAATATTTTTATAATAATAAAAAATATTATTATAAATAAAATTAGGACAGGAAAATCTGTCTTTCTACCTCAGAGTGTATTCTGAATCCTGCCTTATAACCAAATTCTAAATCTTAAGGGCTTTTTCTTCTAAGAGTTTCTCAGGGTTTTTTTTTCCATCTTGTACCAGGTTTGGCATGTGGTTCTCTAATTTTCTTTGTTTTGGGGTGAGCCATCTGCCCCAGCTACCTCTTCTATTTTTCCTACAAGTGACAATAACAACACCCACCTTAGTGAAAGCTATAGAGGGTTAGCAGATACTTATTGTTAGAGAGTTCTGCAGAAACAGGGCTTGGAATTAACCTTAAAGGCAACACAAACCCTAAATCGTTCTTAAGAAGATGACAAAAGAATACAGCCAGTTTTTGGGGTGGAGGCTCTTGTGAAGGACATGGAAAAACGTTAGAAGTTGTATAGAACAGTTGTCAGGGATACCTGAGAAACGTTGGCTTCTTTGAGGGACTTTTAAACTTGGCGATTTGAGTGACCTAAAGTGAATTTTAATTGTTCTTCCTCTGGAGCAAAACAGTAACACCCAGGTGGGTGGTTGCTCTTTATAATGAGAAAGTAAGGTAAGCCAGCTACTCCTTTTAGAAAAACATCCTGTTTTGGTTTTCAGTCGCCCCAGGCAGTGGGCAACACTCAAGTGGATAAATTTGTTTCTGAAGGGCATTTAATTTGAGAGTTCATTCTCTTTTGCTTTTGAAAACACACTTACACATGTTTTCTTTCCCTTATGCACACAATGACCAGGGAAGGGAGGGAGCCAACAGATGGAAAAAGTCTCTCAGCATGGGTTTAGCCACGTCAGGCTGATAAACTTAAATATTGGCATTTTTCAGCTCCGAAAAGAAGTAGTTGGCCCTCGTGGGGAGCAGGGCTAGCAGGTGGAAATAGTCCAAACATCACCAAGTGATTTTCTGAAGAAAGACAAATGTCTATTGAGTAGATGCACCATAAGATAATTTGATTCTTTGGTAAAATCTTACTAACTTCAATTTAGGGAGAAGGCACCTGGCTTAGTAAAAAGTCTGAAAAGTGTTCATAAAGCTCTCCAATTAGTTTTTGTTTATTTTATTCTTATGTTTACAGTCTAGGACCTATTAGTTAACTCTCAGCAACCAGAGATTGGAAATGCTTTAGATAAGATAGATAGGATGAATTTGTCAGCAGTTGTATATTTGCTTGCACTTAATGTGTTTATGTTTTAAAAAGACTTGGTTCTTTTAAAAACTGGGAAATCTTTTGCAATGTGGTTTTCAGTGTTAATTTTTTTTCTCTTCAGTCAGAGGTTATATGTAACCAAGGTTGAAAGGATTTTCAGAACATTTTAGAGCTGCCAGCAATCTTTCGGGACATCTGGCCCTATCTCCTTTCCTAAGCCATTCCTGGCAGATGGTGATCTAGTTTTCATATAAAGGCTCTTATCAAGAGTTGAGGCTCCCCACAGTTAGAGACTTCGGCTTCACCTTCAACAAATCTGTAGAGCTCCAGTTATGCAGTTGTCATCCTGTAAATAACTGGGATAAAGAAATCGTACCCAATATGGAGGGATTGTCTTGTCATACCCACAATGACATCTGCAAATATGTATCAGAAATATGGTGTGCATTTTGCCTATGTCAGGCTCTTGGTTGATTTCTCTGTTATCTCCAGTTTCTGGAAGGCTGAATTGGCGAAGGATTAGGAGCACAGGATCTAGAACCACTCCCTTTGTTTGTTGTGTGACAACTTTCTTCCCTTTTGTCTCAAAATGGTGGTATTGTGGTAGTGCTTCCTTTGGGATTGAAAATTACATAAGAATAATAACATTTACTGCTTATTATTTATCAGACATTACTTTAAGCTCTGTTTAAATACTTTTAAGCTTTAAAATATTTTAATCATTTTATTTAACCCTCATATCTATCAGTTGAGTATTGTTATGATCCCATTTTAGGGATGAATCAAGTTAAGTATAGGGAGGTCTTGTCACCTGCCAACATCATACAACCAGATCATTCAAGCAGAAAAAGTCCAATTTGGGACATGAAACTAGGCAACCTTCCTCTAGGACCTGTGCCTTTAAACATTCTGGAATCAACTGCACAAAGATTTTTTTTTTTTTTGGCAGCTTATTTTGTATTTATGGATGTAGGTTTTTTTTTTCCCTAATGCCCCTTTTTACCTCCCTGCTTTTCATTCTTTTTTTTCATAAATGATGCTTATCCAGGTGTCCCTTGTAATTATAACATTAATTTATGGAAACTGAGGTCTGATATTTGTTCCTCTATTGTTTTCTTCCTTCTTTCTTGTCCTTCTTCTCTTCTTCTTTTTCTTAAGCCTTTTTATTCCCCATAAAACTATAGTTCAGAATGGAATCACATTTCTATCCATTTAGCATATCTTTCTTCAATTTCAAAATTTTTGAGATTAAGGGTCTTGCTAATGGCTACCTTTTTTAAAGTAATAAATCATTGCATATCCTACATATTTATGAGTAGGTAGAAATTGCTGTTACTGAGTTAAAATAAAGTGCTTTATTATCCTGGTAAGCAAACAAACCAAAGAACAAGAAGCAATATCAAAATAAAAATAGCAAAACAGTGTTTTCCAACCCCCAGTGTGGTATGTAGAATGCCAGTTGTTAGAAATTTTCAGTATTTGCATGTAAAGCTTGAAAGAGTTGTTACAATAATCTCTTAAATTATTATTTGTCATATTCTTTGACATATTTATCATAATGTTTCATTGTTTTGGCTTCATTACAGAAGATCTACAATATAATAGGCTTTCAAGATAAATTTTTTTACACGTTGAAGTGATAAGCTTTAGTTTTTAAGCATTTTCAAATCAAAATATTTCTTAGATATACCATAAAGTTTCTTCTGTTAAAAAAAAAAAAAAGCACCCTGAAAGTGGATCTTTTCCTGATAATCCAGGTTCATCAATATTAAGAAATATGCAGGAGATTTTCAGTATTCATTAGAAGTGTTCACTGCAAGACCCAATGCTTCTCTTCTTTTGTTTTTTTTTTTATTTTTGTTTTTTTTAATAAATATTTACTAACTACACTAACTACTTGCTGTATGGCAATTATTGTCTTAAGCACAATTGCCATAGAGGAAGTACAGGCTAATGGGGAAATGTTTATGTGCATATTTTTGAAGTCTTCCATCAAAATATCATATTTCATTCTTTCCACAGTTATGCAAAGTTCATGAGTGAAAGAATATACTGTATGTCTTCAGTATGGCTTTGAGCTAGGCACATAATCTTTTTGGATTTTAGTTTTTTCATATATAAAAGGATATGTACTGAACCTAAGGAATGTCTCCCCAAAGTCATCAAAACCTGGGTGAGAACAACATTCAGGGTTTCTGCTTTGTTTTTATTCATGAGCGAAGTGTTTGGATTTAGCTTATTGGTCTTTCCTGTTCTCTCCTACACTTCTAGTATCCACAATCAAAATTTTAGATATTTAGCTTGACTTTTTTATTTTTTGTTTATTTTTATTTATTTTTATTTTTTTATTCATTTGTGAGAGAAAGACAGAGCGCAAGCAGGGGGAGTGGCAGGGGGAGAGGAAGAAGCAGACTCCCTGCTGAGCTACGAGCTTGATTTGGGGTTCGATCCCAGAACCTGGAGATCATGACCTGAGTTGAAGGCAGACACTCAACCATTTGAGCCACTCAGGCGCCCCAAGCTTAACTTTTGATGGGAAAAATCTAGATGATTTCTAAGGTCTCTTCCATTATAGAGCATTTCAAAATTTATGATTTTATATTTGTATTAATGCATCTATACTTGTGTCTTCGGGTAGATCAAATTTTTTATAAACAGAAAATAACCTGTAGAAGTAACACATGAAGAAAAACAGAATCCACTTCCAGTACAAATTTTAAGAGAAATGAAATCTGCTATAGGTAAAGGAATTTGGTGTAATTTTAAAAGCCCTCAAGAATAAACCTTTAGTTTTTTTTTTTTTTTTTTTTAATGCTTTAATTTCTTATGACCATCTCTTAGGCTTTCTGGAGGCAGTAAGAATATAAGAAATAACTTATGTAATCATCATACGTAGTGACAAAAACCAGATATAGGACTAAAAACATTAATCCTTTATATATTTTTGATATATGAGAACATTAGGTGAGAAGAATAACTTTTAGCTCTTTTGAACTTGAAGCACTAAAGTACACACACACACACACACACACACACACGGTTACAGTGGAATCTCTAAATTAGCAAAATTGTTAAAAGAAGTCACCGTATATTCATGAGAAAGTATATATAAAAATCTGGCAAGTTAAAAAATTTACACTGTCAGAGAATAGAACATTTTTTTTTCCTTTAGCTATTCAAAACATCATCAAGTTTACTAAAGTTATTGTTGCTATTGATATTCTGCTTCTTATACATTGTCTTTACAGTAGTATTTATTTCAAGTAATTATTCCTGTTTTTCATTTTCTTTCTGAAAAATGTAGGCCAGTTTTTCTTATTAAATGCATGGCATATCCTTGTATTTATGTTAACACTTCCTCTGGGAACACCTACAATGCTTTTGAAACCTTCTTATGTCCTAACCATATCCCTAAAGGGCATTGTCATGGTATCTTCTGTCTTGAAAAATAAACCAGATAGAATGTAAATGTTAATTCTGATTATTGGTGATTCCGATGAGAAACATGATCATTTTTCTCCTTTAGGACCCAATACAGGATAAGATTTTGTGAAGCGGTAGTTGTCCTTTTTTCTATTATTTACATTCATGTCTGAGATATTTGATTTTTCCTTATGCAAAGAGCTAACATACATACTAAAAACAAAATTTTGAAAGATGTCTCACATGTTTGTGATTACCAAGCGATTTTTGAGATAAGCCATAAATGGAAAATCAGTTGATACCAATGATTTTGATATTTCTTAGCTGCCTTAGTCCATAACATTGTGGACTTAAAAATACAACTCTTATTTTCACGAAAAAAAATTATCCTCAATCTTGTTTGTAATATTAGATGAGGATATGGAAAAAAATCAGAATGGATCAAATAACTTTTTCCTTGAGCTGTTAGATCACATCTGATTTTGAAAGTCTAATGTTTCAGAGTATCCTTATGCCTCCATTTCTAGAGTTAAAGATGGATACCAGATGGACGCCATCTGTATCTATCATTAATGGACTAATGTTTCTCTACAATGGGCCAAAAATATGGGAAATAAGAAAGATAAAGCAGAAGTTTTTATATTACTATTCCCTAGATGGACTATTTCTTACTCTTTGGGATACAGTGTGCAGCTCAAAGGTTGAACTAGATGCTAAATTATCTAGCACTGTTAACTAGCAAATATTTCATGAAAATAGAATTAATCAGAGAATGTAGTTTGATGCCATCTTTAAATTACGGAGCTCAAAGTCAATCTTTTGAAAAAAATGTGGTGAAAGTTGTAAGTAAAATATACATTATTTTATTTTGTATTTATGATGTTAAGGCCCTATCTGTAAGAGTACTCAGTAATGGGAAAAGAGAGCCACAAATCTTCCTTAGAGATTTTTTCCTGAAATGATTTGTCTGTGATGTCATTGCTTCCCCAAAAGGTAAAAATTATTAAAATGGCTCCATCCAAAAAAAAAAATCTATTCACAGAATAGAAAACCTATGTTATACGAATACACTAAAATTGTGTTTTCAAAAAAGTATGATTATAGAAAAATAAAATGTTTTGAAACTTGTAGATACCCATCTCATGCCTACATTTCTTCCCTGATAGTCCAGTCCAGTGGTCATCTATGCTCCATTTAAGTACTTCCACTGATACAAGTTCAGGAAGTCACATTTGCATTGGAGACTTCTAACTTTTAAAGTGTGTCTCTAAATTATTACCTATGGTTTCTACCAATTCATCCTTGCTTGGCCCTAATGGGCACAATACTAATCAAACTAATAAACATTTTAAGAGTATCTTACACATTTCAAAATACTTCATACATTTTCTTTTGATATAATTTGACCCACATTTAGTTATTATTAATCTCTTTTATGGATAGGAGACAGATTCAGAGACTGTTCAAAGTCATGTAGCTAGTAAGTAGAAGATATAAATCATAAACTGGTATTTTCTGATACCACATTCTACATCATTTTCATGATATATATGATACTCTGTTTTAGGGCACTTACAATCTTTTTTAAACCCGTTGGTCCCTCAGATATTTTGGGACAAGTTGTCTATCATGACAACATCAAGCAGTATCATGGTTAGTAACTCAAACCTTAGAGTTAGACCTGAGTTTCAAGCTTCAACCCACAACTTTGTGACCTTGAGCAAACTACCAGATGTGTTAAGCCTCATTTTTATAAAATAAAAATGAAAATGGAACAAACCTATAAAATAGAATTACATAATTTTGATGCAGTGGTGTGCCTAGCGAATAGGTAATGATCAGAGTTAATTATTTATTTCATTATATTATCATTATTATTCTTATTTTTTCATTCAATTTCAGTTTTATAAACTAGATACGCCCAATTCTTTGTATGATATAATTTTACTTCTCCTTATAATCTTGATTGTATTTCTTCTATTTGACTTTAGTTTTTCTGTATTATGTTCTATGTGAGGGACACACATAAAATAACCTGCTCATTTTTTTGAAATTATATTTCTCTTAATATGAGCCATGAGCATATTTGATTATTAAAATATTATATGACATTTTTGTCTAATTATTTATTCTCAAAACTGTAAGCTCCTTGAGCACTGGGTCATAACTTATTGTACCTTTTACCTCAAAATCCAGCCAGGGGCAGGCTGATACGTAATAGGTATTTGATAGTTGTTAAATCTAGCTGTCAGCTAAGACAACTGAATTTTGTTCACCTGTGCACTATTAGCGCTCTCTATATTTGTAAATTTGTTTGCTTCTGGACCTATCAGCAAAGTTTTATATTCATTATTCTTAGATTATATATTATATATATTATATATATTATATATTATATATATTATATTATATTATATTATATTATATTATATTATATTATGCAATGTTTCAATTTCCTTCAAGTCAACATTTATCTTTTAATCATTTATTATGGTCACTAAGATCTTTCTGTTTTGCAGCATCTGCAATTTGCAATGACATCACCTTTCAAGTAACTTTTCAAATAAGAGTTGACAACAAAATCTTACTGAATATCACTAGAAATTTCCCTCTAGCCAGATATAGATCATTTAATTGATAATATAACTGAAGAAGATATCTAACTACTACCCTCAAATCTTTACTGTTCCATTTTGAAACTTTTCAACTGCCATTTGAATGCCTTATTGGGGAGACAATGTTAAGCAGATGGAAAGTTAGGTGAAATGAAATAATACTTTTCTTTCAAATTAAAAAATCAAAGATTTTAACTTTATCCCATAGACACTGAAGAAGTCCTTTAAAAATTTAAGACTGAAAATGACTTGTCACATTTTCCTTTTATAAATACCAACTTTATTGGTAATATGGAAAATTATTAAAAAAAATCATGAGACAGTAGGTCCACAAAATGGAAGATTTGCAACAGTAGTTCACAAAAGAGTACATGTGGACTGGAACCAAGGCAGTGCGATTTCTGCTTTTTAATTATCCATACAATATCCTGTAAGAAATATGTCCAGAATTCAGTGATGCAATAAAGAATATAAAAAGATAAATCCAAAGTAACAGGAAACTTAAAATAGGTTTACAAAGTATCCAGCACAAATAGTATGTTTATAGTAAAAGTTTATTGAATTAATAAAGTTTAGAAAACTGTAAGAATTATAAATTTTTGGAAACTTATGGAATATTGAAGCTATATCACTTAAGGCTTATATCAAATAAAACTAAATTATTAATAATCATCAGTTTTTCTTAGGAATTACATGGGTTTCTTGTTTTAAGTTCTTTAGTTTTCCTTAAAAATTAAGTATTTGCATAAGCTCCTTCTCTGATATTTAACTACCTTTTTATAGTCATCAAAATATTATGTAGTATTACTCAAATTGTACAATTCTAAGATTTAATTGATAAACTCCAATAAATTTAACATAGTGACATCTCCCATAAACCTGTAGCATCCACTGATGAGAGCATCAAATGAAAAGTATCTCAGACTAGAAAAGAATATAATTTCGTACATCCAGGCAATAATTATACCGATAATGATCACATGATTTTGAACATTCTCTAATTTATCTATGTAATATTTTTATAGTGTTAGTGTATTTCTAAAGCAAACTAACAAAAAACCTTAATGAACTATTCACTTTGACCTGAATTGTTTTAGCTATAAAAGATTTTGATGTGGAAAGTTAAACATAAGAAAAGTGGAGAGGAATTAAAGGACACGTAAAAAGAGGTTAAAAGATTAGAACTTGGGAATTATGAGGAAAGGTATATTGGTTGGTGCTGCTTAACAAACCACTCCAAAACTCTAAGATGTGAAATGGCAACCATTTTTTTCCCTCACATATCTGTGAGTCCACTGCATTTGAGCTGATCTATTTTGGGGTTAGTGTGGTTTGACTGCGAGCTATTGGGTGGATTCAGGTCTCCTTCGTGTGGTCCTCATGCTTTTTGGATTGGTGGCCTCGCTTAGGGATGTTCTTGTTGTGATGACATCATAAGCTAAAGATGTAAAAGAGAATTGTCACTTCTGCCCACATTCCATTGGCCAAAAGCAAATCACATGACTGAGCTCAAAGTCATAAAGTACAAAAATACGGTTGCTTTAGTGTGTGAAATGCAGTGTCACATGTCAAAATGTGTGGATAAGGAAGAGAGGAAATACTGAGGCCAATAATTCAGCCTAGCATCAACAATTAGTTGGAAGTCTGATTTTAAAGCTTGGAGAAGAAAGAGTTGTGGGCAACCAAGTTTAAATTCAGCTACCCCTCAGTCCTACACAAATTGCTTTAAAAGTTCCTAAGAATTAAGTGAACTATTACTATATCTTATATTACATCTAAGCTATGCACTCCTGTTTCATGGATGCTTTCCAAAACTTCTTCTAATACTTCTGCAGGCATCCAGAACTGCCAGAAGTCTTGCAGGATCATTAAGAACTCAGTCAACATCGTCTTACAAGTTGAATTACTATCACTGTTTATTCCATAGTGCCTCTTGATAGTAGGAAACTGAGGAAGTCCTATTTGATTCTGTAGCTCTCGATTTCAGGCTTATATCCTTGAGCTTTCTTGCTGTTAGATGAAAGGCACATAAACTTCCAAAAATCTTACCCAAGCAGACTATTCACCTGGACATAAATCTGTTATCCTTCTTTTTATATCTTATCGGCAGGGGTGTGGGAAGAGGGAGAAAAAGGCAAGTGGAACTTCATGAAGCCAGATACATCAGCTTTTAAGGCTCTGACTTCCAAATGCAAGTGCTTCTCCTCATGTTTGTCCTATAAGGACACAGAAGAAAATCTTGTATTTTGAATGGCTGCCAATTATGAAGGCAAAATGTGTTCTAATTCTGTCTATATTTCCATTCATATAAGTATCATCAGAGAAGAGGGGCAAGGTTGGGATACTGGATTCTCATACTCTAGGAAAGCTGCTGGTGGTGCCTCTTCCTCCCATTCTTGGGGCCCTAAGACATGTATTGGTCATTTTCGGTCAGTCCAAATCTGGAGTCCAGAAAAAAGGCCACTCATTGTCTCCAAACTTCCTTATTTTGTTTGCTGAAAATGAGAATTGTGGCTCTATGTAAGAAAGCAGAACTAATAAAATATATTGATATAGCAGATGCTTGAACATCTGGAGGAGAGAGGCAAGGCAGCCACAGATGCACATGAAGCAAGCCTAGATAGATCCTGGCACGATCCTCTGAGGCAGAGCTCTTCCCCTTCCATGATGTTTCAGTGCTTGTTTTTCACTTGAAAGTTGCAATATGAAGCCTTTCTTTCTATAACTTCACCAAGTTCCTTTTAATTATGTATAATTCAGATTCTAGGAGAAGGGAGGACGAATAATCATTGTAGTAACAACAGTATTGAGACTAGCTTAAGCTTGGATTACACATTTGAAACACATTTCATTTTTGTGACATCAAAACTTGTATTTTAAGGGAAAAATTAAAACTAGGGACAACGTTGTTCATGACAGCTAATGATATCTTGTGTTAAACTGGAATCTAAAGTTTGGAGGCGCAAAAAATAAATCGATCACACTTTAATTTAATATATATGAATATTACATAGAAAAATGTGTTAGATTATCATCACTTTATCCATCTGTGACAAATCCTCCTGTATTTATTATAGCAGAGTCTCTTACTCTGTTCTGTTAGGCCAAGAATATATTTACATTTCCTAGTCATGCTTAATGGGAGCTAAGACCTTATACCTGTAGACCAAGCCTCATCCAGTTCCTGAGATTAATCTAACCAGAGAAGAGAGGAATAGTAATAAAAATAACCACACATTTGTGTTGACATAGTTGATATTTCAGTACACTAACATTTGTATTCATTTGAATTCCAAATGTTTTCTTAAACTGGAGGAAAAAATGGTGGCATGACAGCTAGCAAAGCAGATTATACCTCACTATTACTTCTCTTCAGTGTATCTTCTGAAAAACACTGTCATTTATATTATATGATGTATTATCTCTAAATAGGTTTGGTGTACATTTCCACCAATTGATCATGTCTGCTTATTTTCCCTTGGAAAATGGAGCAAGGACATAGTGTATTAACTGATTTGATAAATTTCCCAATGTTTTGTACAGTAGTTGAACAACTTTTTCTTTGTGATGCTAGATGGCACTACTAGTCAACACTTTGTTTTTCACAGATGACTTTCTTATTCTAAAAGTGGTAAGTAGGCATATGAAATAAAATTTATCTCTGAAATTTAATGATTAAATATTAATTATGATGAACTTTCAGAGTGAACTTTTCCCTGAAAGTTAAAATCTTTCAAATGAAGGAAATTATAAAGTCACCTATAAGAGAAAATGAGAGGAAAAGATCCAAAGAACAAACATTTTTGTCTTCATAATTCAATTTAAAAATTAACGTGCATTTATTTGATAGGCAGGAAGCAGTTTTTCTATGAGAGAAAAGAGAAAGAATATCAGTCTGCAGAATTCAGTGTTTTTAGACACAATGCTATTATTTTAACAATACCAAAAATATTTCTTACAAGGCTATTATCATGGACCTTTTCTCTCAAGTACTTTAATCAGTAATAAAAGCTGCAACTTTCTCTTACTTCATTGAGGTTTCACTGTACAAAAAATTACTCTATTTTCAGGTACTTTATATTCTTAGATATTTATGTAAATAAACATATTTTTTGATAAATGACAATAGGTTTACAACCAAGGACAATTAAAAATCTGTGCTAAAGAAATGTAGGACCCTAGAGTTCTATGCCACATACAGATTTGTGTCTTGAATACATTCATCCAGTGTTAATGTCTGTTCCTTCTCTTATGTTTAGTTAGTATCAAATACCAGTCTTTTGTTTATTGTATAGTAAGCTTACAAAGAAAAGGGAAATTCTCAGCCATTTATGCAGACATTTGAATACCATGTTTTAACATTTGGGTCGTCCAAACAGAAACTGCGGCATTCTGACCATTAGCTGGGTCACTAGCTAGGGACTGAGGGCCTCACCTGAGTAACTTGAGAATGCCTTCAATCTGGCTTTTTGATTTGTCTTTCACAGACCAGTACGTTTTATTTCTTCTCATCTGCCTGCTATCATGTTAACAAGCGAAGGCGAATCTTTGTGCAGCTCATGGACAACGTAATAAAATGAGATTAGAATTTCACCGGCTAAAGAATGGCTTTTTTTTTTTTAGGACTTTAGGCTTGAGACGAATGTTTGTGTGTGCGTTGGTGATCAAAAAAGAAAAACAACCAAGCAAGTGAAACCATAATGGTTGCCTATAAGGACTTCTTACTTAAGTCCGCTGAGCCTAAGTGAAAGCCCACATGAGGTCCAAACCGAAACAACACAGCAGTTTCCATGTGGCTGACATATTACTGGTCGGTTCCCCAATGTTGTTTTGGACCACTAAGAATTATTATCCGATTTACATTTTATGAATATGAACTCTGGCTCAGGAAGAGTCCAGTGATGATATTGGAAGCTGCTGGAACCTGCTCCTTCATCTTAGGAGTTTAGCACAAGTAGGTGGACTCTGTGATTACAGAGTCCCTGAAGTGGTTATTGTGTCAAATATCTTGTGGCTGTTAAAGATTTTGGCAACTTCTAAAGGCAGTTGAACCAACATAAATAAAAATTTCAAAAAAAAAAAATGGAACTGGAAGGAAGGCAGTGTCGTTTGTTGTGCAAGATCAGGAACACTTAATGGAATATTGTGAGGAAGAGCCACGAATTATTATCTAATCTCAAATACATGCAAGACTTTCATCCTCCTAAGTAGGCTGACCAAAAAGACTAAAACAAATTGTCTTGTGTTTATATTTTCAGGCCACATTTTCCATATACAATTAAGTTACTTCAAATCCTGCAATTGAAGTGCTCATCTTTAATAATAAGGTCTGGGTTTATTTGATTAAAATGTGATTTGCCATTGTTAGAGAGCTAAATGTTTTAATTAAGGAAATTAACTGCATTTTCTCCCTTGCTATTTGTCTGTACCCTAACCGGTTGTTCTGTCAATTACACATGACACGTAAATACCTTTTGCGAATTAGTGTAGCGGTTATTCCTTATCCTGTGAAATTTCGATAGCAGAGGGATATACATTGTATGTAAATAATATATGTGTGTATTAGCTTGCATGCAGTAGGAAGTTAGGTAAATAAGGCTATTGTCATGTGCTCTATTCATTATTGATCAGTGCAACACAAGAACTTAAATAGCCCAGGCCATTTTAGCAGGAATAAAGATGTTTTTAAAAAGAGTGGTGCAGTCCTGTAACAAATCCTATTTCTCAGCTATACTAATTGCTTTCTTTGTGTTTAAATCCTTGCTCGTGCTGAAAGGTAAAAGCAAGCTAGGAAGCTGCATGACTGAGAAACCCAAACAACCCTTAAGAAAATGTTCTCTTTCAGTCCCACGCCTTGAGAATTTGCCATCTGGATTGCATACTGTATTCAGTGCTTTAGCTCTTGACGTTTTTAAACAATAGCACTGTAACATTTCAGCATGTTGTCTCATGATAAAACAAATGTGCCCTGTATTAAACTATGCAGGTATATAGTTAAAATTCCTCACGTGACCAAAGGACGTAGGGAGCCCAGGCACTTGCCTATTTGGTTTTGCTCTACCAGAGTGTAGGGTTGATGATGGAGAAGGCATTTGGTATCACCTCTGGTTTCATTGAGATTTAGGGAAAAATGTCTTAGAGATAAATATGTCAGACTTTGTATTGCTTTGGGCTTTCTCGAGGTTAATTAGTATCCAAGTGACTAAGATGTTTTATTCCTCCTTAGTACTTTCATCCTGGGGTGATATTTGCCTGAGGTTGAACTGGTTTTGATTAACTCTCTGTGATAATGAAAGCCATGAGAGTGGCCTTGTGTAGGAGTTCCTTCTTTTCTGATGTTACATATAAAACTGCGGAAGTCTTCCAATATTTAACACTGGGCTGTCTCCCCTTTCTGCACCGAGACTGCAAACTAATTATGAAAGTGTGAGGAATGATTTTATCTGAAGTCACTGTTTTGTAAGGTGTGCCTAAGTGAAGAGTTCAACTCTTTTTATTGGAGTGAAGAAAAACACATTCTAATGAAGGTTCAAGGTGATCTTGGTGCTCTCCAAGAGCAGGCAGGGGGTTAGAGCAGCACTTGTACATAGAAGATTGAGAGAATGGACGATGCCTCCTCTGCTGTCAGAATCTGTATGTTTTGAGCTGATCAGCAATGACTATAGGTATTTCCTCCTTGTTTTGAATTTGAAATAGAAGAATAACTGGATAAAATTGTCAGAGTTGTTTGAGGAGGGTTTTAAAAATACAATAATTTTTTTCCTCTAGAAACAAGATTGTGAGAAATGGAAATTGCCTCCTCATTTATTTTACTTCTGTTTTGGTGAGCTCATTTTGATGCTACTTTTTATCACGTGAAATACATAATGGGCTCAGTCTGTGTGTTAATTTATAGACCTAATCACAATGAGGACTGGTCTTATCTAGAGACAGCTATAATCTTTCTACCTTTCAATTTAGTCTTTACAAAGTTATGTCTGAATCCAAAAGGGAAGATAATTTGTAAACCAATTTGTACGATTATCACACTTTCAAGAGCTTAGCACTTTATATTGTACCGTTGCTTCTACTCAATTGTCATAATTAATTGAAGCAATTAAATTTTTTTAAATCAAGACTTAATTGACATAGTAGCTTTGGGTATACAGCATAATGATTGAACATTTGCATACATTGTGAAATGGTTATCACAACAAGTCTACTTAACATCCATCACCACACATAATTACAAAAAAGTCATTTTAATCAATGAAAATATATCCAGTGGGCTTATGTGGTAACCTACCGGTTTGATATTTTTCAAGTTGTAAGAATAAGTTCAGTTTGCCTCAGAAAATGGAGGTTTTGTTGGAAGGATAGCAAGGGAAGACCAGGGAAAAGTGTCTTTTTTTTTTCTTAAAGATTTTGTTTATTTATTTGACAGAGAAAGAGAGATCACAAGTAGGCAGAGAGGCGGCAGAGAGAGAGGGGGAAGCAGGCTCCCCGCTGAGTAGAGAGCCCGATGCGGGGCTCGATCCCAGGACCCTGAGATCATGACCTGAGCCCAAAGCAGAGGCTTTAACCCACTGAGCCACCCAGGTGCCCCCAGGGAAAGTGTCTTAAATGTCTCAATGAGGCATCACAAACAACTGTAGCATCTTTCTTACTTTAAAAACAAGATAGGCTTTAGGAGTGAGTCTAATGACCCAAAGGCAATTCTGTTAGCTAATTCTGTTGCACAAGCAGTGGCCGCTTTCCATCTATTTACCCTGTTCACTATTGCCAACTAACTGATAAGTCTCTCTCTTTCATAAATGGGAAAAAAAGAGGTTCCAGTTGGTCGAACTAGTCACCTCTAGAGTAGGTAGACACATTGGTCAGAGTTTACCTGATAGCCTCCTTGCAGGATGCTTTGAGTTAGTTCTCGTGTTCACATATGCCACACATGGGAAATTAAGAAAAAAAAAAAAGGCAATTCAGGAATAAAAAACACATCAGATTGGGGTTGTGAGTATGACAGTGAGTCTGAAATTTCTTACAAGACTGCTGTATAAATTGTGGGGCCTGACGATGTATCTGGATCCAGAGAAAATAAATATTTGTTTCATGTTATTAAAATTATACTCTTTGCTCAAAGTACAGTTGATGGATTACTTTAAAAAAGCCATTTGAGGGGCGCCTGGGTGGCTCAGTGGGTTAAAGCCTCTGCCTTCGGCTCAGGTCATGATCTCAGGGTCCTGGGATTGAGCCCCGCATCAGGCTCCCTGCTCATCAGCAGGGAGCCTGCTTCCCCCTCTCTCTCTGCCTACTTGTGATCTCTCTCTCTGTCAAATAAATAAAATCTTTAAAAAAAAAAAAAGCCATTTGAAAGAAATGCTATAAAATATGAGATTATGTATTATGATATACGAAATGCTAACATTGGTTTCATATTTAAAGGCAGTTGAAATGCCTCATCCCCTTTTCTCATCAGCTGAGTGCTATAGAGTACTTATTCATTAATTGCTGAGAACTTCTAATGAAAATTGACATAGGCCTGCATGGTTGGATCCCTTAGTTCCCTTAAATACATTTAAAAGAAATTGAATCATGATTGGAAGGACCTAATTCTAGCAATTAAGCAGTATTTAATGGACTATTTCCTACATAGCACAACAAATGGAACATTTTTCAAAAGGAAGAAGAGTCGTGAAAATGCTCGCAGGCACAAAAGAATAATAAATTTTTAAACTACAAAGCTAATAAACTAGATAAACTGTTGTCATGCTAAGGAAACCCATCCTGGTTCATTAAAGTCTAACATCTGAAACCGCTAAGTGATCTGTCCCTTTCCACTACCATAGCACAAACGTGCTAAATTACAGGCATCAGATTAATTCCTCATACATTTAGACTCAGCTTCGCTTGAAATGCTACCATACACGTTCAAAGAAAGAGGGTTTTCTTTGAACAGTGTTCGTGAAGGCTGACTATATGTGTATAGATGCATACACATGACTTTACGTACAGATTTTCTTTTAATGAGGCTATCCTAAGAGAGAAATCAGACCTGATAGCTTTTGACAAATAAAAGTTGCACTCACTGAATCACTCATGAGACCATGGGGAATTCAGTAGATTTATCACTGCTGATACTATTTCAGTAATACCGAAAACTCTTAATTCTTAGAGCTTAAATCAACTAGTTTATTTTTGGCTTCTTCTATGTAAAAACACATTGTAAGAGTTAGTATTTTGAAATATTTGCTACTGATTTAGCACTGATATTGAAAAAAAAAACATCGAACTACTCAAACCAGTGATTTTTTTGCACATTTTTTTCATAATATCAATGTGATTAATAAACAGCTGCTTCTATCTTACGCACCTGACATCTTTAGGTTTATTCTAATTTAACCTGATTACTATGAAAACCTTACACTTTAGAAGAATCTAGCCGAAAAGTCTTTAATTTTTGTTGTATTTTTGAATTTAAATGCAATTTTAAAGCTTTATTGGATACATCATTTTATAGGAATTGATAAAATTTTCATCTTTGGACCATAAGCATATCGAATGGAGAAGCTACATGGGTAAGACATGGTATACAGTTTTAATATGAGAAATATACTCTTTAAGAATACTAATTGTTTAGAAAAATAATTGAAAATGACAAAAAAGAAGAAATGTATTTTTTTATTTTCTGATTATTCTTTTCTACAAATATAGTTCTCTGAACTGTTGACTTGCTACATAGAATGGAATGATGGAACTGCTCTCTGGCTTCATGCCCTGAAACATTAGCCACCAGCACTAGCCACCTGGGGCTCCTGACTACTTGAAGTATGGCTAGTTCCACTAAGGAGCTGAATTTTTCATTTTATTTATTTTAATGAATTTTAATGTGAATAGCATGTGGCTAGTGGCTACTTTGTTGGATAGCATAGTATAAACTATAAGCTCCATGAAACGCTTACTGTCTTTAGCACTGACTTTCGTGATCACCAGGAAAATTGAGATTCTACATCGTTTTTCAAATCAAATAAACCTTTGAAAGCCAAACAATTGAACTGTTATGTCTAGGTAATGTAAGAGACCCTTAAACCAGACTATTTTGGCCATTTTGTGTCAGTGACAAAATTTCTAAGTCCTAAAGGAGAAAGTGGTATTTGTAGTTTCTGATGAGATATTGCCGGGGGCACCTAAACTTGCTCTTTGAATGGGTGGGCAATGCATTTCGCAACAAAAAAAAAATATGCCCAATAGGATGCTATGAGCTGACTGTGCAACATTCAATCTGATATTCAAAAGAAGATTATTCAGTGATTTGTGCAGTTCTAAACACCAAACTAGGAGCACCTGGGTGGCTCAGTCGGTTAAGCGTCTGCCTTCGGCTCAGATCATGATCCCAGGGTCCTGGGATCGAGCACTGAATCAGGCTCCCTGCTCTGCAAAATACATTTTCAACAAGAAGAAAAAAACCGAATCTACCTATATCTGTGTACAGTTGTGTGAAATTAAAGTAGGAGAGTGTTTCTAAATGTTATGTCTTTATTCCGGTGTGTTAGTTCATTAACTTCAGGATAATAATCAGTGTCAATACTTTACAACCAGTTTTCATATTGCTGGATTAATACTTACTCCTTCTATATATGATTGCCTCTCTCTCTTCTCTCTTTCCAGAATGCTGATTTTATGCTCAAGCGCTATTAATAGCCTTTCTCTCTGACTATGTTACTGCTCCCTGGTTTCCAGTAAAGGCTCCTGGCTTCTATGTTTCTAATCAGGGCCTCCATTAAACAGTCACAGAAGTTACTGTTTGGTTATGTTTGCAGTTAGTAGCTCTTAGCTTTATCTGCTTAGTGGTGGTTTACAAATTCTTGCTAATGCTAAATTAGAACAGTAGTTTCTGGTGGCTTCTATTCTTATTTTCCCTTTCCCTTTCCCCTGTTGCAAATCAGAGATGGAGGAGGAGGGGAAACCACTGCAAAATGAAGAGCTTTACCACACTCACCCTGTGGGACAGTGAGTGGATAATAAAGATCGCAGTTGTTTGGCCTGGGATCTGGATCTTATTAATGTCACCGGGCTTCCCCATCCTCGAGTGGCAAAAATTTGGATTTTTCCTGCTGTTAACAGGCCTTAACATGAACTGAAGTTCACTAAACTTTCTGTAACTAAATAAACTCAGGGTTGCTGAAATCCCCCTTTCCTGTAATAGTGTAGTGAATGGGATAGGCTTGGTATCGCAACACCACACAGCTGTTTGATGTCCCCAAACTGACATATGGTTAAGCATGTTATTTGGGCTGTCCCTTCTTTCATCCATAACCTGCTTTCCTAAATTCAGAGTTTAAAACATGCAGTTTGTAAAGCACGGGAAGAGAACGTGCAGTAATGTATTTCCTGAATTGTGCTCTCTCTCGGAGTTTGAAATAGAGCAAATTTCTGCTTTGGCAATATAGTTTATAACCCCATATATTTCAAGGACAAATAACAAGTCAGAAGAAAAGGATAATAGGAGTGTAAAATATTACATATGAGAAATGAACTTTTAATTGCTCTTTCATAAAACATTTAGGATATTAATAAAAATAGTTTAATTCCATTAAAAACAAGATGTTTCTTGATACATTGCAGTAAAGCAGCAAATGTTGGATGACTTAAAAGTCTATATCTGATTTAGCAAGATAGCAAGAGTACTTAAAATTATAACAAAAAATGATGCGAACTTTTAGGTTTCAGCTGCGATTTCATTGTCCTGATGCTTTACAGAGTAACTATCAGCTTCTGTGCTGGAAAGTGTTACTTAAAAAAAAAAAGAAAAGTTCTAATCCAATTTCCAGTTAGTGCGGGTCAATAAAATTATTACAATAAGAATGTAACTTATGGG
The DNA here is from genome assembly GCA_028534135.1 of Potos flavus. Lineage (NCBI taxonomy): Eukaryota > Metazoa > Chordata > Mammalia > Carnivora > Procyonidae > Potos > Potos flavus. The sequence continues at coordinate 103,237,186 of CM052895.1, read as the reverse complement.
ATCAATTGGAAGGAAAACCAATATCAGTGAAAGGTCTTATGATTGGTAAGGTTTTTTCCTTTCTCAAAAATTATAGTAATGTATAAAGAATAAATGCAAGCACAGTTAAATAATTCAGTTTATTTTCAAGTGTAGAGTTGAAGCTAAAGTTTAATCAAATGTCACTGATGAATGAGGTATAATATAGTAGCTAATGCTTACACAGCACATACTTCGTGCCTCCCACTTTAGATACATTAGCTTGTTTCATCCTCATACCAACTTTATGAGATAGGTACTAGTATTATCTCCATTCTTAAAATGAAGAAACTGAGATACCAGGATGTTTAGTGTTTGTGATCACGTAGCTCGTAAGTTGCAGGCTGAGATTGTAACCCAGCCAGTATGACTTCAATATCTGTTACAGTATTCTTCACTGTGACACAACATTCTTTCTCTCTCAGAAAAAACAAAAACTTAGGGTGCCTGGGCGGCTCAGTTGGTTTAAGCGTCTGCCTTTGGCTCAGGTCATGATCCCAGGGTCCTAGGATCAAGTCCCACTTCGGGCTCCCTGCTTGGTAGGGAATCTGCTTCTCCCTCTACCCCTCCCCCCCTGCTTGTGCCCTCTCTCTCAAATAAGTAAATAAAATCTTAAAACAAAAACCTATTTTCCTTATCATTGCTTTCAACTCTGCTACACTGCCATCCCCCAACACCCATAGTAAATTAAGATTTAGTATATCTTAATATGTTGAATGATTTCATAACTCTTTGGTGACTTTTGGGAATCAAAATTAGACTTGATCTTTCCCATATCTGATGGAGATTGTGGCTAAGAGGTCTCAGAAGAGAAGGGCCATGGCCTGGCTCAGAGGTATTTCTTCTCTTTCTAAGTTTAAGACCTTGATTCTTTGTTGAGGGAGGTGTGGAAGGGGAAAAGGGAGACGGAAATCTTCTTTTGTAACTTGTTGCAGGTTACTGTTATATTTCTGGTCTCTACTTTGTTTTGGTAGTTACTAGTCTCCTGATAGGTCGTATATGATTTCCTTGGGGTAGTGTTCAGAAGTGTGTCTCCTACTGGCCTCCACCCACAGTTTGTGACTGTGAGCCCTTCTTTAGCTTGTCTCATTATTTGCCTTGACTCTTGATTGGCTAGCTCTAAAGATCTCATCCTTCTCCAACCTCAGTGTTTCTTTACCCGGAGCCACAGGAACATCGGAAATCTCTTCTGTCATTTCTAAGGGAAACACCTGGCATGAGGTAAGGAGCCCATCATTTTTACCAGATTCAGGTCCAGGCTATAAATCAGAAGAATACAGGGGAAGAATGAAGAAATTCATGCTAAACTGATCCTCTGTGTTTGCTGTTAAAATGCATAAATATGATGGAAAAGAGATTATTCATAGGGGTTGATAGCTACTCTTTAAAGAAAACTTCCAGGAATGTTTTATATATTGATTTTTGTGCAATGGTATATGAAATCTCTTTTGACTTTCCTTTTTTTTTTAAAGATTTTTAAAATTTAGAGAAAGGAAGTGAATGAGAGAGAGAAAGAGAGAACACAAGCAGGGGGAGGAGCAGAGGGAGAGGGAGAAGCAGACTCTCCGCTGAGCAAGGAGCCCAATGTGGGGCCCGATCCCAGGACTCTGGGATCATGACTTGAGCTGAAGGCAGACACTTAAACTGACTGAGCTACCAGGCCCCTATTTTTTGACATTCCTAATAGTGCAAATGAAAATTTTTATTATATATTGATCAGAAATGTTCACATTGCTGAGCTGGTGGTCTATATTCTTTTATATCTCAAGCCATGATCTGTGTCAGTTCATTTGGTTTCTAGGTTGCAAACGTGCTAAGTAGTGCTACAGAGACCTGAAAGAATTAGCACCTATTAAGGAGCCCAGGGCTGAAGTAGCATCCAAACTGGGTTACATTTGATAAACAATGGATGCAATACTTATATTATGATAGCAAGCAGTATTGATGGGATGTGAGCAATTTGAATCAATCTTTTTATGTGTCAGAGAGAGAGAGAAAGGGCACAAGCAGAGGGAGCGGCAGGCAGAGGGAGAAGCAGGCTCCCTGCTGAGGAAGGAGCCCGAAGTGAGACTTGATCCCAGGACCCTGGGATCATGACCTGAGCTGAAGGCAGAGCTCAACCCACTGCACCACCCAGGCATCCCCTGAATCAGTCTTTTTAAGTGAGAAACTGGTGAGGCATAGGCAGAGAAAAATTATTCATTGCTCTGCTGGTTACTGAAATTCCATCACCATAGCAGATTTTTGACCTTGGAGAGGTATTGTTCTTGTTGTTTTAGTGGATTACTGCTAATGCTAACAATTACTTCAAGAATATATATCTGCCCTGCTATTTGGCCAGTTGGCCACAGCAGCCTTGTGAAAATGTTGGCTTTACAAAAAGAGAATTTTAGGGAAGAAGGGCCAATCTATCTTTTCCCTCCTTCAGTGATCTTCAATAAAAAAATTGGCTCCCTAAATTCACAAAAATGCGAAAGTGGGTGAAGTACCTTATATTCCTGGAACATCACATAAATTGGGGAGAGGTTTAGACTTCACCGACCAGAAAAGTGCCAACTGCTCACTCATGTTGTCTCCAGGGCCTTCGGTTCCTATGGTAATAGAAGCCTCTGGTGTCCACGAGTGGTGTAGTCATTTGAAAACCCTAATGTCTGTGGAATCAGGAGGTGGGGATGGAAGTGATGATATTCTGCCTACTGGAAGTGGTTAAACATAAAGCTGGGAGTAAGTGTCTTATTTACCAGGAGGCTGTAAGAGTTGAGAGCGCGGTATGGTGCAGTCTGTAGGCCTTCCTTGACACACACGGCAGTCACCACAGGAATCGCCTGATGAGGTGAAATATTGTGCAGGCTTCTGCAGGACTGTCGTGAGAATTTTTCTCTTCCACAAATTGCTCATCACCTCCTCTTCATTACTCAGTATTTTTCAGTGTATTCACTATATCTTCATCATTGACTTTATTTCTCCCAGGGGTCTCAGAATGAACCATTGTTTGTCATGGGGGGGAGAGAAGGTAAAAATCTGGGAATGTAGTTTCTTCAGGGGCATTTTGCCAATTGAGAGCCCAGTGAACTCTTTTCTTGCTTAAGTCTTTCATATACCCTCAGCAAATATGCCTTCTGGTTGTCTAATGGGCAATTGGTGGGGCAAACAACTACATTCATACTGAAGAACTGGCTTCATGGTAGCTCTCCTTTGTTTTTCTCCAACTCACTGTTTTCTCCCAACCAGTTTGTTCTTTTTCAAACTCTTGCTTAGTTAGTTGCACTGCCATCTATTCATACTCAGTCACGAAAGTGAGACAGTGAGGAGGCCTCCTTGAATTCTTCTCCCCTCTCCGTCATCTTTGCAATCAGTTACCAAGTCCCAAGGATTTTACCACCCAAATATTTCTCAAATGTATTCTTTCTTCTTCATCTTTGCTGTTACTATTGGTCATCTTTTACGTAGTCTTCTGTCCTAGTATCTTTGTTTTCATACTCTTTTGGTCATAACACAGGAACAATATTTTTATCTGGAACCACCATATACAACTACACATGTAACTATGGCCCAGAAACACCACATTATTTGCAACATTCTGTTCCTCACACCTGTATCATTTTAGCCAAGAGTTTTCCAGCTTGCACACTTTCTACTCTTATCCCTGATTAATCATGTCTCCTTGGTGAAGACTAACCAGAGATGTCGATTTCTCAGTAAAGTCTTCCTGCTCATCTCAGTTTGAGTTAAGGTGCCATTCAATGCTCACGTAATACCTACTGCATATTCCATATAATTTTATAATTGTTTCCACATATATCTCTCTTATTAACCTGTGAACTCTTTGAGAGCAGAGCAAGTTATTCTAACGTCTAGCAGATAATTGGCATAATAAATTTGGATCAATAAATGATTTTGAACATATTTCTCTGAAGTGAGATTTTTCATTATTAATATATTAAAATGCAGGTGATTTTTGTGTATTGATTTTGCATGCTGCAACTTTGCTGAACTGATTTATTAGTTATAATAATTTTTTGTATATTTTGTTTTTTTGGTGTGTGGCATTTTGAGTTTACTACATGTCATCTGAGAACAGAGGACATTTTACTTTTCTTTTCACTTTGGCTACCTTTTGTTCCTTTTTCTTGACTAATTGCTATGGCTAGAACTTCTAGTACTATGTCGAATAGAAATGACAAAAGTGGGCATCTTTGTCTTGATCCTGATCTTAGAAGAAAAGCTTTCAGTCATTCACTAGTGAGTATGGTGTTAGCCTTATGTTTAGTTATTTTTAGATGTTATTATTTTATGGCTCAGTCTACTTCAAATCTGAGATTATGTTATGATATTTCCATTTCCATTAAGACATTTTCCTGTCAAGAATGACTTATTGGGATACATCTTCTCTCTTGGTTTGTAGACATCTAAGAAGATATGGGACCAGAGTGCATCAGAGTATGTATGCTTCGTTATTATGCCTCAATCTTATTGTTGATGTTTTCTGTACTACCTTCCTAAGCTAATTAATCCTCAGATGCCCTTGATTCACCACCGTTCCCTTATTCTGGTCCAAATGGGAATCTCATCTCATTTTCCTCCTTCAGATTATTTCACTCTTAAATTTGGTAACACTTCAGACCTAAATAGTCAGTTTATATGGCATAAATTTGTCCCCGTTGGTATGCAGTAAAGTAACTTAGCACCTAGGTTCTGTCTCTTAAGGAGATTAAGCTTTGTTAGTGTGGTGAATTCAGTGCTTTGCAAGCAGTAGTTTCCAGTAAATGTTGACTGAAGATTGTCTGAAGCCTGTGAAGTAATTTCCTTATCACAGTAATCACATCTCAACAGTCACCAACAAATGCTCCTACTTAGGACAGTAGCATTTCACAGCTGCTAATAAGTTCCCTGAGAAAGTACAGCTGTTGACTATCATTGAAGATAACAAAAACATTCCAATAAGAGCAGGAGGCAGGATAAAGAGCAAGTGCATTCATTGAGAAAGAATGCATCTATTTGGGGTGCCTGGGTGGCTCAGTGGGTTAAAGCCTCTGCCTTCAGCTCAGGTCATGATCTCAGGGTCCTGGGATCGGGCCCCACATTGGGCTCTCTGCTCAGCGGGGAGCCTGGTTCCCCCTCTCTCTGCCTGCCTCTCTGCCTACTTGTGATCTCTCTCTCTCTCTGTCAAATAAATGAGTAAAATCTTAAAAAAAAAAAAAAAGAATGTATCTATTTTTCTAATTTTAGAAGTATATCAAAGAAAATATAACTATAGCATTCCACTTTTTAAAAAACGGCAACTACAACCAAATCAAATTAAAATGTAAAAATTGAATTTTACTATTTTAATGTCTGAAATTACTTCTTATATATTTGTTTTTAAAATCTAAATAATAGAAATGTCATGAAGTAATTTAAGCTAGAACTGAAAAAAAATTAGGTAGAACTGAAGTTATATGTCATCTAAAACTATGGAACCAGAATATCAAACCTCAACATGTTTTCTAAAAAAAAATAAAATTTCTTTCAAGTCACCACTGAAAAAGTAACTCACAATGGCATGTAAGAACTGGAGTTTAGATTTCCTTTTGGTAATATGTCATTGATATCATGATATCATGATTTATTAAAAAAATAAACAACTACTTTGAGCTAATTCATTCTAATTTAAACAGTCAAGAACCAATAGCTGTAAAACAATGGCAGTTACTCCCTGATATTGTTGTTATATTCAGGAAAGGCTCGAAGTACCTATTTCTAAGGAAAATAAAAGGAAAAACAGTCTGGAAATAAGAGGTGAGAAGAAATACATGTGACCTGTACATCTTAATTTATAGAGCATTTTTCTAAAGAAATGGTTTTTAATATATTTACGGAAGTATTTGAGAATGTGTTTGCTAATATGTTAAGCTCTAAGACCTTTTAAGAGCTTGTTTTGTGGCTAAAAAGAGGAATTTGTAGGTGTAAGTCATTTTTATAGTAGCATATGATATGGATCCCAAAATTTTAGTATTTATTAAACAGAGCCATGTTATGAGCCTTGTCTGAATTTAGAAAAGATTTGCTCCATGTCAGACAGTTTGGGGAAAGAGGAATGGAATATGACACATTAACAGGTGGCATCTTAGTGGGAGAATATTTCATGGAGAAGGGTAAGTACTTTCATTCACCTGCAATTCACAGAACATTCCAAAATGGCCCCAATATTTTTCTCATTCCTTCCAGAAAGAAACCAAAGTTGAACTTCATGAGTTGTCACAAAGGTAGATGTCATACACTGATATCTCAATTATCACAGTGTTTGGAAAGAGGACTTTGTGAAACAGAGTTAAATCATTCACTGCCTAAAATTGGTCCTCAGACCATCCTGTATACAAGCAAGGAAATGATGTTTTATTAAAATTTAGCACTTTTATCAATGAGCATTTCAGTTCAGAGGTAATTTTTCAGTTTTCTGTTCACATTTTTTTAAAGATTTTATTTATTCATTTGAGAGAGAGAGGGAATGATCATGGGTGGGGGGAGGGGCAAAGGGAGAGGAGGAGGCAGACTCCCCACTGAGGAGCCTGACCCAGGACTCCATCCCAGGACCCTGGGATCATAACCTGAGCTGAAGGCAGACACTTAACGGACTGAACGACCCAGGTGCCCCCTGTTCACTTTCATAGAATGAAACTGTCATATAAATAACCACATGGAGTTTTATGTGTCAGTTTCTTGGGCATACTTTCTTTTTGGTCCTTATTTGAGTACAAGGGGAAAGACAAATCATCATAGAATTGTGAGACGTGTCCCGGGCTTTGGTTTGTGCTCCACCACGCTCCTGTCGTCTCCTTGGTTAAGCGACCTAAATGTTCCTGCCTCAGATTTCTTACATATAAAACAAGAATAATGCTGTTTGCTCTGAGAGCAAAAACAAAAACAAAAAATTATTGTATAATACCATAAATTACTTTGTGGATATATAATTTCCATTTTAAAATTTTTAGAAGTATTAGTTTTTGATGGAGTGCTGTATGAAGAATAATAATTGTGATATTGCACCTTTACTATGAATTGGACTCCCCACTAAGCATGTGATAACCAAACACATGAATTGGAACTATTCATTTTACAAAGACAGAACTGAGGCAGAAAAGGAATAAGAACCTTGCTCGTAAATCCCCGTATTACAATTCTTAATGCTAAAGGTACTATACGATATCATCTTTGAATGAGAGAAAATATCCGAAGACTTGGCTAGACCAGATGGGGGTCACAACATTACCTGTCTGGTTAAGTTAGGGTTTTAATGTGTCACATAAGTGGCAAACCCAAAAATACAGCTTCCTCCATAAAAACTGATGGTTAGCAGGCTATGACAGCCTAATGTTCCAGTTCTACTCTTCTATCTTCACTAATTTGGTGCATCTAACTTTCTTCCCTTCTCCCCAAAATACATATTATGAACAACTGCATGACAGCTCAATACTAGATCTGAACTTTTCATTCTACTGCTAGACATGCTTCCTTCCGGTTCTTCTCTCACCGTTGAATCTTTTTTTTTTTTTTAAGATTTTATTTATTTATTTGACAGAGAGAAGAGAGAGCACGAGTATGCAGAGAGGCAGGCAGAGAGAGAGGGGGAAGCAGGCTCCCTGCCGAGCAGAGAGGCCGATGAGGGGCTCCATCCCAGGACCCTGAGATCATGACTCACTGTTGAATCTTACATATGACAGTTCCGAATTGCTATTGTTTATTTTGAAAATTTCATTGAATTTTCCAGTCTTTTTGGTTGTAGAAGTGATTTTTATTACTTTGGGGGTGTTCTTTTATGTGGCCAACTCTGAAGTGAATCTCAACATTTGGGACAAATATGTACATATAGTGACCAAGGTTATCAAGGAAAATAGCATTGCCCAGTATTAGGTTATAGAATCCCTTCAGTGCTCCTAAGGTATACCCTATAGATGAGAGGGAATTGGAACCGCTGTCTTAGTCCTTGCTCTACAGCCTATTAAGCTGCTTATTACCCCAGTTAGATTCTGAAGAGATACCTGAGTACAGTCCCTCTAAATGTCCACTCTTTTTTCTCACTAGGACTTCTACACTCAGTTCCTCACTGCTTTTCGTGAGGGGACCAAATGGCAATAGAAATACAACCTCCCCCCTCAAAACATAGATTAGAACCAGCTAATCTTTTCACTGAGCCACATATTTAGCCCTTCAGAACTTAAAGTGCTGAGGAAAACTGTAAGTCATCTCATGGGTCTACTCTGAAAGGGATTAGCTTCCCTGATCACTCCCCTCCCAGGTGTTTTCTTTATACGTCCGCCATGATGGGTCTCTCCTCCCCCAGGAGACTGGATCAAATGGAACTTTCTTCCAGGGCTTGAGGGGTTGCAAATGCCAAACTCCACAAGGTGGTAGCCCGTGCATGCAACATCTAAGAGCACTGAGTGAGTTGGTGGAGACCTTCGTGATTGAGGTCAAGTTTAAAGGAAGCAACTGCAACTATTCAGTCCCAATAGATTGGTGTTAAGGCAGTGTAGGCTCAGTTACAGCAAATCTTCAGTACTTTTCAAGAGAACCAGACACTCAGATTTTTTTTTTTAAATTATGAAATCCTCCACTTTTTAAAAGCTGGCTCATGTGTTATGGAGAGTAAAAGCTGTGGCTAAAGAAAATATGTATGTGGACTTAATTTATCTGATGGGCTACAAATTCATGGCTTCTGCAATAAGAAGTAATAATTATTATCTGTTTGATGACAGGTCGGGCACGTGCTCAGTGATTTACATAACATATCCTAAAATAATTTCTTGTGTGTGTTTATGTGTTCATATGTGTACATGCATGCATATATGCTTATAGGATGTTATTGTATGCTTTCCTGAAAACTTTTCCTTTGGCTTAGGCAGTAACTCTCTCTCATTTTGCACCAATTTGAGCAATTCGCATTAACCTAGTTTAATTGTCAGCTGTTCCACACAGACTTCTCTAACAGTGATGTCTCCTATCTCTGAATCCATTTATAAATATTGTCTTGCCACTGATTTGCTATTTAACAAATACTATTTTATGGAATCTCTTATAGCAACTATAAAACAGTATTTGTTAAATCTCTTATAACAGCTATTCAACTTTTCTTGAATCTTATGTCTCGTTTCCTGAGATAGATTATAGGCTTTTTTAGCAAAAGGAATATAGTCTTTTTTTTCTTAGCCTTTTCTAATGAGGTGTGTATGTATAGGGTAGGCTTATCAAATATGTGAATGAATATGTTTAAAGTCAATAACTCTGTGCCCAGATAGATAGAGATACTTAATTTCTTAATTAAATGTAGAAACTTTATTGGCTTCTTGTTAGGCACTGTGATAAGGGCTTATAAGTCTTATTAGTTGTGTATTATTGGCTCTATTTCATAGAAGCAAAAAAATTTTGAGGTTCTAAAAGTTAAATATTTTGTCTAAGTCACATGTATTATAAATTGCATACCGGTATGCACTTTAATATTAGAAGCACTCATAATAGGCATGAATATGGACATGAAATGGGCAACTGAAAAGATGAAAGTGCTTTAAACCACTGTACTCACCTACAACTCAGCAAAAAGCAGCATGAAAAGATTTTAGACTTATGTTGCAATTTTCCATTCTCAGATAACCATGTATACTAATTAAGGCTTATTATTTAGAGCACTGACACCAACTCTGTCGCTATTCTCAACTTTTTAAATAAAATGCTCTGTCTTCTCCACTCACCTATCTTGGAAGGACTCATTTTTTCAAAAGCTAGTAGCCTGAGTCATAAAAAAGAGACTGTTGGAATTAGAAGAGATTTTAGCATCTATAGGTCTAACGTATTCTTTATCAAATGAGAAATGCAGACACAGGAAGAGATTTGCCCAAGTGCAACCTACCCAGCAAAGAATTAGCAAAACTAGTGCTGTTTTTCCATAGAAGAAAATAATATTTTTTATTCCTAGGAAATGAGAACACTGTATTTTCAGCAGCCTGTGTAAGAGTTCTGGAGCCTAATCCCTTGATTGACAGAGAGCAAATGCAAATGGATTGTCAGCAGCTAATTCTTTATCCCGATTGACAACAATAGTCCTCTCCATTGATCTTAGCCAGCTGGGTGGAGGAAACTGTGGTAGATGACGCTTGTGACAGATGATCAAATAATACAGAAACTGCTTAGTTCCTAGACTCAAGTAAATATAACTGAGCTCTTTAAGAGCAGGAATGCCATCTTGCTCATTTTTATTTTCCAGGAAACAGCTGAGTGCATGACATTCGTTGCTTAAAGGAACGGTAGATACTTTCCTTCTGCTTTGATCTAATTAATATTTAATGATTGCTTTCTGTATGCTAGACATTGTACCTGAAACTCTCACCTGTATGAATCTCACTTATTCCTCACTAAAAACAAACAAAACCTTATGAGATAAGTATTATTCCCATTTTGCTGATAAGGTCACAGGTTTAGAGGTAGAAATTGTCCTGAACCTGCAATTAGTAAAACTGATGCTAAAACATTTGATTCCAAGTCCAAAACCCTTTAAACCATCCTTTTTCATCTCACACCGTCTGTTAAAAACATTTGTATTTGAAGCTGTCTGAGCAAACATCATACCATTGGGATCAGAGTATTGTACATTCATTATAGTAAATACAATATTATGCCCATCTCAGCAGGAATTGATCACTGATGATGGTAACTAGGGTAAAAGCTGACCTTTGAACAGACACATCACACTTAAGCATCCAAAAAAGTATTGTCCCTCATCGGGAGGTGGTTCAGTCAGGAAGAGCCAGAGAGTTTGGAAGAAAATAACAAGGTCAAACATTGCTTTCTCCCTACAGAAAATTATAAATATTTATAAACCTGTCCCAGGAGGGCCAAGATATGTAATATGATAGAAGACACTCGGATCAATGTCTAAGGAAATATATAATGCTGAAAGGATAAAACAATATTCTTGTCTGAGCCTGAATTCATGGACAACAGGAACCGATTTTCCTTTCTCTCTCTAAAACCAGGTACGTGGCAGACGTTCAACACAGTGGTGGACGAATCCTAGAACTCATTAGAAAGAAGTCCTCTCTTCCTGTTCCACAGGCTAAGCAGGTAAGAAATCATGAGAAAGACAAGGATTTTTTTTTCCCCCAAATGTTTAGAGTTGCTTATAATTACCAGATTTAATTATTATTATGAACTTGTTTTTGTTTTAAAAAAGGACAAACATAGTTATAGCCTTATTTCAGGGTATTAGAAAGGTGCATAGAAAAAAAAAAGCCTTGTTTCAATAACCAATATTTCTAAGAGTTTGCAGACACCAGTTAAATATTCATTGAAGTATATGGCAGATCTAAGTGTTCCTTCATTTATATTCCTATGTTTACAGTGATAAACATCAGTTTATCTTATATTTAAATCACCTAGATATTTAAATAAAGTTTTAATAAAAAATAAAAATAGCTTTATTAAGATACCTGTACAATTCTATATAATATACTATGCAGGCCTGACTTTTGAGAGCAGATATAAAAAGCAGCACAAATTGAGTTAATTTAAACTCAAACAAAAGGTCAGCTGGCAAAAAGTAAAGACCTCTATGACCTCTTGTTCAAATCCTGGAAGCTATAAATCCCACTAAACTACTTAAGGCATTATTAAGCAAGCCCAACAAAAGATAATCAACATTGTAATTATTGTTCAATTATAGACAGAATAATAAGCCTGGTTGTTATTTGTCAAAGCAACAGGCCTTAAGTTATTTGCAAAACCATTTTAATGAATAGGAGAAGGCTGCATGTTACATAAGCGATTAAAGAAAAATCATAAAACTAAACCTTTAAAATTGGTCGAAGCCCTAACAGTATCCATCAAGCTTTTTGAAAGTCAAGGTTACAAGGGTAACTAAAAGGCAAAACTGAAGGACAAAATCCATTCAGGTTTCACAATCTCCAGTATCTCATTTTTATCAAAAAGTTCAGCCAAAGAGAAAAGAAAAATTGAAAAACCTGTAGGACTCCAAACCGCAAGTTAAGTGACCTTGATTTTTTCCTTGTGAAGTGTCTCAAAAACAAGAAGCAGGATATTCTGTAAACTAATAGTTTAAAATCTGGAGTAATACTTTATGGTGTATTTTATAAGTACTTTAGAAAAAAACAATTAATAAATGACTGGAAGAAAATTGTATCCTTAATTATTTTAAGATGTATTTATGCTTCATTGCTGATGTAACACATAATGCGATGTGTTTTACAAGGCCCTTAAAACTGATTATTAAATAATTTTAAAGCACTGTATTATTTCCTCAAAGCCTGCTAAGTTATTCTAATCATTGAGTGGAAATAATTTTGAAAATGTGTTTTTATTGAATTTTTCTATTTAATACTTTGCAATTAATGATCATAATTTTTATAAATAAAAATTACAGAGAGGTATCAGTTAACAATTTTCCTTTTCTAAATATATTTCCATTGTTGATTAAGAAGTTAAAAATGTAAAGATATAATGACACATTTTGAAAAGAATTGAGTCTCCCTTGAAATGTAAACTGCTTGTTTTTCTGTCTGAATATATGTTTTAAATTTCAAGAGTCTGTGTTTTTGGCTTTGCATTGTAATTGAACAGCTTTGAGTGAGCAATCCCCCAGGTTATAGAAACCTTGTATAATCATCCTATTGGAGAAGCTTTATAAACACCAAACAAAACTTCAAACCCTTCAGAACATTCCTACAAAAAGAAGAGAAATAGAGTGTCATGATAAAGTGAGAATAGTATCAACCAGCCTCTGGGGTTTGGTCTTGTTTTGTGTTGATCGAAAGAGGAAGCTTTCTGTGGTAAATGGGGAACCCACTGAAACCTCCTGATTTTGGCATTTCAACCAGGATTCAAACCTCTGGCACAACACAGCATTCTGTTTCTAAGACAAGAGGTTTACAAAGCTCAGAAAACCTTGGACATCAAATAGATCTTACAAAACAACATTTCGATGATTTAAGTGTAAATGAATCAAAAACATATGGATTAAATTTCTCTTAAAATACACATGGGTTTAAAAATTAAGGGCAAAAGTGCTTGGCAAAATGAGTTTTTAGTTTTACTGAATCCAAAAGGTTTGAAAAATAGTTCAAGTTGTTTGAGGACCCCAAAGCACAGCTGGATTTGTCAGTGTTTCCTTGGTAGTACCAATTGACTGACCTCAGACACGGTTGGTTTCAGATGCTGCCTTAGTCTGTTCCAGCTGCTATAGCAGAATACTCTAGACTGGGTGGTTTGTAAACAACAAACACTTGTTTTTCATGTGTCTAAGGCTAGGAAACCCAAGATCAAGGCCACAGCAAATTCAATGTCTAGTGAGAGCCCACTTCCTGGTTCATAGACAGCCAACATTTTGTGTCTTTATGGGGCAGAAGGGAGAAGGGAGCTCTCAAGCATGAGACCTTTCATGAGAGTATGGATCCCATTCATGAAGGCTCTGCCCTCTGACCTATTACTTCCTCCAAAGTCCCTCTTTGAAATTTTATCACATTGGGCATTAGGTTTTAATATATGAATTTAGGGGTGGTGGTGAGGGCACAACAATCCAGTTTATATCAGAGACATTCTTGTCATTGGATAATCACCAGCAAGGTGGGTACACCAACCACTCAGCTATAATAGTTTAAATCATACATTGAATTATGTAATGTTCTATTTATATCTAAATCTTAAAATCATTGTTTAATCATTCCAGGAAACCGGAAAGAACTTTCAGGAATTTGAAAGCAGGTCTAACCTCTGCCTACTTTTGCAAAGTTCAGAAGTGCTGATTACATCAAATGCTAACTCCAAAGTGTGGAATGCAGATTATCTATGTCAGAAATACCTAAATTCTTATTAAATCTGCAGACTCATAGTTCTTTTTTCAGATCTACCGTTTCAAAGTCTCTGGAGATGGGGCTGGGCATCTCCATATTATACAAGCTCTGATTCTTATGCCCTTTCAACTTCGAGAACCACCTCTTTACTGCAGGAGGTGAATACCGTTAGATCTCCTTGAGGGAAGGATATCACCATTTTCCGAGCTAAATTAATGTCCTGTTGGTTTGATTTCTAGACTGAAAAAATTCCCATGGGCAGGAACTCTCCACTCACACTCATCATTGTATTCTCAGCCCCATACAAGCCATAAAGTAAAAACGAAGGTGTTCTAATAAATTCAGTGAACTAAAAGGCAGACATTTTTCTTTAAAACTTTGGCCTGTAGGAATATACTTTGAGATACTTTTGAAGGGACATGACAGGTATTAAATATTGCTCTATCCAACATGTAACTTTTTTTTATTTTTAAGACTGGATCTTAAAATGTAAATGAGAGAATGTTTAAATAATTTTGTATAAGAGAATTACAGAGAAATGGCTGAAAACTTATTAAAGCTTTACTCTAAGTCATATCAGTTCACCTAAATTGATCCTCCTCTGCTGAATCTCATGACTAAGTCTGTCGTGGGAGTAAATGTTAAATCCAGGATACAGTATCTTTACAAAGTTACTTGCTTAATGACTCCCTGTCTGTGTCTGGTATCACAGGAACAAGCAGAAAGTTTATCCCTGTAAGGTGATACTACGAAAGAAAAAATAAGTGACGAATCACAACCAGTTAAAATATTTATGCCAAAAGATACAAAGAAATGTAATGACAGATTTTAAAAAGTATTATTTTTAGGTATAGTTATTGCATGTGTATGGTTTTTCTTTACTGATAAAAGAACTATTTCATGTGTGCTAATGTTTGGGAAAAAAACCCCAATGAATGAACAAGAAATCTCACAACCCCAAATCAATACAAATGCTAACTACTATCCCAACCCACCTCACCGTGGCAGGTTTTCAAATGAGTTACATGTGTACATGCACACTTTTAAAATATACTAAAATTTGCACTTATAATTACAAGTGTGTTTTTCTAATTAATTTGACAATAATATTTTCCGGTGACAGCAAATATCCCTTATTTCAATGACTATAAAATAGCTCATCTAAGCTATTTAACTGTCACCTGTTTTATACATCTAGATTATTTGTCAGTTATTATTAGATATTTATTCTCTGTTGGCTATTAAAATGCATTTTATTTTTTTATTTTTTTTAAGATTTTTATTTATTTTAGAGAGAGAGAGAACACAGAGGGAGATGAGAGGGAGAAGCAAACTTCCCACTGAGCGGGGAGCCCGATTTGGGGCTCTATCCCAGGACCCTGGGATCGTGACCTGAGCTAAAGGCAGACACTTAACTGACTGAGCCACCCAGGCACCCCTAAAGTGCATCTTAAAGCACATCCCTCATAAGGATCTTAAGATGAAGTCTTAATTTAAAATTAATAATTCTGGGGTGCCTGGGTGGCTCATTCAGTTTAGCGTCTGCCTTCGGCTCAGGTCATGATCCCGGGGTTCTGGGATCAAGCCTCACATCGGGCTCCCTGATGGGTAGGGAGCCTGCTTCTCCCTTTCCCTCTGCTGTTCAGTGGAGAGTCTGCTTGGGATTCTCTCTCCCTCTGCCCCTCCCCCTGCTCGTGTTCTCTCTCTTTCTAAAGTAAATAAATAAAATCTTAAAAAAAAAACCCACAAAACTCTGGACACCAAAGATGAGATGAAATTCTGGGTTGGCAGTACTCCATGCATATTGTCATACGTCAGTGCTGTAAGGTAATATGTCCTGATGACAATCAATGCTTTGCATTTGGAATGTACTTGGATTCTGCCCTGGGTATCTCTTTTCTTCATTGATTTCAATGTATCCTTTCCCTATGGTAAACTATACACATAAGTATGATAGCTCTTGGTGAATTCTATGACTTCTTCTAGCAAATTATTGAAACCAAGTGTGGATTTGGGAGCCCCCAAACTGGGGGTTTTAGAAATCTTGGGCAGACTTGGCAATCTGGAGGACAGTGCCCTCAAATCTTATAGTTTGGCTACTTCTGGGGAGATAGATATACTTCATTTTAGGTAGCATTTTCTTGTTTTTTTTTTTTTTTTTTTTTTTGTCTTTTTCTTTCAACCCTTCTTTGTCCTTAAATTGTAAATAATGCTAAATTTTATATGTATAATCCAACCGGAAAATATCTTTCTTTTAACCAGAAAGCTTATTCTATCTATATTTATTGTGATAATTTATATGGACTTGTTCCTAATAATTTATTTAAAAATTTCTACTTTGCCTTATTTTTCTGTTTCCATTTTGTCCTTTATAAGTTTTTTGCCTTTTAAAATTATTTTTTAAAGATTTTATATATTTATTTGAGAGAGTGAGCAAGAGAGAGTGAAAGAGAGAGCGTACAAGCAGGGGGAGGGACAAAGGATGAAGGAGAAGCAGACTCCCTTGCTAAGCAGGGAGCCCAGCACAGGGCTGGATCCCAGGACTGTGGGATCATGACCTGAACTGAAGTCAGACCCTTAACCTGAGCCACCGAGGTGCTCCTCCTTTTAAAATTATTATATTTTAGTTATTTTTCCTTCCCCTTCTTTTTTTTCTTTACTGACTTGGAATTATACACTTTGTTATTATTCTTATGCTAATTGACTTGAAATTCTGTCACATACTGATTAAGAATATGAAAAAGAAAAAAAGAAGACTTTATTTTCATTGATTCCATTCCTGATGCTGAGTTTCTGAACTATGGTATTTCCCTTCATCTTGGGAAACTTTGGGTACTGTATCTGCTGGTGATGAATTTTTTCTGTTCTTGTTTGAGAAAATTTTTTTAAAAAGATTTTATTTTTTTAGGTCAGTTTTAGATTCACAGCAAAATTGAGAGGAAGGTACAAAGATCTCCCAAATATATACTACCCACAATACATGCATAACATCCCCCATTATTCACATCTACCATCAGAATGGTACATTTGTTAAAACTGATGAACCTGTATTGATCCACCATTATCACCCAAAGACCGTAGTTTACTTTAGGGTTCACCCTTGATGTCATAGAATCTGTGGGTTTGGACAAATGTACAATGACATATATCCATCATTATAGAGTCATACATAGTATATTCACTGTCTGGAAAATACTCTGTGCTCTGCCTGTTCATCCCTTGCCCCTTCCTCCCCAACCCCTGGACCACTAATCCTTTTACTTATCTTCAGAGAATCATATGGTATATAGCTAATTGGAATCATACAGTATGTAGCTAATTCAGACTAATTTCTTTCTCTTAGCAACATGCACTTAAGGTTGCTTTATGTCTTTTCACAGCTCGAAAGCTCATTACTTTTTAACGCTGAATAATATTCCATTGTCTGGATATACCACTACTTATTTATCCATTTACCTTGGTTTCTTCCAAGTTTTGGCAATTATGAATAAAGCTGCTATAAATATCAGTATGCAGATTTTGGTGTGGTTATTAGTTTTCAGCTCCTTTGGGTAAATACAAAGGGGCATGATTGCTGGATCAGATGGTAAGAGCATGTTTAGTTTTGTAAGAAATCACCAAACTGTCTCTCAAAGTGGCTGTACTATTTTGTATTCCTGCCGGCAGTAAATAAGAGTTCTTGTTGCTCCACATCCTCACCAGCCTTTGGTGTTGTCAGTGTCCCGGATTTTGGCCACTCCAATAGATGTGTAGTAGTAGCTTGTTTTAATTTGTATTTCCCTGGTGACGTATCTTTTTTGGTAAGATGTCTGTTATGATCTTTTGCCTGTTTTTAAACAAAGCTGTTTGTTTTCTTATGCTGGAGTTTTAAGAGTTCTTTGTATATTTTGAATAATAGTTTTTTTTAATTGTATTTTTAAGTTATCTCCACACCCAACATGGAGTTTGAACTCACAACCCTGAGATCAAGAATCACATGCTCCACTGACTGAGCCAAGCAGGCACCCCGGATAATAGCTCTTTATCAAATACATCTTTTGCAAATATTTTCTCCCAATCTGTGTCTTATCTTTGTCATTCTCTTGACATTGTCTTTCACATAAGTTTTTAAGTTTAATGAAGTCCAGCTATCAACAATTTCTTTTATGGGTCATGCCTTTGGTGTTGTATCTAAAAAGGCATCACCATAACCATGATCATCTAGGTTTTCTTCTGTGTTATCTTCTAGAAATTTTATAGTTTTGTATTTCACATTTAGACCTATGATCCATTTTGAGTTAATTTTTATGAAGAGTATAAGGTACCTGTCTAGATTCATTTTTTTGCATGTGACTTTGCAGCTGTTCCAATACCATTTATTGAAAAGACTATCTTTGCTCCATTGTATTGCCTTGGCTCTTTAATCAAAGATCGGTTTACTGTATTTATAGGTGTCTATTTCTGTACTCTTTATTTTGTTCTATTGATATATTTGTCTATTCTTCATCAATACCACCCTGTCTTGATTACTGTAGCTTTATAGTAAGTCAGATAGCATCAGTCCTCCCACTTTGTTCTTCAAATTTATGTTCTGAGTCATTTTCTCCATATAAATATTAAAATAATTTTGCTGATATTCATAAAATAACTGGCTGGGATTTTGGTTGGGATTGCATTGAATCTATAGATAAAATTGAGAAGAACTGGCATCTTAATGAGTCTTTATGTCCATGAACATGGACTATCTCTATTTATTTAGTTCTTTGATTTTGTTTAGCAGAGTTCTGTAATTTTTCTCATGTAGATCTTGTACATTTTTGTTAGATTTATAGCTAAATATTGTATTTTGTGATGCTAATAGAAATGGTATTGTGTTTTTAATTTCTAATTCCATTTTTTCACTGCTGATATATAGGAAAGCAATTGACTTGTATGTTAACCTTGTGTCCCGCAAACTTACTGTTATTGCCCTTTAGTTCCAGGGTTTTTGTTATTGTTGTTGTTGTTGATTCAGATTTTCTACACTGATAATTATGCCCTCTATCAACAAAAACATTTTTTATTTATTCCTTCTAATTGGTATACCTTTTATTTCCCATTATGTTTTATTGGATTAGCTAGGACTCCCCTACACTTTTGAAGGATAGTTTCACAGGATATAGAATTCTAGCTTAGTTTTTATTTTGTTTTCAGTAATTTAAATATTTCATTGCACTCTCTTCTTGCTTACATTGTTTCTTGTTTACATTGTTTACATTGTAATTGCTTACATTGTTACATTGATGTGATGTCTGGTATAATTCTTATGCTTATTTCTCTATGGAAAAGAATCTCCCCACCCTGGCTTCTTTCAAAATTGTCACTCTTAACTTTTTTGCAGTTTGAATAGGATATGCCAAGGTATAGATTTTTGGTATTTATTCTGCTTAGTGTTCTCTGAGCATCCTGAATCTGTGATTTGGTTTTTGCCATGAATTTTAGAAATTTCTAAGCCATTATTATTTCAAATGTGTTTTACTCTATTCTCTTTTACTTCTCTTTATGGTACTCCAATTAAGCATATGTTACAATTCAAAATTTTCTTGGATGTTTTGTTGTCATTGTCCCCCACCCCAATATTTTCTCTTTGCATTTTTATTAGTTTCCTAGGGTTGCTGTAACAAATTATCACAAGCCTGAGAGCTTAAAACAGCAGAAATATATTTGCTTACAGTTCGGGGATCCAAAAGTCCAAAATCGAAGTGTCAGCAGAGCTGCATTCTCTTTAGAAATTCTAGGGAAGAATCTTCCCTTGCCTCTTCTATCTTCTGGGGGCTGCTGGCAATCTTTCTTATTCTTTGGCTTTTTGATGCATTATTCTAATCACTGCCTCCACCTTAATATCTCCCTCTCCCCTGTGTCTCAAATAGCCTGCCTTATTTATTTATTTATTTATTTATTTATTTATTCCAAAGGTTTTGTTTATTTATTTGACAGAGAGAGAGAGATCATAGGTAGGCAGAGAGGCAGGCGGGGGGCGGGGGGAAGCAGGCTTCCCGCTGAGCAGAGAGCCCGATGCGGGGCTCAATCCCAGGACCCTGAGATCATGACCTGAGAGGCTTAACCCACTGAGCCACCCAGGCGCCCCTATTTATTTTTTTAATAAGGAAAAGATTTAGGGCCCACTCTACATCCAGGATGATTTCATTTTATTATCTTTAATTACATCTGCAGTGACCCTTTTACCAAATGAGGTCACATTCACAAGGTCTGGGAACTAAGATTTGGAATATCTTTTGGGGCCCCACTCTTCAACCCACTACAGAATTTTATTTTGGGAGGTTTTTGCTTACCTGTTTCCAGGCTCACTGATTCTTTTTTAAGCTGTTTATATGACTGTTCTATGTTCACTTGGAAAGAATATTTGTTCTGCTATTATTGGTTTGAAGTGTTTTATAAATGCTTATTAGATCATGCTGATTGATAACAAGTTTCATTCTCTTGATTACTTTATCTCTTGATAATTTTCCTTGCCTTTTGTGCTCTCATAACTTTTGATTGACTGCCAGACTTTATTTTTAGAAGAATAGTAGAAATGGAGGTGTGTGGCATTTATACCCCGTAATTGATATGCCATTTCTTACATCGGATTTTGAGTTTATCTTGTTAGTTTATGATCTTTGTTTGGGTTTGTTGTTGTTGCCATAGTTACTTTCCATTTACCAGACTTCAAATTCCTCCAGAGGTGGTCAGCTGCTTCTCTGTGTGAGGCCTGAGAAGAAGGTTTTCTTAGTGTCCCTACTCTACCCTCAGCTTTCAGAAATCCCTACAGGCCTGCACAATAGAATAGGTCTCTCTTACATGTTTGCCCCTCCCACAAAAGAGTCATTTTGCTTGTTGCTCAATGGTTGTTTTGTGTTGAGGGCAGAAGGGTTGTTGGTTCTCCAGGTGCACCCTCAATACTAGGCAGGCTCTGTGCATGGCAGAAGGGTTTTCTTAGTATTCATGCCTCCCAGTCCATGGTATTCAAATCCTTTTCATAGCTGTGAGCATCCTGGGTGGTAGATAATTTCCTGCCCATCCAGCAGCAGCAGCAACAGATCTCAGTTTTGTATCAGTGTAGAATCTTAGGTTGGAGTGATTTTGTTGCCTGCCTTCCAGGGACAGGGTACTTTTGCTTCTACTCCTCCCCAGGAAGTAGTAAATCTTTGCCTGACCCCTGGGAGTAGGATATTTTTCTGTCCTTCATCCAGAAGCAGAAGAGTTTTGCTTCTACCCCTTAACTGGAAGCAGTGACTTTAGTGTAGGCCCTAGAGGTGGGAGGTCTCCTCTTCTTCTCCAGTGCTCTAGGCTTTTCCTTCATAAGAGAGAAAGATCCATGGAAGTTTTATGGTTTCATGCTGCTGTATCACTGACTTCGTTTCCTTCTGTTCTCCTGTCTTGTCCTCCATTTTTCTCTTGAATCTGAAACAAAGGCCCATGGAAATGAGTTTGTAAAGGAGTGTAAACTACTGTGTGTCTGAGGCTTCCAGTTATTCTGAAGTGTCATATGAACTCACAATTGGCCTTTAAGAAATGTTAGAATTTAGCTATTTCTTCTTACCTGTAGTCATCGTGGTTATGCTCTGTGAAAGGGGAAACAGCTCATTTATCGGGTATCTCCTTGGAGGGGTTTGACATTCTTTTGGATTTAATTAGCCTGACTACTTTCTAATGAGGTTGAGAAAAGGTACCATTTTCTGCCTAGCTTGTTTTTATTGTTAGGATGGGAACAAAGTTCTTTTGTGGTTTCCTGCATCTTACGCATTGTTATACTATGCGTATTTGAAATATAAAATCACACCACATGTTGATGTTCCACCCCCATCTTAAATAATAGAAGGGTTGTTGAATAGTTTACCTCTCATTTTCTACCTTTCAATTTATATACTATTATTCCTTAAAATTTTAGTTCTATATTCAGTTTTGTATTTGTTCACAGCACAAGTTAGGAACTATTTTTAGAAATATTTTTATGCAAACCAATTTACTTCACCTTTATTTATATGTATTCACCCACCTTTGTGTTCACCCTTCATTCTGAGTCTCTGTTCTGGTTTTGTTTTCCTTTTCTTTCAGAATTTACTTTAGATAGAACATTTTTGTTGTTCTTTATCCAGAAATGTCTTTATTTAACTCTCATTTTTGAAAGATAAAATAGTTGAAAATAAAATTCTAGGTTGCCATCTATTTTCTCTCAAAGCATTAAAAACATATTTTGCTATTGCTGTTGAGAAGAAAACTGCCATTCATTGGGATTTAATCTATTCAGACTGTCTGGCTGTCTTAAAGTTCTTCTTTTTTTCCTTTGTCTTTTTCAGTTTTATTATAGTATGTCTAGGCATAGATTCCTTTTCATTTGTCTTTCTTTTTATATATTGTTCTTATATCTGGGCTTACACCTTCTCACTTGATCCTTCTTGTCAAAGTGAGCTTATCTCTGTTAAAAAAAAATTTTTTTTTAACTTTGTTACATTTTGTATAAGTTCCCAATATATGTTTTCTGTTTAGAAATTCTTCAACTATGACTAATTTACTGTTGAACTAAATCACTATTTCTTTTAACTATATTTTTTATTCCTTGAAATTATTTTTATTATGACTTTCAATTTTTAATTACTTCCTTAATTTTCTAAAATAGATAATGCCTCTTCTATCTATATTTTGTAGCTCTCATTTTCAACATCTACTTAACTTGAGTGTTATATCAGTTTGTTCAGGCTGTCATTACAAAATAGTGTGGGTGACTTCAACATCAGAAATTCAGAATCTGAAAGACTGAGATCAGGGTGCCAGCATGATTCTGTTGAGAACTCTCTTCCTACCTTGCAGCGGCCACTGTCTCTGTGTCGTCACATGGTAGGGGGAGAAGTATCTCTTCCTTCTTTGATAAGTGTATTAATTTCATCATAAGGGCCCCTGCCCTTATGACTCTATTTGAACCCTAATTACCTTCCAAAGGCCCCGTCTTCAAATACTATCCCATTGGGGGTTAGGGCTTCAACATATGAATTTTGGGAGAATACAATTCAGTCCGTAGCAGGTGTCTAAATAGCTTGCATTTTATGTCTCTTCTGTCTTACTCATAATGGCTTGCCTTGAGGAAATTTACTCCAGAGAATTATGCTGGTAGTTATGAGCACTCCTTACTTCAGCCCTCAAGGCAAGATCAGCTTTTGCAGCTTCCTATCGTTCCTCCTCCACAACAGTGTTGCTATGGTAGGAATCTGCCATGGGGCACCTCCAATTCTGGCTGCTGACTGGTCCAAGTAGGCTTTTTGCTGCTCTGATTCCTTATACTCCAGCCCTGGTTCCATCCAGTGTCCCAGCCTCTGAAACCCTGGATAGCGCTCCTCTAGCCCATTTTAGAGGTATTCTCATTCAAAACCCTATAGAGTTACTTAAAGTATACATGCTAAAGTACCATTTGTGTATATAATATATTTATAGAAGTGACCTGGATGATCTAGACTCTGGATCATTATGTTAATTTCTACATCATTCACTTTTTTGACTGGCTGAGGAGAATTAAAAATAGTGTATTGCTATCTTAGACTCTTTATTTTGCCAAGCTGCTGTTGGAGGGGGGTAATCAATGAACTATCAGGTAATTCCGCCTATATACAGAGGAAATTAAGTTTCAGGAGGAAAAGTATATTTTTATACTACAGTGCAGCCAGGGAATTACATGGATCTGACCTTTTTTTTTAAAAAAAAAACTAAACAACATTTTCCCTCTCTGAAATATAAGCATATTATGTTTAGTCTGAAGTGAGCTTAGGAATTTGTTCATGATTTGGCACACATGACTAAAAGGGAGGGAATCCAACATAATATAGGAAATACAGACATGGTACAATGGCTAACTTATAGCTTACTTTATCAACTTTTCTCTTCAATGAGCTGAAATTAAACAGGAACTTTTGGTGTTTCTGTATCATCTTATTTACTTATAAAGATACATATTTGTTTTACCTGTACATTGTTTACACTTATAACAGGATTTTGAAAGTAGGGAAAAATACTTATGACATAATAGTAATTGAAAAAGAAAGAAAAAAAAAACAGTATGCATTTCACCTATATTCAATTATTGTTAATATTCTATCATATTTGAGTAGCAGAGACATGACATTTTGTTCCTAAACAGTTCAATATACACCTTCTAAAAATCAATACACCTTCTAAAAATGAAGACATTCTTTTAAGAAAATGAATAATTCCTTAATCAAATAAGATATCCAATCCATATTCAAATTTTCTCAATTATCCCCAAATGTCTTTTATTGGTTTTTATTTTCTACCCAGGATCCAATCAAAGATCATGTATTGCAATTGACAGTTAGATCTCCTTAGCCATTTTAGATCTAGAACAATCCTTCTGCTTTCTTGTTTTATGATACTGATTTTTCAAAGAGCCCAGGCGAGTTTTCTTATAGTTAATCAACCTTCTTGATCTCTCTGATTGTTCTCTTATGTAATGACCTGATTTGGTCCTCTACTTTATTTCCTATAAACTGTAAGCCAGATAATTGATTAGAGTCAGGTTAAATATTTTGGGCAGTAATACTTCATGGATAATGCTATTTCTTATTACAGCCCATCAAGTGTTACAATACTAAGTAGCCCCATATTAACATTGCTGTTTGTTCACTTAGTTAAGGTATCTCCATTTTAAAGGTACATTTTCTTATAGTTTTTAAGTGTTTTGGGTGGTTATACTTTGTCACCAAGTATATTGTTCCCCAGTGATCTTTCCTCTAATGGTTACAACAAATTCATGATCCTTGCCTAAATCATGAACCAACTCCCCATTTTGCATAGGACCAAAATTAAAGCTCATGTCCTCTTGTGGCTGAAAAATCTCAGCTTCTAATCTTTAAGACATATATGCATGACCCTTAACTCTCCTCTTAGTCCTATATCCTTTACAGACAGATACCGTGCAGTCTTGTATACTTAAAACTCTTGCTTTGTGGATCCTTTTCACTTTTCCCAATTTTCTTTCCCTATTTTGAGCTTGGCAATACATATTTATTTTAATCTAGTATTTCTGTGTGTTTTGATGCTGGAGGTCTATTGAAGTTCATTTTGGTTCCAAGATTATTCCAACAGACGCATGAGTTCAGGAGACAAAAAGAAGGAAGAGGAGAAAGAAGAAGAGGAAGTAGGAGAGGGGAGGAAGGGAAGAAAAGGAGGGGGAAAAGAGGAAGAAGGGAGAGAAAGGAAAAAGAAACAATTTAACGGCCTATTAGAAAGGATTCTTGGACAATAGCAATTTCTTCTTTGCAGTATTTGTATACCACCTGTTGTTTTTGGCCATAACTGGGATAGTTCTCCACTGATAGTTCCGCTAGATGCAGCAAGAACAGATATGCTATGCTTATGTCAGAAACAGCTGATTGGGTACGGAGGGTAAGTAGAAAGGAGAATTTGAGAGTGACTCTCAGGCTTTTGCCTTTGTGAAATACAGCTAACTCATATTGAAATGATTAAGTCTTTTAATATAAATGATGACTGTAGAAAATGAGATTTCTTTTATTTAAATAAATTCAATAGAAATTATTTATATAATTGAGTTTTGATTTCTCTACTGTTTTGAACCTCTTCAGTGTTGAAACATTTTCATTTACTGAAGTGAACTTGATTTTTGAAAACATTTGGAATTTGTGAGCTAAGCCTGGTGACTAAGAACTGTGAAATAAACAAAATAATACCAATTTGGTAACATCAAAAATATTTTCACTGAAAGTACACAAAATACTAAAATGGGTAAGGAGCCAATTATTGTGCCATAATTCACACCTGTTTGTGAATATCGTATGCTGATGATACATAAAGTTGATTGATTTACTGCTAGTTTTATAATCACATAAATACAAGCATTAGATCTTTATTATAATTGTTAAAAAATTTTTTTTTAAGATTTTAATTTATTTGACAGAGAGATCACAAGTAGGCAGAGCGAGTGGGGGAAGCAGGCTCCCTGCTGAGCAGAGAGCCCAATGTGGGGCTCGATCCCAGGACCCTGAGATCATGACCTGAGCTGAAGGCAGAGGCTTTAATCCACTGAGCCACCCGGGCGCCCCATAATTGTTAAAAATTTGAAAAAGCCTTTTTAAATATAATTATCTTGTAATTGAAATGAATTAGATCATTTCTCTCAATATCTTGCTCTGCTACCCTTCCTCTGTACCACCTTTATCTTTTGCATTGCGCTATTCCTAGTCAAAAACATTTCATGCTCTGACATGGCCACCGATTTAAGCCTAAAATCTAGCGCTCTGTATGGTCCTATATCATCCACCCCATCATAATCAGTTGTACATATTTCCCATATTCTCTCTTCCAGCTGTTTAGCCAGCAGCTTCACTTTTTCTTCCTGTATACAAGTTATTAATTCATTAATCATGGGTTTATTAAGTACCCATTATATATAGGCCCTGTGCTAAGACCTGGAAATACCCTTGAGGCGCTCACACCTTAGTGGGGTTGCCAGATAATAAGCAATAATTTAACACAATGCAAGAAGCGCATCCTGGTTATCAGGCAAGTCTGTGACAGATTGTTCTTCCACCCACTATTTGCCAGTTTTATTTTTTCCTTCCAATCTAAAATAAAACAGAAGATAAAGAGTGAAAGCTCGATGGCATTCTACAGCACATATAGTCCAACCCCCCTTGTTTTTCAAATGAACAAAATGAAGCTTCAGATAGGAAGCTAAGGGTTAGAGGTTTAGAACTCAGCCTCTTAACCTGTAGCCCACTACCTGATCCAGATATTTAGCTGGATTAATTGGCAGCCAGGGAGAGGGTAACAGGAATATTAGACACATAGCTTGGTTTTCCCCCCAAAAGAGATCCTATGACAAGGACTTGAATGTAAGAAGCTTTTTGAGATGGTTCTCATGGAAAGCGTAAGTGAAAAAAGGAGAGGAACGCATAAAAGGTGTGATTACGAGTGAGTTGCCACTGTTAACACCTGGGGCTCAATCCCATTAAAGATCCTCAGACTTACTGTGTAGAACATGCCTCAGAATTATATCACGGAAAGACAGGGAAGCTGGGGTCTTCACCAGGGGCTCATGTCCCTCATTAAGTCCCCAGAACTGCCCAACCTTGAGGAGTCTGAACAAGTTTTCATGGAGCCAGAAAAAAGCCTCAGGCAGCGAAGCAGAGGGATTCCCCATCAGCAGTTATAGAAATGTCCATCTTAGCTACAGATGAACTCAGCGGGAAGCCAAGGACATGGAGTAGAGCAGCCGTGGAATCTGCTAATAATTCTGCCAGTGCCAGATCTAACTATGGCCAAGTATATCATTTCATAGGTCAGCATTAGCAGTTACTCGTTCTAGGTCATTACTGAAGTGGAAGAGTTTTGCTGCTATCAAAGAGAGCTATTCAGTGCACTTTGTAGAATGAGATGAGAAGGAGTTCTAGTAATTCTCTTTATCCAAAACGTTCTTACATAGAGTTTTTCTTTATATTTTCTGTAATTTGTTTAAAAAATTATGCATCTTGGACTTTTTGACTAGCCTACACTACAATCATTTTTTCAGATTAAGTGGTCATTTTCATTTTGCTCTTGTATCTTTGAGAGGAGAGACTGAGGATGTTGCTGACAGGTTTAAATAATCGATGAGAGTTCGGTTATTGGCTGCTCAAGTAAGTGTCCAAGTATTCAGAAATGAGTCTAAATGTCTTTGGTCTGGGAATTGTCTCAGAGCAATTTCTTTATTGGGGAATACGATTTGAGTTAGAAGTCCTGGAAGAACTATTTTGTTTCTTTGTTTACCTAGTTTTTTGTTTATTTGGTTTGGTTTTTGTTTGTTATTAGAGTGTATTTTGATACTCCTAACTTGTAGATTAGGTGTAGATTCCATGAAATTAGAAGGTGTGTGCTCTTTTGTCCTTTTTGGTAAAAAGTCAACTGGGATATTTGAAACATCAGAAACATGATCTGTGTTTAAGACTTTAGACATTTGGGTTGATACACTGTGTGTTAATGTGTAATGGTCTCTAATCTACCTGCCCTCCATTTTCTTTGGTATGTGTTAAAAGGAGACAAAGATTTTGGGGATGACTATATTTTTCCAAACCTATCTGATTCATAGAGATTTGAAAATTACTAGGGTAAAGCTGAATTTAACTGGGTCTTCCTTGGGCTCTTGCTATACTGTGCACAACAGTGTGAACAAAATAAAACTTTTGGGGACTCAGTTTACTCATCTATGAAACATGCACATTTACATATGTGGCACTAGATGATCTCATAGATCCTTTAATTCTCTGTGATTCTGCAACTTCTTATAGATGTTGACAATTTTTTACCATTTCCTGTTTCACAATGTGCTTCTCATCTAGTTTCCTCAAACTGATGAAGGCAGATGAACTCCATATCATAATGAGCAAGATAACCTTAGACACTCTCTGTAATATTCTTATTTTCATTGTGGGGTTGCAACCTTAGTCATCTAAAATTTAACACCAGTTGATCTCATGGTAATGGAAAGGGATTGGAGATTGGTTCCTATCTTCTAACTAGCACCCCACGATGTCTGGTCTTCTACGGGTGGGAAATGAGAGGAAAAAAAAAAAACAAAAAACAGGGAAGGGAAGACAGGTTAGGAATCTCAAGAAGCTATGTTCCTGGGATTCTTCTGGCCCAGGAAACTGAGTCAGGGATACAGGGGTCATTAATATACCGAAATCATTGAGAGTGTCCTAGAATTCCTAGCCAAACAGGAACCAGAATCTTCCCCGTGGGTATTTGAACCCAATTAGACAATGGCCACCAGGTGGCGCCAAACTGCAGCTAAGATCCAGGTGAATTTGAATCATTTAGTCTCTTGGATCACACATTCTTCTTGGTCATTTTGTAAAACTTGCAATAATTGGACACCAGAATTCTAGAGGACCTTTCTTTTCTTTTTTTTTTTTTTACATAGCCGATCCCATTATGAATAAATGCTGTCAGTTTTGATAACTTCTCTTCACTGCCTGTAGGTAAAATTGGAAATCTTCAGCATTGTCTAAGACAGTCTACCTTACTGTTTGTTCTTGTTCGTTACCCCCTTCCTCTGTCCCCTGATCACATAGTAAAATTTAGTCGCATGAGAATAGCAACCATTTACTAAATATCCATTTCTCCAGGCCTTTGCAAATGCTTTTCCTCTCACATGTCTTTCCTGCCACATTCCTTGTGCTCTAGATCTAATTAGAAGCATTTGCTTTGGAAAAGGTCAAACCTAAAATCATCCACCTCAAAGATCTCCTCTTCTGTGAAGTGTCTCAGAGTCCTTCTATCCTTACAAAAAGCAAGATTTTTGATCCCAATTTTCCAGGCCTTTCAAAGCATTTTTTTCAAATTTGTTATTGTCATTTCTCATGTTAAAAAAATCATTACTTTATCTCTGTTTGCTCCTTAGAATGTAAGCCATTCAAGCCTACGAACAAACCAAACTTTTCATCTGTGTGTCACCAGTGACTAGTACCACATCTATCGCATCCTATTCCTTTGGTAATTGTATCTTGAATAAATAAAACAGTATTTGAATAGAAATAGATGTATATATCTAAATTTGCAAGTTGGATGAAGTTTAAACAAATTAGGGCAGCTGAGCATTTAAAAGAATCAACTGGCGATCTCTCTGCAAAGCAAATAATCCCATTCTAACGTAGATGAGCACTGCTTTCCTTGTTTCTTTGGTCCCCGTGCTTTCTTCCAATAGTCATGTGTATTATGTTTGATAAATGGTCTAAAAATATTTGTGTCTGTTGTTCTTCCCAAAGTTAGCTGGTTTATAGGACATTGTAAATGTAACTGGTGATGAACATAATTCCTTTCATTGTGATCTTTTCCTAAGAGAGACTGGCATACTATATATTCCCTAATTCTGACTTTCTTAGCCCAAATCTTAGCTACAGTGGTGATTCTTGAATGGTCATTAGCATATGGCTTTTTACTGATACCTAAAGTGCTCCAGCTGAGTTTAAGATCAAGAGGTAGTTTATTTCAAGAAGTAGAAAAGGTCATAGTCTATAGGTCTCATTTTCACAGATGCAAGAACTATGACATAGTAAAGTGAGAGGACTTATTAGTGGGAGAATTGCAGCCAAAACCACACTTACTCCCACTCTCCCCTGTTACTTTCCTCTGACCCTCAGAATTAATAGATCATCATGATTTACTTGGCATAGGACTTAGATTAACAAACAAATCTGAGCAGTGATAGAAGAAAAGCCTACAAATGACACATTTCTTGACCAACCATCGGCTAATGTCTTCTCAACGTTCTTCCACCAGAAGCCATCTCAATATTCAACTCTGGTCCAGTGTTTTGGTTTTTAAATCACATCACTGCTTCTAAGAAGCACTTTATGGATACTCTAGAATCCTTTCTGCATTTGATCTAGTCTGGGATCTTATTTTGGCAGTTAAAGGACTTGGAGTGACCCACAAGGGACTGTTTGCTTTCTTATCTAATCTTTAGTGCATCTAGCAGCAAAACAGGCCATTTCATGGTATCATCCTGCCAGCAAAAGGTTGTTTAAGGATACACAACTCCTGTCACTTTTATTGTGTGGTCGAGTAAATAATTTGAGGCATTTCCAGCTTCTGACTAGTCATATATTTGTCATTTTCTTTTTGCAGCTCTAGTCTGCTTCCCCTCTTTCGGGTTAGGTTCCAACTCAGAAGATCCAGCAAATGTTTTCTGAATAGGCGTGGCCTTCCTCTGCTTAGGCAACACAGATTAAGAAGCCTCAAAAATGCAATTTGATGTTGTTTTCTGAATTCTCTGCTACCTCCCTGGTTGTGAAATACTTGGATAGCAGTTCCCTTGGCCCCAACTTTTCACCTGCTTCCTCTTTTTCTCATCTCCTCAGTGAATCGTGAAAGCAATTTTAAAGAAAAGGATCCTATTGCCATATTGTATCCCCTTCCAATCACGTACGAGGTGTTTGGATGAAGCCTTATACCCTCTGGGCCTGTCTGCCCTGTGTAAACATTTAAGTACCCATGAGGCTCTGTAATATGCATCAGGGCTGATACCAATTTTGGAACCTGGGTAAACCCTGGGGGGAATCCAAGACCATGAGTTCTTTCTTGGCAGGGCAGGCCACCTGCTAACAAACCAGAAACATGCAGGGAGTTTGCAACCACGAGTCAGAAAGAAAATAAAATTGTTGATGCCAGAAGCTTTATAACCTACAGCACAATCTCAGGAAAGGGGAAATTAAGAGGGTAGAAAGTAGACAACGGCAGGAACACCTGAATCTAATAACAAACTAGGGAGTTTTCAACCGACAGAAAACTTGGACATGGAAAAAGCACCACAGCTCTGTTTGCCTCTGGCCAATGAGCAAATGCTACTCACTGACACTGCTCGTCAGAGTCTGATCTTGACCCATCGAAACGCCAGCCATGCCCATTGATGCCTCTGGCTGAGGGCAGCAGGTGCCCTAGAAATGACTGTCATCATGTTTTTTCCTGCTTGAAGGGTAATTTCTGGATGCAGATCCTCGGCAGAGGACAGTCTAGTGTTAGATTTTTATCAATCAGTGGTAAATGAGAAACTTAATAGCTTTTCATAATGTTAATTAAATTTATTCAATTTTAAAACTATTCTTCTGAGAAATTGATTTTCCTACTTTTATTTGCTATTAAAATATCCACTCCTTTATGAAGTGGTGGAAAAAGTAGAGAGTACATGGCAAATTTTTCATTTAAATCTCTTTTTTGGCAAAATTACAAGTTGGCAAACCTAAGTCATTCTTCCCAGCTTAATGGTCCTGAAAAAACAAACAAATAAAAAACAAGGAATTGTCGAAGTTCATTTTAGCACATTCAGTCCAATGCAGCAGAATTCTTCGTTGACCAGAGTTTGGATGTTATGGTCTCTTCTGCATTAGTTAGGGTCTCTTCCAAGTCTCCAAGGAAGGGAAGGTGGGTGTCAGACCCAACAGTGGGTATATCTTCCCTAAATGACTGACAAGATCATCACCATTCCTGTACATTTAGCTCTCCTCAGATGTTGGCGCACCTAACGTTAACTATATTAAAAACTGTGTTCATGCGTGGTGAATTGTGTAAGACTGATAAATCACAGACCGCTACCCCTGAAACAAGTAATACATTATATGTTAATAAAAAATTTAAAAAAAATAAAAACTATGCTCATGGATTCCCTCATGTCCAGGCTTAGTGTGTATTTTCCTATCACATTTATGACTACCAGTGCTAGTGTTGCATTGAGCTTTCTTGTCTTAGGCAGCACATTTATCTGTGCTTTCTTTATCGAATGCTAAAAGAAGCTGATGAACACCACCTGAGTGCCATGCTTGTTCGTACTAACATTAGAGGTGGGGAAACTGAAGTTGAGATTCAGAATACTTTCCAAAGATTATCCAGCAAAAACCTGCATGTCCCTATTCCAAGTCCAATGATCTTCAATGTCCTCTTATGCGATGGTTGGTAAACCAATAATATGAGTCAGATATACAACTCTCAAGATTTAGAAAACTATTTAAAATCATTAAATGGGAGAAGATGGGAAGAGTATTGTCCCTTTATCCAGCAAAAGGAAAAAAACGTAAAAATGATATGACAGGAAGGCCTTTTACATTTCACTCTTTCCTCACAGATGTCGGCCATGATTTAATTCTGAGAGCAGGCAACGATGTGACATAAGGCAGATAGCCTCACTAACGTGGGGACAGATAAAAATGATTGATTCAGATTGGGCGAATTAAATCTGTAAATCCAGGTGACTTTCACACTAAAGAACTCAAAGAATTGTCACAGTCATTGCCGAGTCACAAATGATTATCTTCAAGAACTCACAGAGGGCTTTAAATACCCCCAACTGGAATAGATCCTATTTTTTTGGAAGAGGATTATGGACCACCCAGGACATGGCTGATTTACCAGAGCATGGAGAAAGATTAACTCAAAAACTAGTTTTTCAATGTGTGGAAGATAATAGGGTTGTAGTCAATTGGATTTGTGGGAATGGAATCATAAAATTTGGGGCTGGATGTGATCTTAGGAATCATGTAATATATTGTCTTCATTTATAGAGGAGTCAAATGAGCTTTAGAGAAGTGGAATCAGAAATCCTTAAGAGTTCATATCTGATTCAGAGACAATGTGGCAAGTCTGGAAAGCCCAGGTGATAAATAAATGCAATATCTGTAGACTTTTCTGCTTCATCTAAATGATTTTTTTCTACTTTTGGAAAGGTGCCTTCTCTTATACATTAGGAAAGGAGGCCATAGGTAGAAATTCTGGCACCACACAAATATGAGAAAGAACGTCTCAGGTACAGTTTGGAAAATAATCAACATCTTGACACACCTAGAGGTTATGCTACAATAGTTACACTTCAGAGAAAGAAAAATAAGTCTTCAGTAAATTACTGCTACTTTTTCACTTTCCCTTTACAACTCAGGTTTATTAAAATTCTAACTCTGAGTGATCTGAGTAAGAGAGGAAGTCTTACATCAGAGAACTTACTTGAGGTGAACATGGACTATAAAAATGTTGCCTCACAAAGTCTTTCCAGATTCAGAGCAGTCCTTGTAGAATTAGAGGAATTTCAAGTAATCGAGAGAATGGCATTGGATTCCTTTCCTTTGACTTCTAGTTGGTTTATTTGAACTCCTAACAAGCCTTGGATTCCCTTCCCTCAAGTTTTTCTGAGGGTACTTTTTGACAATCATTGGTATGGCCATGCCTGAGGGGGGGAAAACAACAAACTGTCCACAGTAAATTCTGTCATCCCAGACACCAGCTGCCGCTCTGAAGACACGTTCTAGAAAGATTAACCCAAGTCTTCTATGGGCAGCAGTTTTTTGGATTTTGTTTTTGTATCTCCAAACTTCCTTCCCTGATCAAAATTCTGTTGTCTTATATTTTACTTACTTGGAATCTTTTTGGGTGACAATTCTTTTATATAATAAATGAATTCTGACTGTAGGTTAATTCATACTTATACTCAATTATATTTAATGTGTTATGTCCCTCCATTTCTGCTGGAACTCACATTCTGTTACTGGCTGGTGAAGGAGAGTGATGTAAACTACCATAGGAGAAGAAGAAAGCAAGCGACCCAAGAGCTTATGCAGGGTAAACATAGGAATAGTGTTAAGTCATGAGAGAGAATGCTTTTTTTTTTTCCTACTTAATGAATTCCTGTCAACTCTGCTAGAATCCAAGACAGATAGGCTTGCAGGAAACAGATATTTGAGACTAACCCCTCATCTGATTCTTCTCTCTGCTTCAGTGTCTTCAGGGACCTGAAGGTACAAGAACAGTTTTGTTTTGTTTTTTTTTTTAACCTATTGCCCCTACTTCTATCTTCCACATCAGGGTACTTCTCATACCTCTTGCATATAACATCTCTTCAAATAGATTTAAGTACAACTTTCACATTCCCTTTCACATGCCTGATAGAGGTGTCATAAATATTTAATCCATTTTATCCTAGAAACTTTTCTTGTATTCCGAAAAGCCTACTTGCCAACACTCTGATAAGAGTAAATATTATACAGTCTTGCAAAGGGTTTAAGTTTTCTGTTAATGTCACGTGAATGTAAGAAGCTAACTTCAGCAACCTTCTGGTTAGAGACTCTGGCTCTTCTAACTCAATATGTGGAAGTCTTCACTTATATACACCTGCTTGGATAGATTGTGGGAAGACCACAGACAAGTGATTAAATTTGAGATGTTTCAGGCAAAGCATGCTATTTCTTCTTACTGTAAAAAATAAGGAACATTTCTGAGTCATTGCCGTCTTGGAATGTAATACCAAACAAATGAGAACCAGACCACAAACAGTGGGGCCAAGTAGATCATTACTGAGTGAGTAATGTGAACAACTTACATAAACTGTGGCTGAAACTGAGTTTTTAGCAGACAACCATAACCTT
Source organism: Potos flavus (assembly GCA_028534135.1). Taxonomy (NCBI): domain Eukaryota; kingdom Metazoa; phylum Chordata; class Mammalia; order Carnivora; family Procyonidae; genus Potos; species Potos flavus. The sequence continues at coordinate 103,202,406 of CM052895.1, read as the reverse complement.
TTGATTGCATCAAGAACAGTTAAAAGCTCTTTAATCTGCGTGTTGTCCTTCAGGAAACAAAAACTCATCAATCCAATTCATAATCTCTAAGACCTGCAATTCTTCATTAGGATTTAACCCTATTTTTCTCTGATTCCTTTTCTCCTAGCCAGCAGCAGAGGCGACTCAAGAGAATTAGCTGGGGCCCGAATCTATTGTTTCTTTTCTATTGACCGTAACAGGAGAAGCGTGTTGCAGGTTAGCACAGTCTTCTTCCTTCCCTTAGAGCCCTGTAGAGTGGCTTGCTCCAAAACTTTAGCTAATGGAATAGTTTATGTATTTCTTTGCATACCTGTGTTTTATACAGAGTTTCTTATCCTTTAGGAAATAGATTTTCATTAGTATCAGAATAATTTCTTCTTAATCATAATGAGCCACATCTGCCCACAATCTTCATTTTCTTGAGGTCTATTTTCTTTAAACAAATAAGTGAAAAGCAACATAGCTTTTTAGCAGTGACTCTCTTTAAAATAGAAGCAAAGAACATCAGTAACTCCTTCTGGGAAGATTAAAAATTTTCCTTTCTGGTTTTATGCACTGAATAAAATATTAATTTGCAAAGCACCGCTTTTAAACACACATGTAAAACAGCTTCTCATGTAGCAGACATCACTAATAATAAATCTCATAGCTGAGTCAGCTTTAACATTTTGGATTCTTTCTTTTTCTCTGTTCACATTTGAATGAGAGTCTAACTTGTTCATGTGAACCTGGGAAGAAAATAGGAAAAACAAAAAAGGAAGGCAAGAAGAAGTTGAGTTTTGATGAAGGATGTTTGGTATTCTCTAAACTTAAATCTTCATCCAATCCTTCCCCCTCTCTCTCCTATTCCCTTTTCTGTACCTATTTCAACCTCTACCCCAGACCAACTACATCAGATTCTTGAGTTTAATACTATCTCTCATGATCCACATGTATATTGAAATTTGTTAATAGCTGTTCTCCAACTCACTGAATATCTAAAATTATGATTAATATCAAATAGTCTCACCTGGAAACTCCTTTGCCTTACTCCACCTACTGTGTCCTCTTTCTTTGCCCAGACCTTCTCAATATTAATTTTCTTCTATTCTCAACCCTTGGGAACAACTATGTAATTTCAATAGCCTTGCATAGAATCCTTTCAATATCCTGGCTTTTCAGGCCTTTGGTCTTCTCTCTTCCAATCATCTTATCCTCCTCCCTTCTTACAATTTGGTCCCATGATCTTAAAACTCTGAAATTCTGCCATTACTGAAAACTAACTCATCGCAATACCAGTTTTGAGCACCCCACGTCTTATTATCCTCCACTCCCTTTTGACTTCACTCCCTTTGGTACTACGCAAAAGTTAATGAATTTTTGATCCCGCTAGGATCTCTAATCCATCTGAGTCTTCCACTCTTCCGTGACTCTCCTCACACCTTGGTGTCCCTCTTACCAGTCCTACTTTCCATGGCCCATCAGTAATCACTCCTTTGAAATGGTCTTCTATAATCCTGCACTTGGTCTTGTTTTCTCATTCTTACTTTCCAAAAGCTCATCACTGGCTAAATTAAACCCTTCACCTACTCCTCTTAAGCTTTAGCATAATCAACTTGGCTGAAGAAAAACACAAAATCATGCTAATGGTCTTACCGTAAGTTAAAGACCATTAATCACAAGTACAACCTTAGGGCTACCTGACAATTTTGTATTTTTCTGTCCCTTTAGAGAACTACTCTTTTCTCTCTACTCAAATTTCTAAAATATCTAGCACATCCTCTTTTCCAATGATCATCTCTTCCCCCATCCTCAGTCTCATTGATGACCTCACTCCCTATTTCCTAGTTAAAGTATAGAAGCAATGAGAAGGTTTCTCTCCCCCATACACATATATTCATATACCTACATCTGGGTACCTTTTTCCTATTGGGAAATATGAACTGTCCTTATGCCTTTAAGTCTAACATCTTCACTTAGGCCCTAGATGCCATTTTTATATCCTACTTAAAGACTTAGATTTGGAAATTCTTTTCTCTCTGTTGCATGATCAATTTTTCTCTTTGTATTGGATTCAACATACAATATAGTGTGATATCTCCCATCTCTCTCTTAATGCTCAAACCTTGAAAGCTATTATCCCATTTTTATCCTCCCTATTAGAGGAAAACTCCTTGAAGAAGTTATCTGTATTTGCCTCCAGTTTCTTCTCTCCTCTTTATTAAATCCCTTCCCATAAGGTTTTTGCCTCTAGCTCTCCATAAAACTTTTTTTTTGGTCAAAGTCATCAGTTATCTCACTGTTTCTAAATGCAGTAGTCATTACTATTGATAATAGTCAATTATTTTGCTTGATTTATCAGCATTTGATACAAATTGGCAATTTGATTAATCTTTCTTGAAACAGTTTCTTTAGTTGGCTTTCTGAATATCATCCCCTCCTGGATTTCTTATTTAACTGGCTCTTCTTTCTCAATCAATTTTACTAGCTTCTTTCTGCTTCCCTCACTTCTAAATTTTGGCATGTCCCATGGCTCAGTCCTTGATCTTTTCTTTATCTGTACTCTCATTCTTAGTGATATCATTCATTCCTAATTTTCTGTCTCCAGCCTTGGACTCTTCCCTGATTTCTAAACTTGCATAGGCATCTGCCTACTCTATATCTCCAGTTGGATGCTGAATAGGCATCATGTACTTAACATGTCCAAAACAGGACTCGGTCTTCCTCCTAAAATCTCCTTCCACCTACAGTCTTCCACATCTCATTAGCTGGCTATTGCATCTGTTCTTTTCTCAAGCCAAAGACTAAGTCATTCTTGGCTCATCTACCAGCAGATCTTGTCAGCACTACCATCAATATGTATCCCAAGCAGACCACTTTTCTGCTATTACCTCCTACATCCAAGCCTCCACCATTTCTTACTTGTATTACTGTATAGGTCTCCTACTAGTTTGCCTACTTCTGCCCTTGTCAACCCGCCCGTTAGTCTCCTAATACAGCAGTCACAGTGATCCTTTAAAGTAATATTAGATCCTATGTCCCCTCTCTTCAACCACCCCCCAATGTATCTGACACAACCAGAGAGAAGCTAGAATCATTACAATGGCCCCAAATAATCTACATCTTGCTATTTTTCATCTCATTCTGCTCCTTCTCTTTTTCACTCTAATCTAGCCAGAGATATCCTGCTTCAAGGCTTTTGTACCTCCTATTTTTTCTGCCTGAAACATTTTTCTCTCAAGTTCCCCCAACTTTTTCGAAGCTTCTATTTCTCTATTCTAATTTTTCTTTATTGTATTTATCACACTAGTATCTATGTTTATATGCATCTTTGTCTATATCCATATCAATAACTATTCTCATTTACGATCTGCCTCCATTATCAGAATTCAACTACCACACGGTAATGGTTTGAGAAAATTTTGTTCACTGCTCTATTCTCAGTCCTTTGTTTAGTGCCAGACATATATTTGTGCTCAATATATATATTTTTAGCTGATAGAATGAATATATAAATTAGGTATTAGCCTAGTTCTGAAGTGCTAGAAATGATTATGGCCCAGACTTTGAGTTATTCCAAAATTTCCCCCTAATCATAGACATATATTTTTAAAACTTTGTAAGTTATCTAATTCAATATCTCTCAATGATGAAATATTTAACGGTCTGTTTTCTTTGACTGGACATTGAACAAAATTGTTTAATGGCTGCTCACTGGTGGCTGCCCTCTTCTGTGTGCCCTTAGCATTGATGAGCCACAGGGAGCTCAAAGTTACTTTGGTGGAAAAAAATCTCTGTTATTAATATATGGATTTTTACAAGAACCTAGTAAAGTGCTGTGCACTCTGTGGGTGCTTAATAAATAGTTGAGTAATGACTGACTACAGTAATTGAATCCACCTGAAATTAATTATTCTTATCTTGATCATTTTTTCTCCAGTTTGACAACAAGGCAAGCCTGTTGCAATTTGTTTTTGGTTGCTGTATACATGCATAATGTTCCCTGGAGATCTCAAATATATGTTAATTGATGATAAGGCAGATAGTACTCTTACTGGCATCTGTTATGGATTTTCAAAGAAATCTCCCTGGTATATTATCATAGAATTTATTAAATCTAGAAACATTTCAAAACATATGTTTATAGTTTTATATTTTGAACTGTTCCAAGAATGAATTCTCCTCACTAGTATTCCAACCTTCTGCCTGTCTCCCTCCAATCCATCCTTACATCTTGTTGAGTTACATTCCCAAGTCTTGGCTTCAATCAAGCCATTTTCCTACTGAACAGTGTTGATGGTCCCCTATTAAATGCTAAATAAAGTCCAAATTCATCAACATATATGTAAAGCGATGAGCCCAGTAGCTACTCCATTGCTTATATGCAACATTGCCCAAACTCTGTTTTATAAAACATTTGAGTCACATGGGATGTTAACAGCTATTCTGTGAAAAAATGATTAGAAGCCAAATAAATTCGGGAGCTGCCGGGTTAACATGAAGCCAGCTTCTTGACTTCAGGACTTTTCATAACCTTTAAAATTCTCCGCGTGAGTATCTGAAAGGGAGATTATTTTGACTATAGAACTGTTTTTTCCAAGAGAACCTGCTATATTCTGTAGAATTCTAGACTCTTTTTTTTTTTTTTTTAAGATTTTATTTATTTGAAAGAGAGAGACACAGTGAGAGAGGGAACACAAGCAGGGGAAGTGGGAGAGGGAGAAGCAGGCTTCCTGCTGAGCAGAGAGCCCGGATGTGGGGCTTGATCCCAGGACCCTGAGATAATGACCTGAGCCGAAGGCAGCCGCTTAACAACTGAGCCACCAAAGGCACCCCAGAATTCTAGTCTTCCTCTGTAACACAGTTTGGAAGATGCTAACCATAACTAACTCTCAGCTTATTATCATGCAATACAAGATCCTTTCCATCACCTAACCAACTCGCCCCAACTCCTGGTATTCTTCACAGCCTTTTAGAGATACTAAAAGGCTATTCATAGTATAGTACTTTACACTTCTATCTGAAATGACTTATAATCATCGGGCTAATTTACACTTACCTTCAAGCATTTGGCCAGAGATGAACTAATCACGTAAGCCTTTCCTGAAACCAGTATGTGTCACGATACCTCTTATCAAAGATCTTACCACATAAGATTGACTCCTCTTTAGGTGTTCCATTTCCTCCACTGCCTCCAGCACACTGGGAACAAGCATCGTGTTTTATTCATGTTCACAGACTTGTTGCCTAATATAGTATCTGGAAAATAGCAGATACTTCATAATAATTTGTTGAACTAAAGATAGCAGATGACTTATATATTTGGAAAAGTGGACTGTGGAAACTACTTGTAAGTTATACTTTGCATACACAAATACATTCTTCAGTTTTGGTGGTTATATGTCTTTGTGAAAATAGAGGGAATTAGGGTAAATAAAATCATTGCTAGCAAGCATACTCCTATGTAAGGTAGGCACACTGTATTTCAATAATTTGCTGTTTTTCTTTCCTTTTGGGATGTGCATTATGGGTATTGATGAAAGACATTAAATGTTACTGAAAAATGTTTTTCAGTGCTTTTGAAACCATGTCCTTGGACTAAGGTTGCTAATAAGTTTAGTAGGTAGTGATTTCATCAACTCTTTTGCAGCAGTTCCCTGAGATGATTTGGCAGATGGCAGAAGAGAAAAAGGCAATGGTGATAGCTAAAGCAGCTACTCTTTTTGTTGTTTCTTGAAGCTTGGCTGAAGCTTGAATGCAGAGCATTGATGTAGGAGACCCCAAGCTGCAACTCTTTCCTTGCTTGGTAGAATGAGTCCCCATATTCCCAAACCAAGTGTACCCACTATGTTCTAAGAATCTTTCTCCTGTACCAGGAAGGCATCATGATCTGATATCAGAAAGCCAAATGTAATTAACTCTATGACGGTTGTTTTTGACTGTGATAATTCTGAAAATTATTAGTTTTCATACTTTCTAAATAAACCTGTGTTTAATGATGTGAGAGATTCAAAGATGGGCTAAATAATTTCTGCCCTCAAAAAACTTACAATGTAACTGGGGAAATAGGGTAAAACCTCAAATAACTACAAAGCAATGCAGCATAATATACCTGCATTTTGAAAGATACAAAATTCTTGAGAATTCAGTGCATGGGAATTGCTTCCATATGGGCTTCTCAGGGAAGTCTTTGTGGAAGTAAGAGTAAAACTACCTACCAGATTGTGGTTCTAGTTGGTTATAGAAATTTGAAGACTGAGGAAGGAATTCAAGGGAGAGGTAGAGAATAGATACAGGCATAGAGATAGTAAATGATGGAACACATCCAGGAAATATTCTGTAATCTAGTTTGGTTGAAGTATATATTTTGAAATGGGGTATAGTGGAAAATCAGATTGGAAGATGTATTAGATTAACATTGATTACATGTTACACTTAAACATTAGACTAAGTTCATGCTTTTTTTTTATTTTTAAGAAACTATGAAGCCATTAAGATAGTAAGGGGAAAATTTTTTATTATCTTAGCTGGTGCCAGCGTTTCCTTTAAGGTAAGAATTGTCTGATTGGAAAAATGTCATGACTTGCTAAAATGTCAATAAAATGTCATTTTGCTAAATGTCATAAATTGTCAAAATGCTAAAAATGTCATAAACATGCTAAAAATTCTACCTCCCATAGCAAATATATAGGAATGCTAAATGAAGGTGTTGGGGGAAATGGGATGACAGCTAGGCCCTGTTAAGATGTAAAATAGTGCAAAATTCTCCACATTTTTTTTTCTTTAATAGGGCCACAGATTTTTTTAAAGAAGTAAAATATGTTAATCTTCAAGTTTAGAATATAAAAGTAATAATTAGTATTGTTTAAAATAGACTGGTAGGGGAAAATATAGTTAATTCAATAGATGCTAGGAAAAGAGTAAAACAGATGCTTATTAGTACCTTTTAAAGTAACAATAAAAATCCATTGTATGTTGATATAAATCACTTTTTTGAGAAGTGACTATATTTCCAATACAAACAATAGATTAATTGAAGAGTGGCATTAATTAACATTTTTGCAAATCTTTAATTTCTTGGTTTTTTTTTTATTTTAGTTTTTTCAAGATTTTATTTATTTATTTGACAGAGAGAAAGAGATCACAAGTAGGCAGAGAGGCAGGCATAGAGAGACGAGGAAGCAGGCTCCCTGCTGAGCAGAGAGCCCGATGCGGGGCTCAATGCGGGGCTCAATGCGGGGCTCCATCCCAGGACCCTGAGATCATGACCTGAGCCGAAGGCAGAGGCTTTAACCCACTGAGCCACCCAGGCACCCTAATTTCTTGGTTTATATAGGACAACTGGATTCTCATATCTGTGTCTACATTCACTATGTTGTCATGTTACTTGTCATGTAGTCTTTGAAAACCCCACCGTTACTGGTGAGACATTGAGAATAAAAGAGACAAAAAACATCTTACTATTAAGAAAACAGTTTTAGGGCCCCTGGGTGGCTCAGTGGGTTAAAGCCTCTGCTTTCAGCTCAGGTCATGATCTCAGGGTCCTGGGATCGAGCCCCGCATCGGGCTCTCTGCTCAGCGGGGAGCCTGCTTCCCCCTCTCTCTCTGCCTGCCTCTCTGCCTACTTGTGATCTCTCTCCTCTCTGTCAAATAAATAAAATCTTAAAAAAAAAAAAAAAGGAAACAGTTTTGCCCCCATAGAACCTCTGAGTCTTAGTGACCCCCAGAATCCAGGACCACACTTTGAGGTGCTAATTTTAAGAAAGCTGGAGGGCAATATAAATGGCAGAATCATATTTAATGTGAAAAACATTAAAAAGAACAAAGTGGAAGAATTTTGGTGCATAAGTGAAGTAATCCACCAAGAGGATGTGATCATTACAGATGTTCATGGACCTAACATCAGAAACTGGAAATAAATATATCAAGAAATATTTAACAAGATTATAGAGAATTAATTAGAACTTCATAACCGTTCTAGGAGATTACACTCTCACAGATTCAGCAGATAAGAAACAAATATTGACATCAGTGACTCAGTGATATAATTGATAACTCTGACCTGATAGATACACATAGATATTTGCAGGGCCCCAAAAGAGCACATGTTGTGTAAAAACATACCTGAAAAATATTTTATATGTATACGTCTGAAAACCTAGGTAACACTGGCAATTTTATCAAAAAATGTACTTTACTAACTAGGTTAACATGTTTAAAAAAATATAAAACTTGATGGTATATTAGGCCTTAAAGGGAATCCCTAGAAATTCAAAATATTAGACTTTTACAGATTACTTTTCCTGAACATAATGCTCTAAAACTAAATACCAACAACTGTAAGATAGTGATGAAACTCCTTGTATAAATTTGAAACTTAACAGACTTCTCAGTAATGCATGGTTTAAGTAAAAAATCTTTAGGACAATTATGTGATCTTTATATCACTTTAGAGTAAAATTATTACCTTAAATTTATTTCTTAGAAAACAAGAAATGCTGACGATAAGTAAGCTAAACATCAACTCAAGAAGTCAGTGGGATTGAAAATAAATAGAATAAAATAGAATAAAATAAAATAAAAGGAGTAAATATTAGGGATTAATGAACAAACTAACAAATACAAAAGCAAATGTTAACAAAACCAAAAACCCTTTTTTTTTTTTTAACAATGAGAGACAATACTCTGGCGAGATTGCAAAAAAATAAAAATAAAAGAATGGAGACAAATAACATTAGAAATAAAATGGATTGCATAGGCAAAGTAGTGCAGAAATTTAGAAAAAGAGAATGTTGTGAACAACCTTATATGTGTGAAAAACTAGAAGAAATCAACAATTTTTTGGAAACATGTAAATTACCAAAATTGATAAACATATTTAAAAAAAAAAAAAACTGAATGGACAAAACAACATATAAGAATTAGTAGCCAAAAACCTTTTCATTTTTTGGCCTGCCAAGACCAAATGGTGTTACAACTAAGTTTTGGTAAAATTTCAGGAATGGAATTTCTGTTATATCTAATGTATTTTCTAGATAAGGAAAGAAAGGAGAGCTATAAAGTCAATTTAGCAGGACAGCATGACCTTGATAGTCAAACCAGATAATGCCAATTAGCCAATTTCATTTGACAAAAGTCTTGACTAAAATGTTAAATTAAATCCAACCATATGTTAACACACATGCAGACTCGTACACACACACACACACATATACCACATTACCTGATAGACTATATCCTAGGAGTACACGGATGACACAGAATTATTAAAAAAAAAAAAAATCCATCAATATAATTCACTGTATTCAAAGAGGATCAGAGAAAAACATTCAATCATAATAGACCAAGACTTTGAAAAAGTTAATAATTACTTATTGCAGAAACTCCTAAGAAATAAGAGCTATAAAGGAACTTCTTAGCCTTATACAAGGTAGTAACTAATAACCAAAATACCAAAAGACACACTTTCTGGTGAAACTCTGGAAGCATTTCTATTAAACTCAGGAATAAGATAAAAATACACCTTTACTGAACAAGTCCACTAATATATGGGAGATGAAGTGGAAAGAAAATGAAAGAAATAGACAAAATTGATATTATTTTAGATAAACATCTACATAGAAAATCCAAGATCATAAATTATTGAAACCAGAAATTATAAGAGAATTTGGAAAAGTGACCTGCTGCAAAATCAACATAAAAATAATAGCACTTCTCTATGAATATCAATACTGCTCACTGCTTTTCCTTTCCTTCTTAGATAACATAAAGAACTATATTTCCCCTGCTTTCCTGTAATTAAACAGATGCATTTGACTAGATCTTTCAGGTGTTATTTTTCCCAGAAATGCTTAGAAATAGGACTTATTTTATTTTTGACTGACAGATTCCACGCTGTGCTCAATACCCCTACTCTACTTTGATGACAAAGACCATTTCATATCTGGCTCATCACTTTAGGAATGATTCTCTCCTGGGAGGCTCTTCAAGCCTAATGCAAAAGAAATTCTGTAGAACTTTTGTGGGCCCCACCAATTAACGTCCATACATAGTTAACTGTAGCAGTGGCTATAGTTTAAGTTCCATCTGGTAAACTTAGTTCTGACCCATTTCAACATTTCCACATAAATAGAGTTAAAGACTCTAAATACAAGCAATAAATTGATGGTTAATCTGGGCATTTTCCTTAAGAAGCTTTCCAGTAAAAGCACTTAGAAATTCTAATGCAAAAATCTATCATGAGCTCAAGCATGCAGCAAATGCCCTTAAATGACAAACACATGTTTACCTTTAATGGATATAAGTGGCCGTGGCACAATGTAAACCACAGAAAAAAGTTTATTTTAAAATCTCAGCATTATTAAAGGTCAACATATTCATAATATCTGGTATTGGTTTGCTTTTCTCTCCTAATTCTACTCCTAGTTGTAATTTGCTTTCTTTCTGTATTCTGTAGCTTTTCAAGACGTTTGGTTGTGCAAGTTAGTTGAGATACCTTAGGGGAGCCTAGGCAGAGTCAAGGTTTATTTTCTTAATCACTGTGGAAAAGATGACTACTGATTTTAAAAGATGCCTCCTGTGGCTATATTTGAGCCACTTGTGATGTGGCCATTAGTTAGTGTGGGGGCAGAATGCTAAAAATGTCCCCTCAAGTTATTCAATCAATATCTAGAGCACCGCTGTGAAGGGACTTTGCAGATGGAATTAAGATTACTAATCAGCTCACTTTAAAATAGATTATCCTGGACTATCTGTGTAAACCAATGTCTCATAGGAGCTTTTAAAAAGCGGAAGAGAATGGCAGTCAGTGAGATGTGCACAAGGGGAGGTCAGAGAGATTCCAGGCTTGAGAAAGACTGAGTGTACTATCACTGATCTGAGGCAGAGAGGCCCAGGTACAAGAGCTGAAGAGAAGCCTCTAGGAGCTGAAGGTGGCCCCAGCTGACAACCAGCAAAGAAATGGCATCTCAGCTCTATAACCACAAGGAGCTGGATACTGCCAATGACCTGAATGAGCTTAGAAGCAGATTTTGAGACAACGAGCTGACACAACTTATAATGTCCTCATGGGATCCAGAGCAGAGAGACCCGTGGAGCCAGCCCAGATTCTGACCAATAGAACCATGAGAATTAACAGGAAGTTGTTTTAAGCCCTTAACTTTGAGGTAATTTGTTATAGCAGCAGTAGGAAGCTAACACAACAAGCATCACATCACTTTGAGGCACAGTGCGAGAAAAGCTATATGGTACGATGTAACTACAGGATAAATTATAATAAGCCTTCCTTTTACTGAACAAAACCTCAAGTGAGAATGCAGTTAACTTAATACATATCATTTAACTAAGTACATAAGTATAACTCAACTTTGTATATCAATATGATATATGAAAACCCAGATAAAAAAAATTAGAAAAGAGGTTTTTGTTTTGTTTTGTTTTTTCCCTGTTTAACATATTCAATTTTGGGGCACCTGGGTGGCTCAGTCAGTTAAGTGTCTGCCTTTGGCTCAGGTCATGATCCCTGGGTCCTGGGGTCATGATCCCAGGGTCCTGGGGTCAAGCCCCGCATCGCATCGGGCTCCCTGCTCAGTACGGAGTCTGCTTCTCCCTCTACCTCCACTCACCCCCCTCCCCCGCCCCCGGCTTGCGCTCTCTCTCTTGCTCACTCTCTCAGATAAATAAATAAAATCTTAAAAAATAAATAAAAATATAATATTCGCTTTCTCTAAGAATCATCTTGGATTCCCTGTATCACTGAATATCCTTAATGCATTGAATATGATTCTTTTTTAAAAATTTATATTATTCATAACTTTTTGAAACATATCTTATCGAATATGATTTGCCAGTTTGTAAGTGTCTAGTTCTAATATTTCATTATTTTTCAAAGTACTTGACTTTTGAAAATCAGTTACAAAAAGGGAAGAAGAAAGCAAACACTAATTTTACTGATTGCTGACCATTGTGACACTATATCTAGAATTATTGGTTAAAATAAAATTCAAATATCCATTTTTATTTTTATCTAAAGGAGAAAGTACTTGCTTTCCCTATGTTTTAAAAAAGTATGAACTATTTATAAATTGATTGCACAAACAGATTAAAGACTCTATGTGAATCTTTTATGTTAAAAATGCAAATGAAAGGAAGTATTTGCTCCTATAGCTTAGTGACTATTTCAGTTAGGTACTTAAGTCAACTTGACTGAAGCAAATGCTTGTGTCACTAGTAATTATATGGGCAGACTCTTTCAATGGTGCTGGACTACCCCAGGGAGTAATTGGCAGAATTGTTTGCTGGCCTGTGGGGTAACCTGCACTTTCTGACTTTACTCCATTTCCTGTACCTCTAAAGAAAATATGACCTGACATGCTTGGAAACTCTGTCTACTGATTATGACCTTGTATAATGTGAGTTTGCTGGGACTGCTTTGAAGAAGTGGCCTGACTCTGAGCAGATCCCCTTGACTTAAAAAAGAAAGCTAATTAGGTCCTAAGAAAAGTCTCATTCTTTTGAGACTGAAAGCAATCTATTTGGTTTGTTTGCATTCAATGGTCTAACTTAATAGTTTTTGTTTTTTTTTAAAGAATGTCTCATTGAAAACTAATAAAGATTTTGCATTTATTTGGGTTATTCGAAGAAATGAATTTAAATTCTATTTTCCTAGTACATACTCAAATTTTAGGGTAACCTACTCTATCCAGGACAGCTAGCTTGACATCAGTTACTCTCTTAGTAAATGCTTTAGGTTTTTTCATATGAACTAAAATGTGAATGAATCATTGATTCAGTTAAGATGTATAGTTTTGTTTTTGCTTTGCATACCAAAACAGTACTTAGAAAAGTTAGGTAAAATTCTCTGCCTAAAGGCATGGAGGTAGGGGAGCTTTTCAGATATTATGTTATAAAGCAGATCAACCACAAATAGTCTTTTAACGTTAACAATGTCTTCTATTTCCTTCTGTTTTCCTTCAAAGGAACAGATATCAGAGGAAGTATCTTATTAAAATGTCTCTATGAGAATTGCAAAGGAGGAAGACCATTTATTTCATTTTAAAGCCAGAGAAACTTAGATGCTGGGAAGTTTCTGTTATATAAAATATATACGAGATACTTTTTTGGTCCACTCTTAGAGAAACTGCTGGTCCAATTGTAAATTTTAGCCTGTTTCTGCATGAGATGACCTAATGAAATCTGATCAAAGCTTCCCATTTGACCAGTCAGCCTGCCCTTCCTCTACGGCTCTCTGTTTACTTCCAATTAAAACTGGTGTCAAGCTCTCCCTGGCTGATGACACAGATATTTCTACACTTAATCTTGCCTGAAATGGATGAGGATGAAGTTTCTGTTCTGTCTTTCTTGGCCTGTTTCCCTTGATGAGCAATGGGCCCTGGTTCTAATTATCACAGAGGTCCTCCATCTTTATCCACAGTGGAGGTCCAGTGCCTGGACAGACAAACATAGGACGGCCCTTTTCTCCTTCATTTGATTTTTCAACTTTTCATAAAAGTTTTATCACTTTTTTTGGTTTTATTGAGAAATCATTGACATATAACTGTATAAATTTAAGGTGTACAGCATGATGATTTGATTTATATGTATTGTGAAATGATTAACACAATAAGTTGAGCTAATATCTGTCTTCTTATATAGATACAATGAAAAGAAAAAAGGAAACAAAGAAAACATTTCTCCTTGTTTTCTTTAAAGATTTTATTTATTTATTTATTTATTTATTTGAGAGAGAGAGCGTGAGCTAGAAAGCACAAGCAGGGGGAACAGCAGAGGGAGAAGGAGAAGCAGGCTCCCCACTGAGCAGAGAGCCCCACCAGCAGCTCCATCCCAGGACCTGAGCTAAAGGCAGCCACTTAACAAATTGAGCCACCCAGGAATCCCAACATTTCTCCTTGTAATGAGAATCCTTAAGATTCACTCTTGTAGGTCAAGGTGGCAAGTAGCTTAGATTGTGGAAATCTGCAATAGAACATTAAGGCATTATGTAAGTTACCAAAGAAGATATGATGTACTATACAGTCCATCACAAAAGGACCATACCGTTAGCTGGTCAAGCTTATACACGGAATCCTGAAGAAGGGTTAGTCCTTTCTTCTCTCCATGTTCAAGTTCCTTCTCTTTATGGTCCACCTGATACAGAGTCCCCAGCTTGGCAGAAGTTAATTGGAGACCTCTCTATACTGTATTCGTTGCTCCTGAACTGCATCAAGACATTAGGCTTAGTCTTACTCTCTTCAGAGCTACAAATTGCCACTCTTGTTGGACAAGAAACATTGTTTCTTCTGGACCTTCTCTCCTTCATCCTCCCCGTAGTTGCTATAGTTCAGACTTCCATCATTCTGCCTCCATTCTCTGCTCTGTGTAGGGCAACTGTTGGAGCAAGGGAGTGGGAGATGGGAGGAGGTGAGCTAGAAGGGAAGAGTTCAGATTCTGAAGGAAGTGGAAAGGAAGCAGAAGACTTTGAGATGGTTTAACCTCAGGAAGGAGTCTCTACAGCAATCCAGACTTTAACTCTCAGAAAAGAACATGAGGCTCAACCTTATGATAAAAAAAAGCCTGTCTGTGGAGCATCTTTCCTGGCTTTAACTTAGATAACAGAAGGATGTGTTTGTTACATACAAATGCAAACATTTGAAATAGGCCATACATTTGTAGGCATATTCTTTACTCTGAATCATTAAGAGCTAAGCGATATACTTGACTAAGATTGTAAAATAAAAGGAAGAGCTGAGATCTCTGAAGAGACCTCTGTATTTTGCCACAGTAGAGTATTTCCAGAACACTTCTGGACACTGGAGGCCCAAGATCAACATGTCCACAGGTTTGGTTCTCCTGAGGCCTCTTTGGCTTATAGCTGGCCTCCTTCTTGCTGTGAATGGCCTTTTCTCCATGTGCCTGGCATCTCTTCTTCTTATAAGGATACCAGTCATACTGGATTAGGGCCCGCTTCTTAAAGACCCTACATCTAAATACAGTCACGCTGAGGATTAGGACTTCAACATATGAATCTGGGGGGATAACACAACTCAGTCCATACAACCCCTCACTTTCTCACTGTATACAGCCAGATTACTGCTTCTGTGATGCTCAGAATGATTCATGCCTGTACCTTATTTCCCGAGTCTTGCCATCTAATACTTGAAAAAGGAATCCTCTGGTTCCTACCAATGACAAAAACAGTCACGACTGGAGACAAATTCTACATGATTCTTGGTTTTAACCTGGAAGGGAATTCTGTAGTCTTGGATCAGAGCCAGCTTGGGCCACCCTGTGACAATGGAATATTTCCATTTGTGAAATTTGCAGGCTTCTAAAATGACCTGTTAGTACCCAAATTCATACATGGCACTTTTGAAGAGTCAAAATGTCAAAGGAATCTCTATTGGGATTTCTCTCTCATTCTGTAGAAAAATGTGGTAGAGAAGCTCATATGTGATTTGGGAAGAAGTGACTATTGACAAGAATCTATTCTCACAGAAAATGCTACTGTAGCATTACCATGTCTTATCACCAGGAGTATTTCAGAGATGTAAGAAAAATCTATCTGGATGTAATCAGAATAGGTTAATATGGAAATCAGTAGAAAGCCACATTTTATCACTTAGAAGTTGTTGGACGCTGAGATTTGTGCCAGGCCACAATATAGAAAAGTGAGCCAACTGGATGAAATCCTAACTCCTTCTTGTGCTTAGTATTGCTTCACATAGGTAAAATCTAAAAGCCTACTTGGTAAAAAGTACTCAGTAATATTTTCCATTTGTAAATGGTAAAATAAGTATGATTATGCACAAAGAGGTAAAGATCCAGTGATGTGGAAGGTTCATTTTGTGATGGGGTGTTTAAGTTGAGGTTGATAGTGAATTGAAGAAATGGCAGAAGTAGAATTCAGAGCAATTACCCTCTTTAAACTATACTCTAAGAATAGGGAAATATATCTAATAGGAAATAGAAAGAGTTTTCTAGGGCTGTTGTGAGAGTTGCCCATCAAAATGTTTATTGCTTAACACTTCTATGGCTTGGTCGTGATTAATTCTAGGGGACACGTAACTGCTTTATCCAGTATTTCACTAAATTGTATTAATACATTATTAAATCTTATAACTTATTGTTATCACTTTATTAACAACATTAATAATATTTTGTGAACTCTGCTAGCTTTATTGCCCTTATTTTGGAAGAAAAAAGAAGAGGGGAAAGTATTTACTAGTTCTGCATTGTTTCTGTCTTTTTTGGAAATCCCTTACATCTTCCCTGCTACTCTGACCTAGATTTTAAAAACAAGTAAAAGAAAAGCCATGTTCAATTCTCGATCCCAGAGTTGACAGTCAAAACATTTACATCCCAGGAAAGCGAGGGCAACATTCCATCAGGAAGGGGCACTGAACAGCTAGGCCGGATGCCAGCTTCAGGCAACCGTTATGGCCAAGCTAAAGCTTACTGGCTGAATACCAGCTTGGCAAATGGCACCTCTCATTTTGTTTCACTATATTGCACTCTTCCAAACAAATGAAACAGAAATTAATGTCAGATTCTGCCCTTAGATGCCTTTTGTTAGAAGTCAGGGTTGGGGTAAAGCTTTTGTTGATTTCCGCAAAAATAGCCTTTGTCTTCATACAAGAGAGGGTAGGATTTGGCATCCAAAGGCCTGGCTCCCTGTTTATGCATTATCAGCAGCTGTCTGCTACCAATCTCGATGAACATTTCACGTAACAATATTAATAAACAAGGCATCCTTCCAACATGTAAAATGCTTCTTGCTTCACAAATTTCAGATATGAATGAGAAAATGTAGAAAAAGTATTAAAGGATAGCAAAGCAGTTTCTATTTGAAGCAGAGAATATTATAAAATTCTATGCCAGCTTTTAATGACAGAAACACACACACACACAAGGATCTGTCTTCTTTCTAAAAAGAAGTTAGAAGAAGTCCTAAAAAGTTCTTTGCATCACATTCATTCTCAAACTTGGTTAAGGAAGACACTAATGCCTTCCAAATATTCAGTAAACAGATGAAAGGAAATCTTTTAAAAAAATCTTCTGTAATTATAACATTATTAGCTTATAATTGCAAAATATATTGCTATTAAATATATTCATATTTATGTCCATATCCACATCTACAAGTACAAATCTATCTACACCTACATCTATATCTGTATCTACATCTAACTATACATTTAAAAATAAGATTTATTGATTCAGCACGTGGTGACTCTATTGATAGGACATGAAGATAAGTTTGTGAACTTTTATCCCTACTTTGCCTTAAATCCCCACATGAGACTGGATACAGGCCCCAGTTTCACAGCCCAGGAATATAATCCCTGGCCCTCAACAGAGTCAACAGTTTTTCCTTCATTTGCTAACCATGTGAAAGAAACACTTGGAGATTAATAAATTGTGATAGGGATCGATTTTATTTGCCCAGTGTGTCTCAGAAAGTGAGTCAGATTATGTCATTTCCCTGGTCAGCTCCTCTAAAGGGCTTCTCATCTCACTTGGAGTAAAAGGTATATCCTGTAGTGACTCAAGGCCCTACGCGATCGATCGTGTCCCTCACCCCGTGGTGAGTCACATCAGCTACTACTCCTACCCCTTGACCACTCACTTGCTGAGCCAGACCGGCCTTCTTGCTGTTCCTGGAACAGGGTGTGCAAGCTCCCACCTTAGACCTTTGCCTCTGTTGTCCCGTTGGCCTGAAGAACTTTTGCTCTGTATGGCTCTTCCCTTTTCTCCCTCAGGTGTTTACTTTAATGCCAACTTCTCAGATGCTTTCTGGGCTACTTTATCAAAATTTGTCACTTGTTTTATTTCTGTTTCCTGCTTTGTTTTTCTCCTTGACTTTACCACTAATGTCCAGTGTATTTAACTTATTTAACTTGTTTTCTGTTTCCCCCTACTAAAATGTAAAAGACATCGTGTGGGCTTCATGAGAACAATACTGCAATGCTTTGTTCACTGCTGTGTTCATTGTGCCTAGAACAGTGCCTGCCACGTGTAAGTGATCAATAGGCAATCAAGAAATCCTTCCTCTACTCTTTGACACTGTATTTCCCATAGGGTAGTCCCTGCTATGCTACTAGAGTAATAAAATATCCCTGGTGGGGTTTTTTTTAATTATTTTATTTACTTATTTAAGAGATCGAGAGAAAGCATGAGTAGGGAGCAGAGGCAGAGGGAGAGGGACAAGCAGATTCCCCACCAAGCAGGGAGCCCAACATGGGGCTCAATCCCAGGACCCTAGGATCATGACCTGAGCTGAAAGCAGATGCTTAACCAACTGAGCCACCCAGGTGCCCCTATCCATGATGTTTTTATTTCAGATTTTGATAACTTATTCACCAGTGATTTTTTGCATTACTTCTTATCTTTAAAAATGTTGTATTAAAATATTATTTATGTTACTGAGCTTTTTGGTGCCCCTTAAATTTTATGCCTGAAGAAAGAGACTCGTTTTTCTCATTCCTCTCTCCATAATCCTGGCCATTGATGAAAAAAGGATTCCTTGATCTGTGCTGGGTTAGACAATCAGTCTTCAAAATATTAATCTTCACTCTGACTTCTTCTAAACCTTGCTTTCATTTGGAACCCTCCAACATGGCACATCTTGTGAAGCTGGGACACCTTGATCTTTCAAGCCAATTGTCTCTTTTATTCTGCTCAAATTCTAGGTATTTTATAGTCTTTGTAAGAAAATAAAAAACTGTTGAACAAAGAGCTGAAGGATAAAGCTAAAGAATAATAGATTCAGGAGAATGTAGAAGTGACACATTTATTAAGGAGAATTGTGAAACATAATTTGTAATATATCCTCAATATATACACACAGGAATAGCTAAGGCGAACCTCCACAAACCTGCAGCTGGGGCCTACCCCACCTCAGTTCTTTGCACATCTGGAAAATGCCCCAACCTCTTGTGATTTAGAAATTATTTTGATACACAAAAGGGAAGGAGTCCTTTGTACTCAAATGCAAACAAACTTATACATTTGAAAAATAACTCAAGTTTACAAGAGAGTAGTAGTAAATAGGTGAAATATACATTCAAAAGGAGTTTAGGGGTGCCTGGGTGGCTCAGTGGGTTAAAGCCTCTGCCTTCGGCTCAGGTTATGATCTCAGGGTCCTGGGATCGAGCCCCGCATCAAGCTCCCTGCTCAGCAGGGAGCCTGCTTCCCCCTCTCTCTCTCTGCCTGCTTGTGAGCTCTCTCTCTATGTCAAATAAATAAATAAAATCTTTAAAAAAATAAAATAAAAAAATAAAAACAAAAGGAGTTTAGATATATATTAGAAACCAAGAAGAGTCACGGTAGAAAAGGCAATATGTACCTCTAAAAGGCTATTCAGATATATATCTGAAACAATAATTATAGTGTGTGTTCAGAAGAAAAAAGAGAGCTTTGCACCGAGGGAGTAAATTAATGGTTGAAGTTTTAATTTTTGGAATACTTTACCTGACTACGGAGGGACTGATTTTGATTTTTCCCATCATTGTCCCCTCAGTGGATGGGCAAATCATTAGCTTATAATTGCGCTATAAGAGATGCTGATGGAGGGAGTCAAGGTGATGGGTTGGGAAGGAAGACCAACTGTCCTTCTAAGCAGCAGGAAGACTATTAATCCTCCAGTCTGGGTTATTCATGATTTCCTTGGCCTTACCAGTAGTCTCGAGATTTTTTTACTCTGTCTTTGTAGTTCTCAAAGACTTCATTTTGGTCTTCACTCAGTCATAGGTATTACAAATTAGCCTCTCCATTTTCTTCTAGTCAATGGCAGCGCTTGCCTTCCTATAGGGAAAGCCTTGGAACATTGGAAGAATATCTCTAGTGCAGCTGGATATGGGAATAACCTATTGCCTATGTAGAGTCAATAAAATCAATTTGCAGCAGGTTGTGAAGGACCCTAACTTCTCAATTGTACTTGGACTTGTTTCTCAGTGTTACAAGAAGCAGAAGTAGCTAGGGCATATAATGAGAAACAGCCCTATTAGAAAATCCAGGAGCAAATCCAATATTTTTAAGTGCTATGTAACCTTGCTTTTTTAATACAATGTCTGGATTAGGATAGGAAGGATTTGAGGCCACGGGATGGGATACTAGTCTGGGTATACCCGAAGTTCATTAAGATTTAGTCTGGTGACAGTAGGGAAGATATTTGCAAATCTGTCATTGTCTAATGGTTAGTTTGGTAAAGAGTAAGAAAGAAGCAGTTTAAGAAAAAATGGAAAAATCTTATGGGTATAGTTAAATAGAAAACACATTTATTCAATTATCTTAACACTTACAGTGCTAGTATTAGTTTTGTATTTCTGCCATAACAAATCACCACACATTAATGGCTTAAAACAGCAGACTTTTATTATCTCACAGTTCTTTTTTTTTTTTTTAAGATTTTATTTATTCATTTGACAGAGCAAGTGAGCACAAGCAGGGGGGAGAGGCAGAGGAAGAGGGAGAGGCAGAGGAAGAGGGAGAGGCAGACCCCCTCTGGGCAGGTGTACAATGTGGGGCTCGATCCCAGAAGCCTGAGGTCACGACCTGAGCCAAAGGCAAATGCTTAACCCACTGAGCCACCCAGGCAGTCCTATCTCACAGTTCTATAGATTAGGTGATATCTCTGCTTCAAATCTCACAAGGCAGAAAACAAAGCTGTGTTTCATTCTGGTGGCTCTATTTCTCTTTCCTTGAGGACTCTCAGCTGTGGCCATTCCCAGCTTCTGGATTCTACCCACATTCCTTGGTTTGTGGCCTCCTTCATCTTCAAAGACAGCAACAGCAGGGCAAGTCGGCATCATTCATTTCTCCTGCTTCTTCTGTTATAATTCTTTGACTTTGACTGAGGGGGAAAGTCCTGTGAGTTGGCTTTCAGAAAGTTAAAAACAACCTTGTAAAAACTAATTGATTAAACTTGCCTGGAAAAATCTGAGCATTTATATACTAATCATCAAACATGTGTCCTAGAAAATTCTATATAATCACATCCTAATGAGCAGAATAGAAGTCTGGACACGATTTTAAATATTCTAGAAAAACCAGGAAAATTTTAGGATGTTGGCAAGGGGAACAAAATGTAACTCTTCAAATCAGAAGATCTACATTCTAAATATCCTCAGTCTTTGAAGTCTTCCTATATATAACAGGGACTATAAACTTTCCAACCCCAGTCTATATTTCTCAGATCACCTTTTATACCATCACCAAACTAATTTTTTAAATTTAATTCAATCTATTCTCTTTATTGCTTATAATTCTTCAATAAATATTCTTTGGATACAGAATAAGCTCTAAACCTCTAAGGGACATATATAGATTTCTCATAATCTGTATAATATCTGGACTCCTATCACAAGGCTCCCGAATATACAACCTAAACTCTAACTGCTCCAAGCTTCTTGCCTTTCATGAAATGTGTCATGTTTACTCATAACTCATTCCTTTGCAGATGTCACTTCTTGTTTTAATAGAAATGAATAGGAACATTCCTTTTTTTGTTTCAATATTCTGCAAACCTCCTGTGCCCAGATACTGAGGATGCAGATCAAAGACACACTTGTTCCTTAAAGAGGCATAAAGATAAGCAACAGACAGTAGAATGTGGGTAAGGTCTGTAGTAGGCAGAATAATGGTCTCCCTAAAGATGTCCACATGTTTACTTGTTTGGCAACAGAGACTTTGCGGATGTGATTAAACTAAGGGTCTTGATATAGAGAGATTATCCTCAATTACCCGGGTGGGTTCCATCTAATCATATGGGTCCTTAAAAGTGGAGGAGCTCTCCCGACTGTGGTCAGAGAAGGAAATGTCCTAATGGAAGGAGGATCAGAGAGATGCTGTGCTTCTGGCCTTAAAGATGGAAGAAAGGGGCTAAAACAAAGCCAAGAGGCAAAGGAGGTCTCTAGGAGCTGGAGAAGGCAAGAAAATACATTCTTTCGTAGAGCTTACAGAAAAGAATGCAGTTGCTGACCCCTTGATTTCAGCCCAGTAAGACCGTCATTGCTCTTCTGATCTTCACAACTGTAAGATAATAACTTTGCGTTGTTTTAAGCCACTAAGTTTGTGACAGTTTGTTAGAGCAGCCATGAGAAAACGAATGCAGGCTTTGTAATAGAGTTTATATTTACTGTATTTCATTGATTCCAACATAGACTTTCCCACCAACATCGAACAGCTGTGAAATTGGGTACTGTCTTCCAATTGCTGTAATCCAGGAAGCAGTCATGTCACAGTTGAAATTATCATTGCCTGCCCATCAGAATTTGTAGAATAGACATCAGTGGTTTGCAGGAGAATCCTGAAAATGACCTCAGACTACATTTAAAAGAAATGTTTTGTTACCAATGCTCTTGATGTAATAGAGGACATTACTATGTGGAAAAACACAGCTACTGATAACTCCGAGTAGAGAAGTGATTCCAAAAATTGAACTTGAAATGTGAAAAAGTTATAGAGAAAAGCTTAGCCAGTTTATTTCACTTATGTTTTTAAATATATACACTAGAAATATAAAAGATATAAATAAGTCTAAATGAGCCCTTTCACAAGTATTAAAATTCTAAGTGATAGAGCATTATGTAGTAGTTTACTTTGCAGTGTTAGTTCCTGTCTGCTCCCCTCCCAAGCCCCTCTGTTGACTGATGAGTTTGGGAGGAGGAGCTGGCAGGATGTTTCAGTCTCTTTCTTGTTATATGTGTCTGGTTGCAGGGAACATAGGTTCCTACTTGCTTCTGGCCAAGTAGTGAGCTTCTCAGCGAGGCTCTGTCCCTGTGTCAGCTCGTGCTGCCTGTGTTACATGAGCACATGTAATTGAGAGACAAAATACTAAAAAGCCCACCTGGCCCACAGGTCTGACCCGTATTCCCTTATGTCACTTTCATTAACTAAAAGAGTGGTATGTTGACCTCTGTCTGCTTGAATTCTGTGCTTGTCAGTTGGTTTTGACAGGCAGGGAAAACGGAGTGCCATTTATGACCTTACTGATCGTCAGCATAGGCTCTCAAGCACAGCGTACAGAAGAGAAATATAAATCCACTGATAGAATAGAATATAAAACAGAAATACGTAAGAGGGCTAAAGAGGTATAAATGAGGGTGGAGATAACTCATGTAGGGAAAATAGAAAAAGGTTTTGCAGAGGAGGTGAAATTTGACACTAGAATGATGACTGGGAATTCTTCAGACAGAAAAGGGTAAGGACAATTTAGGATGAAGGAACAGACAACGAAATCATCACACACACACACACACGCACACACACGCGCGCGCGTGCACACACACACACACACACACACACACACAGAGCTGGGCATCTCCAGAGAACATGGAGAAATTTATTGTGACTGAACTGAAGCTCAGATAAGATATGATTGGTATGAGGCAGGGTGAAGCAGGAAAGGTGGGCACAAGAAACTATGAAGCATTTTGAAATAAGAAACAATAAGATTAAGGAGACAAGGAAGGGCGGCTAGTCTGGGAAATGCCATAGGGCACTTGTTGCTGCTGATTTGCCATAAAGGGGTGACGGGGGTGAAACCATGGGGAGTGACACATCTGCCACTCAGGAATATTTGATTGGTTTTACTCGTTTTGAACAGATGAACAGAGAAAACAGAGTGAGGTAAACTTTTCATGAAATGATATTTTAAAATTTTTCCATGTGAGGATTTTTGCCTACAAATATCTGTAGGTTCACAGTGACTAGGGTTTGGCTAGAGGTAGACTATATATGGCTAAGTAGCCAAATAGCCACAGTGCTCTTGTTCCAGTGGCCACAATGAAACACAGTTTTAAAATGTTTCTATCTGGTATGAAACCGAGCCTCACAGTTAAAGAAACTTTCCCTGGGTGGGTGGGGAACTGTCTGCCCCTTAAAGATGGTAGATGGAAGGAGGGCTTTCTAGATAATTATTAGCATGCTACTAGACATACCTGCAGATAACCATCCCAGCACATCAAAATTGAGTAGAGAAAGAAAAAGCAAAGAAGAAAATCTTCTCAAGTAGCCTGAAGTGTACAGAGCACCATGAGGTAATTTTAAAGCAAAGGCTGCTTTAACCAGGTAAAGTGCAGAATTCAGAACAAATAGGAGAGAAGTTAGCTCTTAAAATCTCTGCTTAGGAAGGAGCAGTCATGGGGGAAGTGAGAGGTTGGGACCATTGTTGGCAATTGAGGGGGGAAAGGAAGCGAAACTGGAGAAAGAGTACAGGAAGAGGAAATTCAGATTCACACCGCAGCTTGTCCATGTTTTATTGGATAAAACTTTAAAGCTGGAAAACTGGACGTCATGTTGCCAAGTCAGAAAATCTTTTATGTGCTTTTGAAATCCAGTGACTCCTGGCTTAAGTAATAGTAAATCTTTTTTTACCTTCTCTCTGGGACTATCAGCTGTGCTCTCATGCTGGCTTTTTAGTGACCTTGTAACTCATATTAGTATTTCAAAAGAGGCAGTGCTAATGCTGGAAGTCACTTTAATATCATTTTAGAATAAAGACGCAGCATTCAGGTGAATCTAATGGTCCTGATAGGCTAGCATTTTTGTTAATCATTGTCCTTTGCCTTTTCAGATATTTTTTCTTTCTTTCTTTCTTTTTTACTTGCAATTTCTCCAATGGATTAATTTAATATAATTGAATCTTTTCCCATTTCCCACAGGAATTACTTGTACATGTAAAGGCTATTCCCCTAAGTGAACATTTTTAAAAAAATTTTTAAAGCAATCTCTACACCCAGTGTGGGGCCCAAACTCATGACCCTGAGATCAAGAGTTGCGTGCTCTATAGACTGAGCCAGCCAGGCACTCCCCAAAGTGAACATTTTTAATTATCTTCCAAGGCCTGGGACAGTTTTAACATTAAACATTTCATCTGGTAATAAATAAAGTTTTCAGAAAGAAAATCTCAATTTTACTTGTATATAATTTCAATTGTTTCAACTAATATATTCAGGGAAAGTGAGTGTGTAGGAGTTTATACCCTTTTAAAATTTATATTGGCAAATACCTTAGTGTGCTATAACTACTACCAATTACTCATTATATGAATATCACAATATTATCCCAAATCAGTATTTTGGAAGAATGATTGCTGCCTTTGGATGAGATATTATTATAATTTAATTATAAGAAGATTCTTTAAAGGGCACAGAGTTAATTGTATCAGATCCTTTTTGTAAATGATAATGAAACTATTTCTAGCATGGGTCACAAGATACCTTGTACATTACTTCCTCCCCCATTTTTTGGTAAAAGAGTCTGTCCCTTCCTTAAAATTCACTAAATATTAGAATCCATACTAGATTTACAGAACTTTCAGAATTAGAAAAGGACTTTTATATTATGGTGCTTCATTTCTCAAGATGAGAATCTATACAGCACATTATTCCTGAGAAATATTCCTTTAAAGACATTTCATGGTTAAAAGAGTTTGGGAATCACAGAATATAATATACTTGGAGACCTGCAGTATTCATTTGTATAGTAAAGATTATAAGAAGTTCTGTTATGAAGTTGGATTTAATTTATTTTCCTCCAGTGTTTCTCAAACCTACTGGACCACTGAAAACTTTTCTCACGATTCCAGCGCTAATATCTTGTAGGCCACAATTTGAGAAAAATTAAGTCCCATAATAATGTGATTAAGAAACCCGATATGATCCCCAGGAAGGTTAAGCAGCTGGTTCAAGGTGGTTCCAGTGGTATATACCAGGATCTAGAATAATTTATACATTTCCAAATTACCAGTGATTAACGAGTGTTCCTATTGGCACGGGGACATTATGATTCTTCATTTTTAAAAAGATGCTTTATAATTTTAAATCTCCTGATACCTGATGAGATAAGGTGATCACACATTCTTCCTTTCACTTTTTCCATATCATAAATGATATAACAACATAGCTAAGAGACAATGGGAGAGTTTACCTCTAAGCGCTGGTTCATTTGACCAAAACAAAAATGTTCCCTTCTTCTCATCCACCTATCACACTCACTCCAATTCAGAACACACAAAGATTCTCATAATTCCCATCTTCTCCTTTTCATTCATACACACACACATATCTGAGAAAGACTTTGGCTTTGATTCCAGGGTTTCCTGATAGGTTGTAGGGCACGTGTGGACACACAGTGCTGTTCTAGCTGATTACTCTGGATGAGGTCATATGATCATATTCTTTTTTTCAACTACTTTCCTCAAGGTGAGAGTTGAGAAGATTGTTCCCTGGTCTTCTCCTTCATCCTTATGCTGTGTGACTCTGTGCTATGATCAACATGACCACTGATCCTTTGTATTGAATTCATCATTTGAAAGGAATAATTGTTACAGAACCTGGATACCAGAGTTTCACCAAAGAATTGACACTTATTCTTTGCCTATCAGCATCTGTCTCATCAATCTCTGGCAGCCAAGCTCAACTGGATGGGCCTCCATCCCCAGATCCAGTACATGGCATATAATCTAATTCTTCATGTTAAACATCAATAAGACAATTCATGGACTTTAAAAAAAAAAAAAAGATTTCTTTTAGGTGGGGAGGGACAGAGGGAGAGGGAGAGAGAAACTGAGGATGTCTCCCTGCTGAGCATGGAGCCCCACACAGGGCTCAATCTCACGACCCTGAGATCAGGACTTGAGCCAAAAACAAAAGTGGGGCACTCATCCAATTGTGCCACCCAGGACCCCCTCATGGACTTTTATTTTGAGCAAATGGAGAGGGAAGCTTTCTTTCCTGCAGGACATGGACCTGAAATCTAGTGAGCTAGAACAGCTACAGTCATTTTTTAACTATGAGGAAAGAATTTGAGAATATGAGAAAGGAGCCAAGAGAGCATAAAGTAGATCCAAGAAATGGAGAGAGAGAGAAACGAGGTCTTGCTGATACTGTCTAATCAAGTGGTACTTGAAATTAGTTACCCTCAAATTTTTAATGGCAGGAACCAACAAATCTTTATTCCCTCTAGGATGTGTGGGTGGGTTTTGTCCTATTTACAACAGAAAGTCCTAACTGAAACATACCACTTGTTCACCACTACATATCTTTGTGGTCTTCAGCTTTTTAGGTTGCATCATCTTCAAAATAAAGGTCATAAACTATTGCCTGAATGATTCCTAATTTCTTTCTAGTTGTAATTTTCCATGGAAAATTAATAGCCAGTAGCGGAATTAATGGCTTTTAACTTTCAAGTCTTGGCTCAGAATGTACTCCTTAAAAATCCTTTTAATTGTTGTAAGAGATATGGAGGGCTTTTGATTTATAAAGTTTACACAATTCTGTTCATTGACCCTCAGGTTAGAGAACTGGGATTAATAATTTTTAATTTCTATATCATAAATCAATGCAGCTATTTATGAACATGATTTTAAGATTGCTTAGCCAGGCCTCAGTCCTGTATGAAACTTGAGAAAATTAGAAGCAAATAAAATTAGTTATTTTTAATAATGTCTGATTTGTATTCTGATTGTCTGATGCCATTTGGTCCATTTCAAGGAAACATATCCATGTTTTAGCATCCACCCTGACAGCAGAAACAAAACAAAGCAAAGCAATGACAAAATAATAACTTCTGGGCAAAGGAGATGATTTTTTTCCTCCTTCCTTCTCTTCCTCCTGTTGCATACAGAGTGGTAGGAACCCAGCAAAGTATAAAAGAAACAACAGTGCAAAACAGTGAGAGATATTTTCACAGAAACTTACAGTCTAGTGAGGGAAAAAGATACAATCAAATAAGTGAATGAACCATAATTACACATAATCAGACTTTCTTTGAAGGAAATAATGCAGGGGGTGCTATGCGTGTGTGAGACTGGGAGCTGACACGGTAGAGAAGGATTTCCCTCAAAGAGTTCAATTTGAGCTAGGATCCAAAGCAAAATTGGAACAGAATAATGAAGGAGATCCTGGTGTTCATGCACTAGGCAGAGGGAAGAGCGTGCATAGCTCTGAGATATGAAGGAGCATAGCATGTTTAAGAGATTAAAAAAGAATAGTCTGATGTGGTTGGAATACAGACAGGAAAAGAAAGAGAGCAAAGCTAAGGCTGCTATCCAAAGCAGGAGGTCTTGCAGGACTGTGTAGGCTAGGTCAGGGGGTTAGGTCTTTTCCAGAGGATGATGAAAAGACATTAACATTGAAAACTGGAAGATACCATCAAACTGGCATTACACATGATCACTTTGTAGTGTAAAAAATAGCTTAAGGGGACTATACTGAGAGTGGATGCTTTGAGATCAATGAGAACATTCTAGCAGTTCACGCTAGAGATAGGGAGGTTGTACTTGGGAAGCGTAGGGTGGATGGGGAGAAAATATGTCAAGCTATATCGAGGAGGTAAATGGAGAGGACTTCTTAAGGTTTTATATCTCATTTACCTTTGAACCCTAAGAATCTAGCACAATGCCAAATATTAAACAATGAACAAAATAATTATTGAGTATAATAGTGACTGTACTATTTAAGGATAGCTGACTCAAGAGATAATTATTTAAATAAATATTGGCATATTCAACACAGTTATTCTCCCTCCTTTAGAAAATGTTAATATAGGCCTAATAAGCCATAGAATTGAATTATTATCATGTGTAAACAGCCACTGTGGCTTACTTAGACACAAATCCCTACATTTTTCTTTTAGCTGTGTAGACAGTTGCTGGCTGTGGTTTTCAGCTTAAGTAGTCAAGAGTTCCTTGCGTAGATGATGACTCTTCTGGAAACTATTCTAAATTCATTTACTTTAAACATAAGGAACCATTTCCAGGAAATAACAGTCTTTTTGACAGGAATTTTTATCACCAGAAACTCAGACATTTTACAGAATGTAACAAATAAGTAGTATAAATATGGCATATACAAAGGGAATTTTAATTTTAAAATCTGCCCCCCATTTTTAAACAAATCTTGTTAAAAATATTTCCTCCCCTTAAGATGGTTATAATTTTAGGTAATGTCCTCTAACAAAAGCCAGAAGTATCTGTGATCCAATGTAAATGTAACATCTTAAGTGCAAAAGTAAAGCAAAATTCAATGAATAACAGTATTTTAGAGCTGAATCTGGTCTGAAACATTTTGATGAATAGACTTATAACATTGCTTTGGGAAATTAGTTGAAAAGGAGTCTCTCTTTTTCAATATATATGAGATTTATCTCTAATAAGGGACAACATTTAACATAAACTTATATTAAGGTGTTAACTCTAAAGGCTAAATATCAAACCATATGTGCATATCTGCATGAAGACTCAAGAATTTCGGTCACCATTAGTTTACAATCAGTTTCCTTTCACTACAACTATCAGTGCATCATTTTTTCCCCCAAGATATTATGTGAAACTTACTCATAAAATATACAGATTTTTATTGATTCCCAAATTCATAATGAATTTGCCTTCATTGGAATAGAAAGCTTCCCCAAGGCTATCTACTCGCAGACTGGCTATCCAGGAAAACCCTCCTGATCCACCCTTAAGACCTATTATTTCTGCTGTTATAGGCTTCTTGCAGTTGGAAGGCACTTCACCTCTTTCCATTGCACATCCCAAGGATCTTTGTTTGACACCGAAAACTGATTGTTAATTTTTTCTGTCAACTTGCCCAGGCTAAGGGATACCGAGATGGCAGGTACAGCTTTAATTCTGAGTGTGTCTATGAGGGTGCTTCTGGAAAAGATTAGCATTTGAATCAGTAGATCCACTCTCACTAATGTAGGCAGAATCATCCAATACCTTGAGGGCCTTAAAAGAACAAAACCCGGGAGAACAGGTGAATTCTCTCTCTTTTCTTGAGCTGTGGACCTCCACCTTCTTGTGCCCTCAAACATCAGAGCTCCTTGTTTCTCGGGCCTTCAGACTCTGGACTAAACACCAGCAGCCCTCCCAGTTCTCAGGCTCTTCACCCTCAGACTGGGAGTTACATATACCATTGACTCCCCTGGTGCTCCGGTCTTTGGACTCAGATGAAATTGTACTCTTGGCTTTCTTGATTCTCTAGCTTGCAGAAGGCAAACTATGGGACTTCTCAGCTTCCATCTTCCATGATCATGTGAGCCAGTTCTTATAATAAATCTCCTTTTGTCTATCTATCACCTATCTCTTTATCTGTCTATCTATCTATCTATCTATCTATCTATCTATCTATCTATCTATCTATCATTTTCTACTGGTTCTGTTTCTTTGGAGAATCTGATTAAGACATATACCTTAGGTTCAACCATGAGAAACTGAAGGCAATGTCATAAAGGCAACCCTTTTGGATGTCATTAGATGCTAAGTAAGATCTAATACCAGTTACTGCCATGTACTCTCTTGTATCCTCTTACCTTCTTTGATGTCTCATGGTCTCTGATTTTGTCAACTAGCAAGGTTGTTTGCATTTTCTTCTCCCAACATTTTCTCCCCAGTGTACATATAAAATTTATCAATCCACTATGCATGGTGTTCGTTCTTTTTTTTTTTTAAGTTTCTATTTATTTAGTTGAGAGAGAGAGCATGCACAGAGGGAGAGGAAGCAGACACCTCACTAAGCAGAGACCCCTGTGTGGGGCTCGATCCCAGGACCCCAAGATCATGACCTGAGCTAAAGGCAGGCACTTAACCGACTGAGCCACCCAAGCACCCATCATTCTTCCTTTTGATATAGTTCATTTCTAAAATCTAAGCGATATTCTAATTTAATCCCCTTTTTTTAATTAAAAAAATTTTTAATGAGGAAACAGACACAAAGAATGAAGATGGTTCACTTAAGTTCACAAAGTGAATTAAGAGCAGGCCTAGGACTCCAATACACATCTCTATTCTGTAAAAATTTATAGATAAGCAAAGAGCATCTTAAAGTCATAGTGCCAAGAAAAAAGTTAAACAGTTTGATACATGTAACATAACACCATTTACATAAATTAAAAGTATAGGTATTAAAGTGGCAGTATATATTAAATAAGTGAGAATATTTGCCTTTGGGGTGGAGGGATGAGAATGGGAATGAACATGGGGAAAAAGTATGATAAATAACTAGAAACATGAGGGACTTTGGATGGGTCAAATATGATAATGAGCCATGAACTGAGTATAATTTTCTATTGATCCTTTCCTTAGGTAGCCTTTTATTGCCAAAAATTGAGCTATCTTTCTGTCACTCGTGGCCTAAGCAGTCCTACCAAATGCAACTGATACCTGAAACTTTTATACAAGTTTATAAAATTAATTGGTTATCTAAACCAAATGAAGTGTGTAGAACTCAACTTGGCAGTAAGAGAAAAGGAAAGAAGGGTGCCAGTGAATACAGAGAAGGGGGAAATAGCATCATTTATAGCAGAAAACCATATTATTTTTGCTGGTTGGTGTAGTCATGATGCGTGAACGTTAAATCTAATGGTGGGTTAGAAGGGGATCTTACTTTAAATGACATGAAGTGTCACAAATACATTGTATATGTTTTTACTAAAGGAAAAATATTTAAAATTTTAATCAAAGGCAAAAAGATACACTATATTCAAAGATATGCTTCTGAAGAGCCTTTTATAAACTAATTTTTAAAAATTTTGTTTAGTGCAAAGCAAAGTTCTTTGCTTCCATGTGAAAAATAAAGAAATAAATATGACAAATATATTTTTAAATAACTGAAGAAAAGAAATAAAGATAAAAGTTTTAACTAGCACTGACTTTTTTCATACATCTCAGTAATACCATTTCTACTTTAGCGTTGAACAAATCAACAGAGAAGACTATTGATGCATCTGAGGTTATATAGAAAATGTAATTGAAACCACGAAGTCTCAAAATGAGTTCTAAAAGATCACCTTAGGGGTGCCTGGGTGTCTCAGTCAGTGAAGTGGCTGACAGCTCAGGTCATGATCTCAGGTCCTTATTGGGCTCCACACAGAGTCTGCCTCAAAGATTTTCTCCCTCTCTCCATCCTACTACTGATGTGCACGTGTGTGCACATGCACTCTTTCTCTCGCTCTCACATGAATAAATAAATCTTTAAAAGATCACCTTAAAGTCTATGATATGATAGGAAATTAGTTCTCTATTACAAAGATAAGAAATTTTTAGCTCCTCTCAGATATTTTATGACTAGGTAATCCTTTCCGTGAGCTTTAAAATAATTTATAAACCATTCAATTGAAATTATAGATGCCATACCAAAAGACTCACTGGTTTGAACTTTAAAAATAAGAGTCTCTCTCTTTCCTGCCTTTTAAGCACATTTCCACCTGTGAGTACATTTTTTCTACTCAACACTTTTCCCTGGAAAATGCTGCTTTTGAATTTTAAACTATTCCCCAATTTGCTTTGAAATGTACTAGATAAGCTACTATTTTTAACCTACTTGCAGAAAGAGCAAACATTCCAATTTTCTAAGGTATTTACTCAAATATGTGTATTTAAGACTTTTAGTAAAGTTCTGGCAACAGCAATGTCATCCTTTGGATAAAAAAAATCTGATACCTAAAGTTGCATTTATCTGTGGTCGAAATGCAGGAAAGAAAGGTTGCAATGGCAACAGAAACAAGAATACTGGAGGATCTATTGTGCCATTAAAATCAGCCCAATACTATCAGTTTTATTTATTTATTTATTTATTTATTTATTTATTTATTTATTTATTTATTTTACTATCAGTTATATTTAATTATATGCCCTTTATGTTATTACACATGCATGTTGTTTCTTTCACATATGGTAGTTCCAGGGTATTTTAGGTTTGCCTTCAGGCCTCACATGCTGTATTTTGTTTGAAGTTAAGATTGCAGCGGGGCGCCTGGTTGGCTCAGTGGATTAAAGCCTCTGCCTTCGGCTCAGGTCATGGTCTCAGGGTCCTGGGATCGAGCCCCACATCGGGCTCTCTGCTCAGCGGGGAGCCTGCTTCCCCTCTCTCTCTCTGCCTGCCTCTCTGCCTACTTGTGATCTCACTCTCTGTGTTAAATAAATAAGTGAAATCTTTAAAAAAAAAAAATTGCACCAAATCCTCTTGCAGACCCGCATATTTCCTAATCACCCTTTGTTAAATATTGTTAATATGATCATATATTATGTGACACTGTAATATGAAGCAGGAAGAGGTCAAAGGATATTTCTGCTAATAATGTAGAGACTTTGGCATGTTTTTATATTCACAAATGTTAATTTGTTTAGAGATTATTATCTTTTAAAGGTTTGAAGGGCAAATCTTTGGATTGCCATTAGATTTTCTATGTAAATCCACTAGTTTGAATCTGGCAAATTATATACAAGAACATTCTCTTTGGTCTCTTTTCTACATTTAGTGACCTAGGGCAAGGCACTTAACATCTGTAAACCTCGGTTACCCCATTTGAAACTGAGGCAAATCACCCTAATAAGGGAGATTACTCTTAAAAAACACTCACGTAGTTTATATCTGAGAGCAATATAGTAACATTTTGGGTCCAGAACTTCCTTTCAAGATGATATAGCTCAAAAATCGTCATCCTGAATGAAAAAAATTGTGACCCTGAGATAATAATGAATATATTTTACACATATTAGAAACAGAAATGACTTCAAGAATATTTGATTTAATAAGGACCTTTATTATTAAACTATGAGGGATTACCTCATCTTTATATGGAATTATTCTATAATAATTTTTGGAAGCATATTTTCAATTGTATCTGACATAATAATCAAAACTGCTCACTAAAATATGAAGTAAATAAATGTCACCTTGAGCTTTGTATGACTCTAATCCAAGACCCATAAACTATTTAGAATTCATTAATACTGTAATTCTGTTTGTTTCATATTGGATTTCCATTCCTCAATAAAATGTAATCTCTATAGAGTTATTAAAAATCATATATACTTGTGTTATTTCTTCTTTTATGGTAGAGAAACAAAGACATGTTTGGCAGCATGTTCTAACTTATATAATTTATTACAAATTAAACTCAGGTTTCTTTTATTACCTGGGTAAATTCCAAATAGCTTACTCTTTATTTTGTTCAATCACCAAAATGATTAGCTGGGGAACAGAATGAGCTGTTCTAGAACAATTCTAGAAGCACCTCTTTGCATTAAACAAATCCAATAAAAAGTCCAGGAAAACCTAGTTGAGATGCCATAGGTATCTGAGTAAATTTGATTATAAGAATTTTAAATGATTCCCATGATGAAGGGGAGCAAAAATGAATCATGAGCTGTTCACCAGCCTTTGTTGTTGATGTCGTTGTCATATAGTATACTCTTCCTTTCCCTAGACATTTTGTTTTGGTTTTGTTTTTTTGTGTTTTTAAAAATTTATTTATTTCTTTGTTTTTTAAAATTCCAGTATACTTAACATATGGTGTTATATTGTTTCAGGTGTACAATATAGTAATTCAACAATTCTATACATTACTCAGTGCTTATCACAATTAGTATATCCTTAACCCCCTTTATCTGTTTCACCTATACCCTCACCCACCTTCTCTCTGGTTACCACCAGTTTGTTCTCTAGAGTTAAGAGTCTGTTTTCTTGTCTCTTTTTTCCTTGCTCATTTGTTTTGTTTCTAAAATTCCACATACCGGTGAAATCATATGGTATTTATCTTTCTCTGAATGACTTCTTTCATTTAGCATTATACCCTCTAGATCCACCATGTTGTTGCATATGGCAAAATTTTATTCTTTATTCTTTATTGTTATGGCTGAGTAATATTCCATTGTGCGTGTGTGTATACACACCACTTTTTTATCCATTCATCTATCGATGGACACTTGAATTGCTTCCATAGTTTGGCTATTGTAAATAATGCTGCAATAAACATAGGGGTGAGTGCATATATCTTTTCAAATTAGTGTTCTCATATTCTTTGGGTAAATACTCAGTAGTGGAATTACTACATCATATGGTAATTCTATTTTTAACTTTTTGAGGAAACTCTATACTGTTTTCCACAGTGGCTGCACCAGTTTGCATTCCCACCAACAGTGCACAAGTATTCCTTTTACTTCACAGCCTCACCAGCACCTGCTGTTTCTTTTGTTTTTGATTTTAGCTATTCTGACAGGTGTGAAGTATATCACATGGTAATTTTGATTTGCATTTCTCTGATGATGAGTGATGTTGAGCATCTTTGCATGTGTCTGTTGGTCATCTGTATGTCTTCTTTGGAGAAATATCTGTTCCTGTCTTCTGCCCATTTTTTAATTGGATTATTTGTTTTTTTGGTATTGAGTGGTATAAGTTCTTTATGTATTTTGGATACTAACCCCTTATTGGATATATCATTTGCAAAAATCTTCTCCCATTCAGTAGGTTTTCTTTTAGTTTTGCTGATTGCTTCTTTCATTGTACAGAAGCTTTTTATTTTGATGTAGTCCCAATAGTTTATTTTTGCTTTTGTTTGTTTGCTTTAGAAGACATACCTAGAAAAATGTTGCTACAGCTGATGTCAAAGACATTACTCCTGTGCTCTCTTCTAGGTTTTTATGGCTTCAACTCTCACATTTAGGTCTTTAAAGCCATTTTGAATTTATTTTTGTGTATGGTATAAGAAAGTGGTCCAGTTTCATTCTTTTGCGTGTAGCTGTCTCCTTTTCACAACACCTTTTATTGAAGACTGTCTTTTTCCCATTGAGTATTCTTGCCTCCTTTGTCATAGATTAATCGACCATATAATCGGGGTTTTATTTCTGGGCTCTCTATTCTGTTTCATTGATCTATATGTCTGTTTTTGTGCTAGTACCACACTGTTTTGATTACTACAGGTTTGTAGTATATCTTGAAATCTGGGCTTCTGATACTTTCAATTTTGTTCTTTTTTTTGAAGATTGCTTTTGCTATTCAGAGTGGTTCCATACAAATGTTAGGATTATTTGTTGTAGTTCTCTGAAATTTCGCTTGATATTTTGATAGATATTGCATTAAATCTGTAGATTTCTTTGGATAGTATGGACATTTTAACAATATTTGTTCTCCCAGTCCATGAACATAGAATATCTTTCCATTTATTTGTGTTGTCACCGATTTCTTTCACCAATGTTTTATAGTTTTCAGAGTATATATCTTTCACCTCTGTGGTTAAGTTTATTCCTGGGTACTTTATTATTTTGGTACAATTGTAAATGGGATTGTTTTCTTAATTTCTCTTTCTGCTGCTTCATTATTAGTGTAGAGAAATGCAACAGATTTCTGTATATTGGTTTTGTATCCTGCAACTTTACTGAATTCATTTATTCTAATAAGTTTTATGGTGGAGTCTTTAGAGTTTTTCTATATATATTATCATGTCATCTGCAAAAAAATGAAAATTTTACTTCTTTCTTACCACTTTTGGATGCCTTTTATTTTTTTTTTTATTTTATTTTATTTTGTTTTATTGAGTTTATTTATTTTTTTATTATGTTCAGTTAGCCAACATATAGTACATCATTAGTTTTTGATGTAGTGTTCTGATTGCTAGGACTTTCATACTATGTTGAATAAAAGTGGTAAGAGAACACATCCTCGTCTTGTTCCTAATTTTAGGGGGAAAGCTTTCAGTTTTCACCATTGAGTATTAGGGTAACCAAAAATGGGAAATTGGTTATTTTATGTCTAGCATCTCCTTTCCCCTCCTTTACCCTAAACATGATTACTTTTCTCCCCCTCTACCACATTCAAGTTCAAAAAACAAGTAGGTTCCTCATATGAAGAGCTGGGGTAGCAAGACCTAAAGTTGAGGTAGACATGCTTTTTCTGCTGAAGGAACTCAAGAAGAGGTACAGCCCAAACCTAGACTGATTT
Source organism: Potos flavus (assembly GCA_028534135.1). Lineage (NCBI taxonomy): Eukaryota > Metazoa > Chordata > Mammalia > Carnivora > Procyonidae > Potos > Potos flavus. Next base: position 103,165,684 of record CM052895.1, on the reverse strand, counting down.
TCAGACTTTGGAAGAGGCAATCTCCTCTTTGCCTCAGGCCCTTTACCCCCATCGTTGGTCTCTTTGGAATACTCTTGTCCTACATTTTTCATTTTGCTAAGTAGTCTGTCTAACATGTCAGTAAGGCAGAGATGCTAACATAGAGTCTTTGAGACAGAGTCTGCGGCTGCTACTTTTTTTTGTATTAGTGACACCTCAATGTGTGGGCCTAATGCCTGTTACCAGAAGCATTTCTGTCCCTGGTATGTATGCATGTTTGTGGCTTGGCATTGCATAGGCAATTGTGCCCCTTAAAACTGTAGTTTTTAAACAGTTTGACCAGAGTTCATGCTAGAAAGAAATGGAGGAGTGCATTTTTTTTCCAAATAGTGATCAGCTAAATTATAATCATATAATTTTATCATCTGAAATTATTCAGAGTAAAATTAATGAATTAAAGATACACATAAGTTTAAAAAAATCGTCCATTCTTTTAACTATTGGTGACAGTAGTAAGAATAATTTTAGTGGTATAGCAGGGGTGGAATTCGATTAGAGGTGAGTTAAGGAATGAATAGGAAATAAGTAAATGAAGGTGAATATCAAGACTTTTTGATAAAACATTGACCATGAATAGAAGACAGATTTAAGGAGGTGCCTTGAGATGGACAGAAACAATATGAAGTGAGACAAATTCAGGAGAGGAGGAATAGGAATATAAAGATGAAGCAGCAGGTCCAACCTCTTTCTCTCAGATCGTAGAAGAGAAGGCAAAAATTGTATGGACGTGGGTAAGTATGTACGTTGTAGTGAAATTATGGGAAAGGTGAAGCTGAGCAACTTTGCTAATAGCTGAAGGCCACTTTTTTTTTTTTTTTTAAGTGAAAAATGCTAGTAAGTGAAGGAGATCTGGGTGGGGCAGCGTGCTAGGAGGGATGAGACCTTTCTACAGGTCCCCCACATGAGCCCTTTCCATTCCCCACTCTCTAATTTCTCTTGTGATTTCTACATAATTTGTTATGATTCTGCATTTGTGTGTCAGTCCACAACAGCTGTTAATATGTTATACCGTTCTCTGTTTCGCTTCCCAAAATGGTTTTGTTTTTTATCTTATTATCAACCTAAAAAGAAATTAGAAATAAGTAAAACTGAAAACCTAGCGTTGGTTATACCTTATTTATCTGATATATAGTTAAAGATTGCTTATAGCTATGAATGTATTTTCCATATAACTGAAACATAACCCAAACTAGAAAACCAGAATGGGAAGATTAGAAAAAAATAATTTTTGATGGAAAAACTTTTTAAAGGATTGCTAACATTGGCCTCACATGTCAGTAATTTGGGGAATGTACTTCCCTATCTAAGCTCTTTCACTTTTTCCCCTGGCTACTTCATAAAAGGTGCTGTCAAGTGCCAGGTGTGTAGCCGTGTTAGGACTCGTATGAAGCTGACACACAAAACTAACAAGATAGGGACATAATTTCTGGTTTATAAATGAAATTAAATTGCTATCTATTTATAATAAATATCAACATATAGCTGGTAAATGTCTCTAATATGAAATATCCACATTATATAATATATATCCCCCAAATGTTAAAAATCATTGTTACTTACTTCAGAGTACCTTTGTGTATCATAAGACAGTGATAGTCTTAAGATACCTGCTCAGGGCCTACCTGCCAAAACTCTCCCTGTCATCTTTGCAAATATTCTTAATAATCAGAAGTTAACATTCTTAATAATCATTTGAAAATCATGTTAGCAATTAGGATGTATGGGTGCTACTAACAGAAGTTCTAATATCAGAAAACTGCTCTCGTTAGCAAATTCTCCTGGTAATTTTGCTATATGTAGTCCTCAGAACACACATATAGATGGCTAGAATTTTCTATTTATCCCTATCAGCTTAGCTGGAAGCAGGCTAAATATATTCCTTTTAAGTATCATACGTCAGTAGCCTAACATTTTTAAAACCAATTGGCAATTTTTCTCATGGACAACTTTGCATTTATCTTCTAAGACCTCGTCTCTGCTCCAGGGCTGCTCAGTTATACAGCATTAAGCATTCTATACATCATTGTGTCATTTCACTCACACACACCTTTTAGCATCTTATGCATAACGTTTGTTTACTTGTTTCCAAATGACACAAAATTCACACTAAATTCAAGTCGATTTAAAATATTTTATACACTTCCTTACCTTTTAAACAAAATAAACTCAACATAATTTAGATTCTATTAACACCCATTGTTAAACTATGAGGCAATATAATTTCTTCTGTTACATTTTCTGTGCCATCTTTTAATGTAAGATTGTCATCCGTTATTTTTCCTGCTGGCATTATGTTTGCCATTCTCTTTCAAGGAGTGCTCGGGTGGCTCAGTTGGTTAAGCCTCTGCCTTCAGCTCAGGTCATGATCCCAGGGTTCTGGGATTGAGTCCTGCATCAGGCTCCTTGCTCTGTGGGGAGCCTGCTTCTCCCTCTCCTCCCTTTCATGCTCTCTCTATTGCTATCTCTGTCTCTCTCTCTCAAATAAATAAATAAAATCTTTAAAAAATATAATTCTCTTTCAAGAATCCATAGGATGTTTCTATATTGACCTTATGTCACTTGCCATATTTAATAATACCTTTTTATACATGTTTTAAAAGATTTTATTTATTTGATAGAGAGAGATACAGCGAGAGAGAGGGAACACAAACAAGGGGCAGTGGGAGAGGGAGAAGCAGGCTTTCCGCTGAGCAGGGAGCCCAGTGCAGGGCTTGATCCCAGCACCCTGGGATCATGACCTGAGCCCAAGGCAGACACTTAACGACTGAGCCACCCAGGCACCCCATACATGTTTTAATATACCCAATATATCACAAACTTTTTGAGAAAAGAAATTCTGAATAAATAATCTCTATGTTTCTCTAATACCCGAGAGTGTCTTGCCCACAGTAGGTGCTCAGTAAATACTTGTGGTATAGTCAAGTTAAATAATAGTAAATAAATGGTAAATGGTAAATAAATGGTAAATAAGAATCCAAAAGGCTATGAACAAGGGGCTAGCATTAAGGTATACGTATATCTTTAGTGCAGGGAATTTATGACATACCTTTAGGAAACTAAGAACATCTTTGGTATTACTGGGTTTCAGAAAGTTAAGGTTGATGAAAGACTGAATTATTTTAAAATGTTGTAGTTCTATTTTTTTTTTTTTTGGTCATTAAAAATAGATATGTTCTAGGTATTTGCAAATGATATATCCAAAGGGGTTAATATCCAAAATATATAAAGAACTTATACAACTAACCACCAAAAACTCCCCCAAGTAATCCAATTAAAAAATGGACAGAGGACATCAATAGACATTTTTCCAAAGAAGATCTTTAGAGACCAACAGACGCTGTTGCTCAGCATCAGTAATCATCAGAGAAATGCAAATCAAAACCACAATAAGGTGATAATCTTAAACCTGTCAGAATGGCTAGTATCAAAAAGATAAGAAATAACAACTGTTGGCAAGGATGTGGAGAAAAGGAACCCTTATGCCCTGTTGGTAGGAACCCTTATGCACTGTTTGTAGGAATTGGTACAACCACTGTGGAAGACAGTATGGAGATTCCTCAAAAAATTAAAAATAAAAATACGATATGATTCAGTAATTCCACTGAATTTACCCAAAGAATACAAAAACACTAATTCAAAAAAATATATGCACTTCCATGTTTATCACGGCATTATTTACAATAGCTGAGATATGGAAGCAACCTAAGTGTTATCAGTGGATGAATGAATAAAGAAGATATGGTACACACACACACACACACACACACACAGAGAATATTATCCAGCCATAAAAAAGAATGAGATCTTGCCATTTGCAACAATAGGAATAAACCTAGAGGGTATTATGCTAAGTGAAATAAGACAGAGAAAGACAAATACCATACGATTTCACTTACATGTGGAATCTCAAAAACAAAACAAATGAACAAACAAACAAAAAGCAGAGACCGAATCATAAATATAGAGAACAGATTAGTGGTTGTCAGAGGGGAGGTATATAAAGAATGTGTGAAATAGGTGAAGGGATTGAGGAATAAACTTCCAGTTAGTAAATAAATAAGTCAAGGGGGTATAAAGTACAGCATAGGAAATATAGTCAATAATACTTTAATAACTTTATATGGTAACAGATGGTAGCTACACTTGTGGTGA
>CM052895.1:103058449-103160993 GCA_028534135.1 Potos flavus | reverse complement strand
AGTGAACAAAGCGATCAGAAAGAGAAATGAATGGAATAAACATTAGCAGTATTTTGGGAAAGAGTAATAAGTTTTAAAGTCTTAAAAATTTTTATTACACATGTTGAAATTTAAGTAATGAGTATTACTATTTATTTTGGGGGTTTAGGTACAAAATTATAGAGGACAGTTTTGTTTAGTTCTTATTTCTTTAAAGCTTCTATCTACCTCCCTCTCCATGTCTCTCCACCATTCATCCATCCATCTGATTACTTATTTTGTATTTAGAATTTTATTTGATGAAATCTGAATTTCTTAACCATTAATCATATAATCCACAATTAAATATTTTTATTTAAAGCTGGTGACTGAGGAAATATTGCCTAGGATTTCCATTCTAAGAAAGCCAGCTGGTGGGCAGTACTGCTCCAAAAGGAGGCTGGCAAAAGTATCCAAAGAAACCAAAGGAGAATCTTATTCTGAAGCTTTTATGAGCCCACAAAGTCCTTAAGCACTTTGGGAGACATAAACTGGAAACCATTATCTGATTTCAGGCTTGCATCACAGCCCGAGGCAGGAAAAAAAAGTGGGGGCAGTTTCATGGACTTGTTTTCTAGATGCAAGTACAGGAAAGTCTTGTTCATCCAACCCAGAACCAGCTGAGTATTTTTTTTGAGAAAACCCAAGTGGACAAATTTGGTGGACAAATTGAATGAAACCCAAGTTATATTTGCTGTCTTACAGACCATTAGTTATCCAAGGACTCAGCAATAAAACAAATAGGCTGTCCTCTTAGTTTTAGATGAATATGTGGGTTTAAAGACTCCTGAGATTACTTTATCTGAGATTTAATGCGAAATATATGTCAATTACATTTATGTGAAGATAGGCATTCAATTCAGTTAACATGTAAGATATGACTCTTTAAAAACTTAACGCATTAACTATTTGTTTTTCAAAAGAAAATGAACATAGTCAAGCACATTTTGGTGTAATGGTACATATTCTTTCCAAGTTAGTGTTCTGAAAAAGTAATGAAAAGCTTTCAACTGAAAGAAATTTCAGGTAGAAATGCCACATGAATCTGAATACAAAGTATAAAAAGGTGACCTAACAGAGAATTATTCCTTTATTGGATAATTCACTGCTTTATTATTTTTTAAGATTTTATTTATTTATTTCAGAGAGAAAAAGAGTAATGCACACAAGCCAGGGAGCAGTAGAGGGAGAGAGAGAAGCAGGCTGTCTGCTGAGCAGGGAACCCAATGCAGGGCTTGATCCCAGGACCCTGGGATCATGACCTGAGCCAAAGGCAGATGCTTAACCAACTGAGCTACCCAGGCGCCTCAGCTAATTCACTGCTTTAAATATCTTAACAGTCATAGATTGGTTCTCCAGTTTTCTGTGTTAAATGACGTAGCTCTGATGAATTTTGTTGCAATTTGAAATACCTGGGTCCAGTTCGTTGGCTCGTGGGCATTGGAGATGATATCTGAGTTTCCGAATCTGCAAATTTCACCCAGGAATTTAGTTTCAGTAGGTATGACAGAGCCTGGGAATCTATATTTCAATAAGGGCTGCAGACATGTCTGGGAATTCTGCCAGACTTTTCCAGGTTATATATGTAATTTGTGACTAGTTTGTGAACTGAAATACAATCAATTTAATGTGCAGTCCCATATTCCTAATGGTTTTGACTCCTCTGTTGTATCCAACTATTAGTGCCTATTTGAAAAATACTGTCTAGAAATAATTCCCATCTTTCCCATACTTTCTCTCTCTAGAAACCTATTTATCCTTTTGAGTTGATACAAATGCCACCACTGCCAGGTAGCCTTCCATGATCATCATGGCTGAAAGTAACCCCTCCCTACACTGACTGGTATTGGTCTGCTACAGAAATGATTTCAGTAATATGCTTTTTGGTGTGATATGTGTGTTTATTTGAGGAACATATCTTTCATATTATTGTCTGCTATAAGGATTTTCTCAAGGACATTACCACATAGTGTCATTGTGAGGATCAGAATGATTTTTTTTTCCACATATGAATTCTTGTATTTTTCTGCAGATAGTACGGCAGAAAAATGAGGAATATAGACTTTGTTTGTTTTAAGATTTATTTATTTGAGAGAAAGAGTGTGAGCAGGGGGAGGGGCAGAAAGAGAGGGAGAGAGAATATCAAGCAGACTCCCTGCTGAGCACAGGGTGGAGGGGAAGGGGGTCTCTATCTCACGACCCTGAGATCATGACCTGAACCAAAATCAAGAGTAGGACACTTAAGTGACTGAGCCACCCACGCACCACAGGGAACAGAGACTTTGAAACCAGATTGCATACGTTAATATCTCAATGTCATTATTTACAAGCTATGTGACTTTGGCCAAATTACTTAAACTCTTTTGCCTCAATTTTGTCATCTGTAAGATAAGGATAAATATAATGCCTATCTCATAGGTAGGGATGAGGATTAAAAGAGTTGATATACATAAAATGGTTAGATTAACACCCAGGATTTTACAATTACTTTACTAGATATTTGCTATTATTATTTTTTGCCCTAAGTGGTTTGCTTTTATATTATGAATTCTGAGAATTAATCAGTTTTCTCTCTTCACATTGATTGTGAGAGCTGTAAAACCAAGTTTGTGACCTGACCATAAGGCAGGAAGCATTTTTAGCTTTGTTACTGGCCCCACTTTTTGTCTCTTGCACAGTATTTCTTATCTCCTGTTTAATTTATGCAATCTTGTATAATTTTATGAATTTGTGGTAGTTGCTTTGTATTCTTTTTGGAAAATCATAGAGCATGTAAAAATAAATAAATACACATTTCTTGTTATTTATCCTGGTAATTGAATTGCACAAAAATATGAAGGAATTAAGGGATAACTTCATTCCAGGACAAAGCAAAATATAAAAAGTTGGCATTTAAACAGAAGAGTTTGAGAGAGGCAAATATGTATAGAAGAAACAAGGAAGGTCAATATTGGGCAGTAGACAGTTTTCTTCCTAATTTTCTTTGCTGTCACTTGCAGAAATTTTTATGGTTTAGTACAGCTCTCTAATGTGATCTTCTATAACAGTTTCAGTGAAAAGATGCTCCTTTTGTGATCGAGATGCAATTTCATAATCACTGAATGGCATTATAGTAAAACTAACCTGACAGTTTGGAAGCCCAATGCCATAATATTCAAATAACCTCTGGGCATGTGTAACACAGCTATTCATAAGAGGTTTATTTTTATTTTTTTAAATTTTCTTAAGTGGCTTTTCTAAGCTGCTGTCTTACGCTGAAATTTTTAACCATAAGACCAACAGAAACAGTTTTCTCCTCCCCCTTTATAAATAGCACTGGATGACTAGGGATGGATTTCTACCCTTGAAATCTCTCAAAGGCTCAGAATGTTTTTGTAAACCACAAGAGTACTGCTTTTCCACAAGAGCATTATGTCTGTGGTTTACAATGTCATCTGGTCTTCTTGATTGATTTATAGCATAGTTATCCAGCCATCTCAATTCATTAACTTAAGTATTTTTCTCAGCTTAAGTCACATGTCCTGTCAAATCAAGACTTTTCTTTAGTTCTCAGCAATGCCCTGTTGCTGGAATTCTGCAAATGCCAGATTCGGGAAAGGTCTCTCAACTTCGATGATTCATGTCTCCAGCTTTTATTGAACAAAACTATTCACCCAAAGGACTTACACCTTCTAAGAACTGGTGACAGCGTGTTGGGTTGGAAGGATAAAGCTATCAAATGGCAAAATCTACTGACTGAGCACTAGAAATTCTTCCAGATAACAGCAAGCCCCACTTGGAGGGGCGTTCTGTGCCTACATCCAGGCCATGAAATGTGAGCATCACATATGAATTTAATTGCTTACTATTTAACTCTACTGATATTTTTTTCCTATGTGTCAACCATTAGCAAATACAAAACCAAGTAAATCTGTCATTTAAAAATGTGTTACTACTATATAACGATTACAGGTAATAGAAGGAATTGTGGAATTTACATCCTGGAACACGGTGCATAATAAGCTTCATATTCAAAGGGCAACTACTCAGTAAAATAACCATGTGAGGGTAAAAATGACAATTGGTTAAATTGTAACAATATCCTTGGACACTCATAGTAGGCATTTAGGAAGTTACTGTGTGGAACAAAAAGAAAGATCTGGAAATATTTATTTTTAAAAATTCACAAATCTATCAGAATCTTGGCTGCCAAGACATTTATTTCATCTCTTATTTTTCATGCTATTACAACTAGGTCAGAACTCTGACATGGTTCATTTGAAATCTGGGAGCAAATTCTCAATCTACAAATGTTAGTGGTCTCATGAAATATCTTGCTTTGCATGTAGACATCTATCTTCCGCCCTGTGCTTTGCTGAGCAAGAGTAATGAATGTTTTGGTGTAGAATTTTGCTTTTGAAGTTCTTCCTCAAAGAACAATTTTGTCAAAGAGTAAAATTTGGAAAATACTATTCGAAATGCTTTGTGAGCATTCTTACTTTCAGAAGTTGTATTTAATTTCTACCACCTTTTCCCAAAAGAACTGGCTAAAGTGAAGACTGAAATGTTCTTTATCTGTAATAATAGCAATTATGTCTGTACTATTGATGAATTCTCTTTATATCCCGTATTTTAAGTACTAGACATTTCTCCTTCGTATAGTTTTTAGGAAAGAGAGTAGATAGGGTGAAACAGTGCACAGACTATGGATTTCAAAAGAGAGATATGTACCTTTTGAAAGGCAACTTATGTTTTCAAATACAAATAATCTTTCTGTTCCAATTTTTAAGTTGTTTAGTAGTAAAAAAAAAGCCTATTTGTGTTTTCTTTGTTTATGAAATCTGAAACATTAATATCTCACTGAGACATAGTTTTTAATGGGTAAGTTTATATGTACTCATGTTGATTGAAATTTTATTTTATTTTAAGACTATTTATTTATTTATTTATTTGACAGACAGGCAGTGAGAGAGGGAACACAAGCAGGGAGAATGGGAAAGGGAGAGGGAGAAGCAGGCTTCCCGCTAAGCAGGGACTCGATCCCAGGATTCCCAGATCATGACCTGAGCCAAAGGCAGACGCCCAACGACTGAGCTACCCAGGCGCCCCTGAAATTTTATACTTACCAATATTTATAATAATACATTTAGAAAAGGAATTAAACATACTTTGCAATTTCAGAGGGAAAGATTATTTGTAGCCCAATCAAAACCACTTATGTAAATTATATTGAAAAGCATGCATCAACTTTATAGATATCCTGTTAGTCCTAGAAGAATGCCTTGTGAAAAATTACATCTATTACTTAGAAGAACAAAAAAGAGCTATAATACACCCAGTCAGAAAACCTATGGCTGTCCTTAGAGTTAGAGGATTCTCTTTTGGTTATAACCTCTGAGCATCCAACTTGTGTATTTTACACTCATGGGATAAATTAATAATCTTTATGATACTGGATCTGATTACAGCCTACTTGCTGAAGGTTAAACATCTTATGATGGGAATGTTTTACTATTCTTCACACTCGCTTTTTCATCTTAATTATATCTAGCATCTTTTCTTAAATTTCTGGGCACAAGGACCCCATTAATTCACAGTTCGGTAGATGTCTCTGGCTAATTATGTATGTCATTCAGGTTTCTTTTCTGAATGGTGAGAAAACCCACAAGGAAGCAAAATCAGCTTTTTTTTGTTAAATGCCTTAACAGCATCAATACCAACAAATATCCATTGAAATCTAGAAATGGATTGAATCTAGCATTGTAGTTCTAGATATGCACTCTGGGTAAGTATATGACCCTTCCTGAGCTTTAGTTTCCTCATGATAGTTTCACTATTATGAGGGCATCATAATAAGTAGGACAGAAGTCTCTAACAGTAAGACCTGGCAAGTGAAAGTACTCAATAAATGCCAGATCTTCTCTTCTGATTATTTTCATACTCTCTGTCTTCCTCTTTTTATAGCCAGACAGATACATTTATTATAGATCCATCTATTACAGAAGCAGATGTAGATCTATATCTACAGCCATTACCACTTTCTGTGCTTGATATTATAGTTTACTATCCTCTGATTTGTATGTATAGGTTTTTTTTTTAATTTCTGGAAAAAAAGATATTTGAGGCAGAGGCTATATTTTCTATGCTCTACCATGTCATATTAACAGAGTGTTGGATGCATGGTAAATGTTGAACATCCCTGTTTACCCATTGGTTGACATAGGTCAAGACTTCTTAAAGACTAGTACTTTTGACATACAAATGGTCTTAGATGTGTGCTCATTACCACGGATGATTAAGAGTTGCCTATGAGAATCAAATTGTAACTATTTGGGGTATAGAGGATGAAAGCTGTAGGTACAGAGGGAGGAAGAAATAATTATATATTTTTTTAAGATTTTATTTATTTATTTGACAGAGAGAGAGAGAGACCACAAGTAGGTAGAGAGGCAGGCAAAGAGAGAGGGGGAAGCAGGCTCCCTGCTGAGCAGAGAGCCCAATGCAGGGCTCGATCCCAGGACCCTGAGATCATGACCCTAGACGAACGCAGAGGCTTTAACCCACTGAGCCACCCAGGCACCCCAAGAAATAATTATTTGTTAAAATACATTCTCAGCTGTACTAGTAAATATCCTCTAAGCACAAGTTAAAAATACTGCCATTTCCAGTAACATGGCCCCATCTGAGTAGCTAATTCTATTATACTGAGTTTGAGAAGCTGCCAGGGATGGTGGAATGAAATTCTCACTAGAGATTTATCTAACAGGAAATATCTAAAGAAGATTTAAAATTTTATAATTCACTGAAACAATTACATTAGTTGCACATAAATTTCTCTTGAAGCATGGACCTTCAAGAAGGAAACTTCTAATCCATATACTAAAGCATGCAAATTATGGGTGGAATATTGTATGCATGTGGAAAATTATGATTCCCAATTGTATCAGGAGGATTCATTCATTATAGTAATATTTACCACATTCTTGACAAGCCATCCAATAACTGAGGACTTATTATAAATAGCCTATAAGTTGTTATCAAATAGGAAAGAATTTAAACAATTTTATTTATTCATCATAAAGTATTTTATTTTCTTCTCTCTACAGCCTCGAAATATAGTACATAGTATATATGTGAATATAGTTTCCATCAACAAAGACAGGAAAAGTAAATTTATTATACAATTCAGATACTAATAATACAAAACATAGAAGACCATCTTTGTAAATTGGTTTTATGTCTGCCAGTAATATTATTAAAAGTTAATGTAAACTCTAGAGTGGGATGTTAGACTTGTCTATGACAGATTGGAAAGAGGATTCTGGAACATTTCAAGGGTAAAAGAAAATAGGACTTGACAGATTAAAGAGCTCTGAGCTGTGGTCACCTTTCTCAAACTGCCCTGTATCAGATGGATTAATGCTTTCTTACCATTGGAAAAGACAGGCTGCTACCTATGACAGTAACCAAAGAGCTCGCTGAATGTGGCCTGGCAGTAGTAGGGGAAGAAGGACAAATGTTTATTTCCCCTGTCACTATACTGAAAGAAGTAGACAGCTGTTGGCCAGTGGCTTATCTTAAACTAGCTTCATTAACACAAAGAAGCAAGTTGGAAAATAACAACATAGGACTGGAAAGTCTAAATGCCTAAAAAGAGTAACGTCTTTCCAAGGAGCATATTTACTGGGTATATGTGGGTTACTTTGCAATTTTGTCTTATTTTTAACAAGGGATGTATCAGGTCAGATTCATCTCTAATTAAGTAAAACTTGGAAAATGTGGATTTTTATTTTCTTAATTTATTGATTAGAGGACGTTAAAATTGGGTTTTTTTCACATTAGCATTACTAAGGTATGAAGTTATAAAAATATGAAAATAAAATGCACCTATATTAAGTCTACAGCTCCATAAGCTTTAAAAAACATATGCCTATATAAACACCACCCTGATAAATATATAGCACATGTCCATCATCCCCCGCCCCCACTTGCCTTACTTCTCTTTGCATTCAACCCCATCCCCTTATCCCTAGCCCCAGGTAAACTCAGAACTGCTTTGTTATGCTATCGATTGAATTTGCCTCTTCTAGATTTCATAAACCATCCAGCATGTTCTCGGTTGTGTCTTGTTTTGTACTCACTATAATGTTTTTGAGCTTCGTCCATGTCGTGTGTATTTGTAGTTTGTTTCATTTGTCTTACTAGATATTAATTTCATTGTATGACAGTTGCACAACTTGCTTACAAATCCACCTTTTGTTGTATGCCTGTGTTGTGTTGCTTCCAGCTTTATACTATTATGAATAAGGCTGCTTGCTATGTGTATACATAGCTGTTTGAGGACATATGTTTTCATTTCTTAGGGTAAATACCTAGCAGAGGAATTGCTGGATCATATGATAAGTAAAATTATAGCAACACTAGAAAATATCAGACTGTTTTCCAGAGTTGTTCTACTACTTCACATCCCCAACAGACATTTATAAGATTTTGAATTGCTCCACATCCTTACTAACACTTGCTATTTTCAGTCTTTATAATTTTAGTCATTCTAATAGGTGTGCAGTGGTACCGCATTGTGATTTAAATTCACATGTTCTTCATGAATAATAACATTGGGTATTTTTTCATGTATTTTATTTGTCTTCTTTGGTGCAGTATTTAGCTTTTTATTGGTTTATTACTAATATTATTATTTAGTTAGAAATTCTTTACATTGTAAGATACACGTAACATTGTGAAGAATTTATTTCAGTCCATGGCTTGTCTTTTGACTTTGTAATGGAGTTTTCAAAGAGCAGACTTCCAAATTGTCATGAAGTTTAATTTATCCATTTCTTAATTATTAGTGATGTTCATGTACTGTTAAAAAATATTTGCCTACTCCAAGGTCACAAAGATTTTCACCTATGCTTACTTCCGGAAGTCTGTAGTTTTAGCTCCTACGTTCAAACATATGATGGATTTCAAGTTAATTTTGGATTTTGGTGGGATATAAGGTTGAGTTTCACTATTCTTTGCCAACTGTTTCAGTATCATTTGTTGGAAACGCTATCTTTTAAACAAAGCCACCATGGCTCCTTCGTCAAAAGTCTACTGACTATATTTATGTGTATTTCTGGGCTTTCTCTTCTATTCCATCAATCTATATATCCTTACATTACTTCTACACTGTCTTGATTATTGTAACTTTATGGTCTTACTTTAAATAAGACAGTGGAAGTTCTCTAAATTTGTCCTTTAAAAAATTGTTTTGGCTATTCTAGGTATTTTTCATTTCCATATAGATTTTACAACCATCTTTCAATTTCTACAAAGACAACTTGATAGTATTTTGATGGCTCTATGTTGAATTTAGGGAGAACTGAGCTTTTAAAAATAATGAGCCTTCCGAAACATGACTGTGGTGTATTATTCCATTTATTTCTTAATTTAACATATTAATTGCAATAGGATATTTGTAGATACCTAGGATGTTCTACATATATAATTACAGTGTCCATAAATAAAGGCCATTTGGTTTCTTTAATTCCAATATATTTCTACATCCATTGACTTATCAATCTATCCATCTATCTATATTTTGATTTCTTTTTCTTACCTAATTACACTGGCCAGGACCCCTAGGATAATGTCGAATAGGGATGGTGAAGGTAGACAACCTTGCCTTTTTCCTAATCTTAAAGAAGTGTGAATTCTTTCACTACTAATTACATATTAGTTTTAGGTTTTTTTATAGATGCCATCATCATGTTGAGAAAATTTGCTATTATTCCTAGTTTCCTGAGAGTTTTTATCATGAATAGATGTTGAATCTTGTCAAATGGTTTTTCTGCATATATTAAGGTAATTACATGTGGTTATTTTGTTAATGGGGTGAATTACCTTGATTTTTGATGACAAACTATCCTTGCATTTCAGGGATAAGCTCTACCTCGCTCTTTTTATATAACACTGGAGTCATTTTGCTAATATTTTGTTAGGAACCTTTATAATTATGTTCAAGCAGAATCTTGTAATTTTCTTTCCTTGTTTTGTTTTGCTAAATTTGATTTCAGGACAATGCTGGCTTCACAAAGTGAACTTGAAAACATTTCAGCCTCTTTTATATGCTGAAAGGATTTGTGTGAAATTGGTATTTTTTAATATTAAATCTCTGAAAAAATTTCCTCTGAAGTCATTGCCTGGAATTTTCTTTGAGGGGAGGTTTTTACTTGCAAGTTTTATTATTTTAATCTTAACCTATTCAAATTTTTAAAATATATTGTATTCTTGTGTCAGTTTGGAAATTAGTGTCTCTCAAGGACTTTGTGCATGTCAGCTTGAATTTATTGGCATAATATTGTTTATTATTCCCTTATTTTCTTTTAAATATGTCTTAGATCTGTGGTAATAATATTTCTTTTATTCCTGATATTGGTAATTTGGGTTTCTCTCTTTTTTTCTTTTTACTGGTTCTAGCTAGAGATTTAAAATTCTCAATTTTTCAAATTATCAGCTTTCAGTTTCATTTATTTTCTTTTTTGTTTGTTTATTTTTTTAAATTTCTTTCATTTCCACCCTGGTATTTCCTTCCTCCTACTCACTTTGGATTTAATTTTCTTTTCAACCTCTTAAGTGTGAAGCTTAGATGATTTATTTTATTATATTTTTCTAATACAAACATTTAAATCTGTACAATTTACCGAAAATACCACTTTAGCTACACACAGATTATTTATTACTTTTTCTAATGCAAGCATTTAAATCTATAAAATTTACTGAAAATACCACTTTAGCTATACACACTGAATTTCAATAACTGTCTTTCTTCTGTTATAATTCAATTAAAAATATTTTCTAACTCTTGTATTTCTTTTCTTTTTGACCTATGAATTATTTGGAAGTATATTATTTAATCTCAAAATATTTTAGAGTTTCTTAATTTTTTAAATTGATTTATGAATAGATTCATTATAGCTAGAGAACATACTCTGCATTATTTCAACTTTTAAGTTAATGCTTGTTTTATGTTCTGCTGTATAGTCTGTATTGGTGAATATTCCATGTGCTCTTGAAAAGTGTGTGTAGTGTTCTACAAATGTCAATTAGGCTAATTTGTTGTTCAGTTTTCTTACTGCTTTTTTATGTCTCCTTATTTTCTTGCTTCCTGAGAGAGAAATGTTTAGATATTCAACTGAAACTTAGATATGCCTATTTCTCCTTTCAACTTTTCACCTCCAGAAGTTCATTTTTTTTTTAACTAAATATCTTTCATTTATCTCTTTATTATGTAAAATAGTTCTTTGAAAGTCCTTGTCTGCTAGTTCTATTATCTCTATTATTTCTGAATCAGTTTTGATTGATGGATAGTTCGATTGTTTATAGGAAACATTTTCCTATTGTTACACATGTGTAGTCATACTTTATGAGATCCTGACATTATGACTGCTACTTTGTTGCATTTCTGGATTTTATAGTTTTCCTTTAAAGAGCATTACAGTTTGTTTTGACAGGTAATTAAGTGAGTTGTAGATAAGCTTGAGCCTTTTAAAGCTTGCTTGTAAACTTTGTTAGGGCAGGGTTATCTAGAATAGCCTTTACTCTACATTAATTTAGCTCTACCATTAAAGCTAGACCCTACTAGAGCTACTATTATGTACCCTGTATGTTTAACGAGTTTGTTTCACTTTGGCTGGTCAGAACTCAAGCATCTCCTGCCAATGTGAATTGTAGAACATGATCAGCCTACAGCTCCCCAACAGTTACTCTTTCTGTGGTAGTTACATTTTCCCTGGCCTCATGGAGTTTCACCGTACACAAGCACAGCTCAATATTTGGCTATAGACTCAAAGAAGCTCTGCAGATTTCTGGAACTCTATCTCTTCCTAGCACTCTTCTTTCTGTTCTTCTGCTGTGAAACTAGTTTGCTCTGCCTGGGTTCTCCATGGTTTCTTGCAGTCCAGAAAGCACCTATAGTCAGGACTCTGAAGAATTTATAGGTCTCACTTTGTTTGCACCTCTGCTCTCAGGGATCTTAGTCCTATGTGGTCTGATGTAAAATGCCTGGAAACACTTGTTCCATATATTTCGTGTCATTTTTAGTTGTCTATCATGGGAGAGCAAGTCCAATACCAGTTACTCCATTATATCCCAGAATGGAGATTTACAGATAAACATTTAGCTTATAGAATGTTACAGAGAAAAATGGAAAAATATAGAGTGTGATTTTATTTTTTAAAAGTCCAAAAACAACCAAAACTGAGCATATTATAAAAGCTCCATGTAGAAGTGGTAAAAATTTAAAGAAAAAAAGGAAGGTAATAATAATGGTTAATTCAGGGCAAAAGATGGAATTGTGGGCAGAGAAGGGCACACAGTGAGGCTAGAGGCTAAAAATGTTCTAGATCTTAATATGGGTAGTGATTACATGCATGTGTAGTTTATGCTTATTTTTTTTAACATACATATAAGCCATTACTCTATATGGATGCTATATTTCACAGTGTAAGAATATTTTACACACATATGCATAAATGCCTATAATGTTGAAAACACTGGAAGACAATCCTGTCTTTGATTTTGTCTCCTGGTCCTGAGTGACACTCGGGAGGGAATACCTGGGCCTCACAGTCCGTGCAAATTTTGACGTTGAGATGACATGGAGCTTCTTCAGAGTTTAGAAGCACTTGCTTTTTCGCAGTATTTCAATATAGTATTATCCTTGAAAAGGTCTTTCTCTGGAACCAAGAAATGCCCTGTAAGAGAAGGAATGGAAAAGTTTTAGGTGAACTTAGTGATATCCTTAATCTTCTTATTTTAGCATTTCAGGATTTCCCAGCAAAAGATCAGACCACGTGTTTTTGCTTAGCCCTGAGGAGCCTACTTACACTTGTCTGTACTCACTAATGAATATCACTTTGTCTTACCTCACGTGTATCATCTTGCCTTCTTCAGTATCCAATGAGACTTGTTAGAAGGCAAACTCTAAAGCCAGAAAGGGGTTGCTTGAGAGCCCAAGTCAATAGTGTGGGAAGAAAAAATGTGCAATGTCATAATTACCTAAGAAAGAGTCTCTTATAACATAGAAAATGTCCTTTATTTAGTATTCAAGGCTTCCATCATTAGTTAACATCTAAGTATAAAAAGACTCTTTTTGCTCTCTGGGAAATGTTAATATTCTTCAGAATATTTAGTCTGTTTTAGTTATCAGGTAAAACAATTTGAATCCCAGGCATGAAAAAAAAATTCCTCCCGATAAATATGATGTAAAGTTATTGAAGTTATTCATGCCAATATGTAGTCCCATGTGCTCAGTGGAATACTTGCTCAGTTGTGGGCTCTGGGTAAAGTGAGGCCAAATGCTTTAACTGACCCATAGAGTAGCTGTGGGCCAACAACGTGAGTTCCAGCAAGTTAATTAGAGGGAAGCAGTAGACATGGGAGGTTATTTGGATTAATTTGCTTTGGAGTTTTACATCAATCAACCCAATATAATGTGGCCACTCCAGTGGAAGCTCATAGTTGAAAGAGAGGAATGTAAGTGAAAATGATGCATTTAAGCCACAATCTTTGCTTCATTGATTCTCCATTTCTTTTTGTATCTCTTAAGAATGGAAAGAAAAAGATACAGCCCCTTCTAATGTGAGAATGGCGTGTCTTGTTTCCATTGTGCAATGTTTAGTGCTTAAGGATATTACTCAGAGTTATGGGATTGTCCAAATCTTTATTAAGAAAATAATCAACAAATGTAGGAGGTCCAGATATTTCAGAAGTGAGTGTGAACACAAAAACCCAGATATATTTCTTCTGAAATTGCTCACTGTGAAGTTGTCCTGTTTTATTTCATACATCTCTGAATGAAATACCCACTAATAAGTTCAAGGAGTCAAGTCACACACTTCATATCCATTCTTAACATGGATCCTATGCTTGTTATATGATACTTGAAATATGTTTGACTGTTAGTTTAATGAGACTTGTACTGAATATATCCTTTCACTATTAACCATCTTTGTGACCTCCAGCAAGTTCATTTCTAGCTCTCTGGGGCCTGAATTTTATAGAGTGAATAGTATTTGCCTAACAGCAATTCTAGGACCTTTTCTGATGCCAGTTACTTGAGAACTGCTTATGATAATAACCACCACTTATTGAGGAATTAAGTCATGATTATATTCTAGGAATTGTGCAAAACAGTGTGCAACTTACGAAGTTGAAGGCCATACAAAGGGAAATAGTTGAGATTAAATTATAACCGAAAGTAAAAAAAGTAAATGCCTAAGATAAAGAAAGGTGGTATCTAGACTAAAAGCAAAATACTCGAATAAAATTCACATTAGAAAATATAAGGACTGTAACAAGCATTATGGAAATTTGAATCACATTGAGTCTGAATACAGAGGAAAGGAGGAAAAGGACCAAAACAATGGAAATGAAGGTAGTAATACAGCAAACAGAATTACAAATGATCCTAAAGAAGAACTATACAAATTGGAAAAGAATTAATGCACAATGTGCAGATTAGTATATATAAAAAACTGCCCTTTAAAAAATATTTTAAGTATGAAGACTGAAAGGACTTGGTTCTTTCAGAAAAGAGAAAGTGAATACAGACCCACAGATAAAAAGACATTTGGAAATTTTCATTTCAAGAATAGGTAAACCTTCAACAAGCATGCAGGAAGAAAATGAGGTTGTATGCAAACAAGTGACATTCAGGTTAAGACTCAAACTCCTTAGCAACAGTAAAAGCCAGGAGCTAATGAAACAAAAATCTATGAAGTTTTGAAAGCAAAATCTGTGACCAGGCAAATTATCATTTTGTGATGTCAACAGAAGAACATTCTTGATTGGGTAAGGATTCCAAAAACATACCACCCAGGTATGGGTATGTTCAGTAGAAAGTTATTTTTCCTTGAAATGATCATGCCACTTGGATTTTAAGATTAAATAGACCGAAAACTGACAAAGCTATTGAAATTCACTAGTGAATTATCTGTATAGAACATAATGCTTGCTGCACCAAACAAAATAAGGGTTTGACTAGGTGTTACAGATTGTTCTACAAACTCTTCATTAGCAGTTTAACTATCTGAAAAATAACCCTTCAACAGATCTACTCATTCAGCAAATACTTATGCATGTCTCATTACAGGGGTTTAGGAAGAAAAGCAGACCAGTGAAGAGACAATCCGATTACAGTTACTGGTGCTGTGATAGAGGAGACGAGGGGTGCTACAAAAACACGGAGCAGTCATTGCCAATTACCTCCCGAGGCAGAAGAACGCATCGTGAAAGAGGTAACACTTAGGCTCAATCCTAAATGACACCGAAGAGGGGCACCTGGCTGGCTCAGCCTGTAGAACAGATGACCCTTGATCTTGGGGTTGTGAGTTCGAGGCCTACATTGGGTGTAGAGATTACTTAAAAATAAAATCTTAAAAAATTTAATAAAAAATAAAGAATACTGAAGAACAAGTGAACCAAAGTAATCTGAATCAGGGGAAGGTTTTACAGAACTGATGGGGGAATTTCACATTTCGAGAGCAGGGTATGGGTGGAAGAGCATTAGTAATTAGGCGGGGCCAGTGCCAACCATCAGACAGCCTCCTGCTTGAAGTTTAATGCTCTGTGGTCACTGTTTTGAAATGCTTAATAATTTTGTCTTTGAGTTTATGTTTTAGAATTGAATTCTGATGAAACAATAGAGTACACACCAGTGGCCCAAATCCTGGGCTCACAGGTGAGGCTACTTCCCACAGTGTCCACTTCCCTGGACCAGTTGTCAGCACCAGCGCCCCTGAGCCCTGGGCCCCCCTGCCCAGCCCAGTGATGGCTGCTGGGT
Organism: Potos flavus; assembly: GCA_028534135.1. Lineage (NCBI taxonomy): Eukaryota > Metazoa > Chordata > Mammalia > Carnivora > Procyonidae > Potos > Potos flavus. The sequence continues at coordinate 103,145,170 of CM052895.1, read as the reverse complement.
TTCACAGCTGGGGGATCTAGGCTTAGCCAGGAGGGTTGGAGTCCGGTATCTCCAGGCATGGAATCTGACTGGCCTCTGAAAAGAATAATCTGCTTTCTGCATAATGATTAGGAATAAAAGAATGGAGGGTTGTATAGAGCTATTCCGAAAAATTGGAATTCCACCCTGACTATTCCTAGGTCTCCTATTCCTTTCTTTCCCCTAATAGCAACTCTAGTAACAAGTGTAATTGGAACATTATTCAGGTGGCTCACCCAAAAGAGGGCCAAGAAATTTTCAATTTAAATCTAGTTCAGCAGGTGGATTCTTTCGCTGAATTGTTCTGGTCCTAGATCATAAGGGCAGCAACTCCTTGGTGGAATGCATTTCTCATTAGGTCCCTCTGCTTGAGCCTAAGTGGAAGACATAGTGAACTCCTGTAAGTTCATAAAACGCTCTTGGTCCTCTTGCAACTGACCCTTCTGGATAAACACTCTGGGTGCAAGAAGATAATTGGGGAAAAAATGAAGTAGAATGGGACATTATGATTTGATGGTAGATGGAGAACAACATCCGTCACATCTATGGAAGGAATAACTGATACCCCAGGAGGTATGGGGGAAGGATATTAAGAATGATCTGTGTCTTTCATCTCTTGCCAGACGACTTTGACCTGAATCTGATCACCATTCCTCGGCCTTACTGAGTAGTCTATCGGAGAAAGCTGGGGCTGGCTCTACCTCATCTATTTCCCATGCTAAGCCCCTGTGACCTCCAGACATCCTTCCTACATCTCTATCATAGCTGTTGCTCAGTCTTTTTGTGGTGCAGATGAATGACCCCTGGCTGGTGGTTTGGACATACAGGACATTTTGGACCTGCTGCCCTTAGGCAGCCCCTTTAAGAATAAAAACTAGGGGCACCTGGGTGGCTTGGTCGGTGAAGCATCCAACTCTTGATTTGGCTTAAGTCGTGATCTCAGGGTTGTGAGATCGAGCCTTGTGTCAGGCCCCATGCTGAGTGTGGAGCCCCAGCATGTTTAAGATTCTCTCCCTCTCCTTCTGCCCCTCCCTGCCTCCCTCTCTTAAAAAAAAATTTAAAAAACAAAACAAAACAAAACAAAAAACCGTACTTGATTTTTCAAAGTGAATTGGGAACCCAAAGCCTACCAGCCAGCCAGGGTGCTAGGTTGGGGGCACTATCATGTTGTGCCTCCAACAATGGAGGACTCACTTGGGGATCCCAACAATATGAACACTCGATTTCCAGAAGTACTATACGTGACTTGGGACGGTATTTCTTGAGTGTAGGCCAGGCACTAAGCTGTTACTAGGGCAGTGGTTGGACCCTTAATCATCCAAAGAATCACAAAGTGAGGAAGTCCATGGCCTTAGCCAAATTATAATAACTTTTATCAAGAAAGTCTCTGAGTGGCATCTGGGTGGCCCAGTCTGGTTAAGCATGATCTCAGCTCAGGTGTTGACCTCAGGGTCATGAGTTCAGGCTTCATGCTGGGTATGGAGCCTACTTTTAAAAGAAAAAAAAGAAAGAAAGAAAAGCTCTGAAGGCATGGGTTTTTATCCTTTTTATCTGTTTTTCTGCAATTATTTTCTTTGTTTTCCTCCCTTCTTTCTTTTCTTAGCATATTTGTGTTCTGGTTATCCTTTCCCCATCACATAAGCCATTCCATTCCTTTACAATAGATCAGATCAGACAAAATGAAATTGCTCATTGAGCCCATATTCCCAGCCATTTGGAGCTATGTACTTGACATCTATGTCCATTTATATTTCAGTTAGTTAAAATGAAATAACATTTAAAATTTAGTTACCCAGTTGTACTAGCATATTTCAAGTGCTTGATAGCTGCTGCATGGGACAGTGCAGAGAGAAAACCTTGCCATTACTACAGAAAGTTCTATGAGTGAGTATCTAGAGCAACAACTATCCCTGTCAGCTCAAATTATTTAATAATAGATAATTATAGAATGTTAAATGTACCGCTGGCTTCCAAACCTAGGCAGTGCTACGTGAGAGTAATCAATTTCCTGGAAATTAAAATGTTTTAATATTCTACCTATGTGATATTTATTTTAAGGCACATTGTTATTTTTAAGCATCATATGGAAATATTTCTATAGTCCTGATTTAATTTAGGCTTGAAACTTAAATATAATAATTTATGCTGTTTTATTGGTAGAAAATATCATTTAAAATTTGCCTATGTCAAATTTTGTTTGAAAGAGGAACATTTGACACACGTACATCCCTTCACACACCCTCCTCTGCTAACATACGTAACAGGCTCACAATCACGTTCCAGCCTTGAGCAGACTGAGTAGTTGTCTCTATGCACACATAGTACCGTTCCATCCAAGTAATACAGTATTATTACACGCATAAATATTCAGGTTACTTCCAGCATCCCCCAAAGGAACACTGTTTGGGCAACATTTATGAGTAGATGCTTATTTTTCTGTCTCAGCCACTAACTGTGAACGGCTTGAGGACAAACAACTAGAACACACAAACAAATATTTTCTGGACACTCACAGAGTGCCATGCATTCTTTATTCTTTGAAGATAAAACAGTGAACAAACAAACATACAAGTACATATTTCCTGGACACCCTCTGTCTAGTGGTAACTGGTTTTCTTATTTACTTACTTATTTAACACTGTTCCTGGCAGTAGAGAGTAGCTTTTACCAAATGTTTGTGTAAACTGATTCGAGGGCAAGGATCAGCCTTCTGTGTAGACAAATGGCTCTCGAATGGAGTGATTTTGCCCTCTAGGGGATATCTGGCAATGTCTGCTGATATTATTGATTGTCACAACTGGGGGATGCTCCTAGCATTTAGTGGCCAGAGGCCAGGGATGCTGTAATACCCTACAAGGCACAGGACAGCCTCTCACAGCAGAGACTTATCTGGCCCCAAATTTCAACTGTAGCAAGATTGAGAAATGCTGATATAGTCCAAAGAGTCTCAGTCTTGGTTTAGTGGACCTCTAGGGGACTAAGCAAGACTTTAAGAGGTAATCTAGCAATTTTCAGAGATTGTATCCAAAAAATGGTACGTGTTTTCGTGTGCACTTGTACTAGGGAAAGAACGTCCTTAGCTTTCAGTAAACTCTCAAAGAGGTTAAGAACAAATGATATGGGTAATGTAGAGCCTCTCTATCTCCTACACTTGGCATGGAGCCTCGGTGCCTTCCAGCAGCAGTTAGCATTTTTCCATTTACATGTTGGAGAAAACAGTTTCATTCCATATTCCTATGCTTTTCACTCTGTGGTCTAACCTGTGATGCCGGGAGGAGGAAGCCCCGGCCACCAGACCGTGAAAAGAAGCTGTGTGAAGAATAGAATATCATGAGAACTGTATGAGCAGGTGCGGCAACCTAGGAGGAGTGTTTCAGAGGGAGGAGTTAGGGGTTGAGCTGTCTTTCCCCCAAATTCCTATGGTGAAGTTCCAACCCCCAGCCTCTCAGAACGTGACCTTGTTCAGAAATAGAGCCTTTGCAGATCTATTAGTTAATAACATGAGTCCATTCTGGAATAAGGTGGGCCCCTATTCTAATACCACTGGGGTCCGTACAAAAAGGGGAAATTCGAACAGAGACGTGCACGCAGGGAGCAGAGAAGCAGGGGTCAGGGTGAAGATGCTACAAGCAAACCACAGAGGTCGCCAACAAACCACCGGAGGCTTGGAAGAGACACAGAGAGATTCTGCCTCACAGTCCTCAAAGGAACCAACCCTGCTAACACGTTGATCTCAGACTTCTAGTCTCTAGAAATAGGAAACAGTAAGTTCCTGTTGTTTAAGGCACCCAGTTTGTAGTGCTTTGTTGAGGCAGCTCTGATGAATACAGAAGGGTTATTTGTCTCCATCTGCATAGGAATAGACTTACTATCTCGTCTCACTTTGATGCTACCTCCTGGATTATGTAATAATAATAATAATAATAATAATAATAATATGGCTCTGGGGCACCTGGGAGACTCTGTCAGTTAAGCGCCCGACTCTTGATTTTGGCTCACGTCATGATCTCAGGGTTGTGAGATCAAGCCCTGCATCAGACCTTGTGCTGAGTGTGGAGCCTGTTGAAGATTCTCTTCCTCTCCTTCTCTCCCTTCCTCTGCCCCTCTCCCCTCTGAAAAAATACAGCTCTAACATGTACTGAGAATTTACATGCCATTTACCACATGTCTGCTTTACTGGATTATATTATTTATTCCTCACATTCTACTAAAAAGTTAGGTTTGGAGGGCTAAGGAACCTTCTCCCACCACGGAGCCGGACAGTGGGGTGGGGGTTGGCCATCAGGCTGTGAGCACCGCGGCCAGTACTCTGGCTTTCTGCTCTGCTCTCTTGTGGCCTTTGGGCGTTCAGGTTGTGGGAAAGGGCAAACACAGAACTGTATTAGCTTTCGTTCTCGCTTCAAGTCCTAAACTCGAGTCTCTTTCACTAGTTTATTTGGCGTGAGGCTCAGCTTCCTACCCTCACCTGTCGCAAACCTTCTCACACCTGCAGCCTTCAGAGGCCTGTCCTTTGATCTCAGTGTCCTAGTGATTCTCTGATCTCGCGCTCCTCCTTTCTCAGCTATGCGGCACTTCAGAAAACCAATATTTCCCAAAATTATTTTAAGGCCGTGTTAGTGGGCCAGTTATTCACAGAAAAAAAAAAAAAAAAAAAAAGAGAGGGAGAGAGAAAGTTGAGAATTCCTGATACAATTTTAGATAAATATTTTATTCACATTTTACCAGAAAAAGACCATGACTATTTAAATATACCTACCCAAGTCTAAAGAAATCCTCACTGTTTGCAAATGAAATTTAAGGCTTACATATTTAGAAGTGTTAGAATCACTAGTTTTTTTATATGTTGAAAAAACATCTGGATAAGAAGAAAGCAAATATGAAGGTGTTTGGTGGGTTTTAGGTGGCACCCTAAAATGCACGTCTGTGAGACTAAGTTGGGACATTCACCTCTGTGGTAGAAAAATCAATGCAGAAATTATCCAAACTTGTGAAAATCAAAAGTATGAAGTATTTGGAATTTGTTTTATAAATCTCTTCTAATTTCATTACCCATTATCGCAAATAATGACGTATGTAAATTCAATGAGAGGAATTTTACTAAAAAGGTTGAAAATCTAGCTTGATTAATAATACGTACATAGTTAATGTGTGTGGGTGCGCGTGTGTGGACTGACTACTCAATTCAGTAAAAACAGCAGCATATATCGTAGAGATCTGTCCAGCTCAGATCCCTACCTTTACACTTAGGGACTAAATCCAAGAAGCATTAGTTCAAATTGCTAAAAGCTAAAAAGAGGCAGAAGGTGTTGTTTCTTTATTTCCACAAACAGATTAATGCTAAATCTTGAGGAGCCATAATGCGAGTTAAGGCAACTCTGTTTATGTCCTCGTTCTCAACGGGTTTTGCCATTCTAATCCAGTCAACCTGTCAGTATAATGAAATGATGAGCTGTTTTTTTAAAAAGTCAACCCAGTTGATGTGATAAACTTGACATACGGAAATTTACTTTTTGTATGGTGACTCCTGCCTCCAGATATCTTTGCTCTTTCCCGGGACGAAAACACACACCCCTCACTATGACTACAGGAACTTTACAGTTCATTCCTGAATATGTCATCTTTTTTCAGGCACCCATAAGCCTACAGACACTGAGTCAACCTTCCTAAATGTTTTTAGAGCTCCTTTTCTGTTTTAAGACCCAGTTCAAATGTCACCACCTACATGGTTTGATGTGAGTGTCTATTTGCTGCTGATTCGAACAAAGAGACATAGTGAAGGGACGTATCACTCTATAGTGAAATAAACGAGAGATTTCTGACTGGAGATACGTAATTTTCTGGAGAGTTCATTTGAGTCAACCATTTGTCATAAAATCCCCCACCGCCTTCAAGTCACAGCCTCAGTGAAACTGGTTTTTCCCTACATTCTGTGCACAAATGGGAAGCTGTGCAGTTCAATGAGGTAGGATGTCTGACCTAATATCAGATGAGTAAAAAGATATCTGCATTAGAGGGAAAAACGAGCCTGCGCTCTGACTAGAACATTTGATGAACTCATGGATTACTGACCGTGCAGTTCTTCCTAGTGCCATCAGTTACTGTTCAGAGATTTAAATTTCCTAGAGGAATCAATAGTCTTGGGACAGCATCACTGATGAAATTGTAGAGATACCCAATTCCAAACCTACACAACTGGCATGGCATCAGTGTATTAAATCGCCTCTCAGGGTGACTCAAAAGAAGCGAAATGAGAATATCATTTCTCCATTAGAATTTTTGAGGAGGAATTTTTGTTATAGGTAGTTTCACTTGGAAATAAAAAATAAATAAATAAAATAAAATAAAAACAAATGGAGACACAGATATAAACCAGAGTCTGAGCCCTGACTAAATTTGAAAATCTGCTCTATCCTATAAAAGAAAGGGAGGGGTTTGACATTTTTCATAAAGGGGGACATATGAAGGACCTTTTGACACTAATCTGCTTCCAGCTGATAGGCTTGATTTACCATTGTTTAATTTTGCAATATGTAAGATAAAATTGATGTGGCCTAAGATCCTTAGGGTATCCGGAACTATAGGAAGTGAGAGTGACCAGGTGCATGTGGCATCCCGGGCTACTGTTGTGTAATTTTGCCATCAGGACAAACATCATCACCGGTCACCTCTTGGTTTTCCTTGCGGCAGAATGAGAATCCCAAGCCTTGTAGGGTGTGCGCTGGCTTGCCTTTTCTTGGTCTAATGCTGCCATTGTCAACCTTGAATCTGACCCATCCTCCGGCCCCCCCACCCCTCCCAGACCCTTTTCCTGTGCTCCCTGAAGCCCCATCTGTGATCAACACAATCTCCTATATCCTTGTTCTCTTCTAAATCTTTATTTCTCCTTTTTTTCCTTGACTAAAACCAGATTAAGCTGCTTCCCCTAAGGATCTCTCAAATGGAGGCTATTTGTTCTGTTTCCCCAAGACTGGGCATTATGTTATGTGACTTCTTCCTGCCCATTGCTGCTTTGAAGCCATTTCATTTCCCTTTTTCCTCCTTCCAAAACCCTAAGTGTTTTAACCTTCATTTCATCCAACTCTCTCCCTCATATCGCTATTCTTTAAACCCCCGGCCACTCTTCTCCACTGACTGAAGGCTCACATGCTCTTTTCCACCTCAAGCTTTGTTGTATGTCCTGATGACTCTAACATCCAAGGGAGTGATACGCATTACACTAGTCAATCATTGCTTTATCTGCCTCCCATGTGGCAATCTTTAGAGTAGCCTTAGCCACTCACTCCCAAAGCCAAGTCCTGGTTTACTTTATCACTAGTAAAGGCACTACACTTGAAATCTCATTTTCAAGTATTTACCAATCTGATCACTACTTTCTTTATTTTCAGCTTGCTGCAACAATTCTTCTGCCATATTAAGACCTCTAATCCGATCCACTCGCTTCATCTGTTTTTCAATAGCTATCATTCCCTCCTGTCTTCACTTTCATCTGACTCCATGATTCATCATAGTAATATTCACGTGTGAACACACTAAGTTCCCTTTCCTGGAACACTCTATCGCTCTCTGGATCCAAGTTTCCACCTTCTTCTTTATCCTTGTAAATATTATGGAATAAAATTATATAGATAGGTTGACTGGTTTTATTTGAAGTTACCACTTGCAAATGCTCCTGTCATATGAAATCCCTTATATCGATGCTGTGGATCTTATCCCTTCTTGTTCTCTCAAGGATTTTGCCTCTATAATCATCTCTTGTATTTAATTCAGCATCAGAATTTATTTCCTTTCTGTTGAATTATTGTCATCAGTATTTAAAATGTTTTTAGTTTGGTCTAACCTTAAAAAATAATCCTCCCTTTAATGCCATTTTTTCGTCTAGCTATTGGCCATTTCTCTGTTCAGCTTCATGACAAAGTCTCTTAAATAAATGGCCTACACTTGTAATATCCACACCTTCGCCTTCCATTCGGATTTTGACCCATTTTATCTTCACTTTTATCCCTCCACCATTGACACTCCTCTTTTCAAGGTCACCAAAACCATCTTATTACAATTCCAATGACATATCTCAATCTTTGTCTCTCTTGATTTTTCAGTGACGGTACACACAGTCAACTATTCCAAGTCAACTCCTTAAAATACTCTCTTTGTCATTTTTGATACCACCGACTCCTTTTTATCTCCTTTGCAATTTATCTGACTCCTCCTGTATCTACTTCAATCTTGACTTTTTCTGTTGGAGTTCTTCAGTTTTCTTTCCTGAGTTCTATTCTTTTTTTTTTTTTTTTTTTCATTTATACTCTTTCCCTAGGTGATGTCATCAAGCCTCTTGACTATAAATACAATCAAATGCTGATGATTTTCCTGTTTTATGTTGATTATTTCTAGGCCAGATCATCCATTGAGCTCCATATTTGTATATACAACTGTCTATTTGATGGATGACTCCAAGTTATCATGTCCAAAATGTACTAACCTACAAAATCTGTTTCTCATCCAGTCACCCTCATTTCAGTTAATGCCATTACCATCTACTCAAGCAAGCAAGCAAGCCAGAAAGCTAAAAGTCCTCCTTTTCTCTCACCATCTTTCATCAAATCCATTAGTCTTTCAGCAAGTTCTTGTGTATCTTTCCAAAATATACCTAAAATCCATGAATTTTTCTACTGCCACCATTCTAGTTCAGGGCACTATTATCTCTCATCTGGACAACAGGTATGCATATCTCCATGCTTATACACATGCCCTCCCAATTTGTTTTATCCATAGGAAACTGTTCTATTAACATTGTAAGCCAGATCATGGTGGTCTCTTGCTTAAAAGAACTATGACTTCCATTTAGTTGGAATGAAACTAAAATTTCCTATTGTGATCATTTGGCTCCTATCTACCTTTTTTGTATTATTTCATAGATTCTCACTCACTTTGCTGCCAAATATGCTGAAAATAAATTAAAAAATATATATATATATAACTTTTTACTTCTCTTCTTAACATCCTTAGTTACCCAGATGTAGCATCTGCTCCCAGTTTCCTCTGTTGATGCTCCCATTTTATATCCTGGATTTAGTCTAGGTAGTTCCATAGGACATAATCTACCTGGGCATGGTTTGCCATTGAAGTTCACTTCTGCCTCCGTAACAGCGGACTTGCTATCATTTCTACCTCCCATAAATTTAGATATCAGAGTCACATAATCTATTCTGATCTGTGAACTGCCTGGCTGGGCCTCTCTCTAGCCTGCTTTTGCTGGGAATTAGATTTAATCATTACAGATAAGAGTGAAATCTCATTAATTAATAATAATGATGATATTATTATTATGAAGTATTATGAAATAATAAATTGGTTTAACTCAAATGATTTGCTTAAGTAAAGGTGCCTGGCAGAATTTCAATTTAGAGTTGGTCTTTGTTACAGAGTAAGGTGTAACAAATCTACAAAGCATAGTTAGTCATCTTTTTTGGGATGCTGAAACTGAAGCTTCGTGACAAGATAAAAGTTGGTGTTATCCTAACTTTGAACACACTCTTGATTTTAGTCCCAAGAACTCATAAGACCTTGAATTCATACTGGATAAAATATTTAGAAACTCACTATTGATAATTTCCATAGATATTTAATCCTTGCTAGTTGTATATTAGAAACTCAATTTGCATAATATATCTAAGTGCTTTTGAAGGTAATAAAGCCTGAAATTATCTGCAAAAGCTGGCTTTGTTTTTTTCCATAGAGAAGTACCATATATTCTAAGCAGGTTCTTATAAAGAGCTCTAGAGGATAAGAGAATGTGACCATTTAAGGAAAATCATACTCCAACCATATGAGCTATGGTAAATCTGTCCTTTCTCCTATTGACAATGAAGTCAAGAAAGTAATAATTTTTGGAAATCTTTGGTATTTCACTATTTCATGCAAAGAGTTAGAGTCTAATGAAAGAGCTAGAATTGGCTAGTTCAACAAGAACTCCAAAGCTTCTTTTTTGGTAGCACCAAGAAAGTGTGTAAAGTTCTCTGTTAGGTATAGAAAAGGTGATTGGTGGAAAACACATGGCTTCTTCAGTAAGCACTATCAGTGTATGAAAATTATAAGCAACTAGACAGACAGCCAATCAGTAGTATGTGAATATGTAGGAGTGGAGATGGGGGAGAGTGACAGTAATATCATTACGAGAAATCAACATTTGCCAGAGAAATTGCTAACGGAGGAGGAAGGGAGTATTGTTAGCAAAATATTTTTTACTAATATTTTTAAAAACTTGGAAACTTCGAAACAAAGTCATAGATCTGTTACTTTTTAACATTAGACATCCTGGCTTGTTCACTGTTTTTGCAATTTGCTTTTTGGTATCTTGTCATTTAGATTCTTTGTCAATGAAGAAGCTATGAATTATTGGTTGATGGATATTTTTTAGCTTCTGAGATTTTTTTTATTTTATTTCAAATGACTAAATCCTTCCATTTCAAGAGCTCCTCTGACTGAAGTTTTACCTAGATGTGTGATGATTTCCAAATCAGCACACGTTAGGACCAGAAGTAAATTGAATTAGTGGAGTTTAACTTTTTGAAACCGGTTTTAGAAAATTACATTGGAATTCATTGTCATTCAGAAAAAGAAAAAAAAAATCTTCGAAAGTCTGTTTGAAACCAATGATTATCTGAGAGTTGTTAAAAATAAAATAAACTACAAAAGGGTCAGTTTATGTTAAGTTTAGAGTTTTTTAAATTTCCAGGGAAATAGAATATACACAAAGTAAAAGCAGATGTTATAAAATTGATGCTCTGGAAAAACCCCAGGAGGCTCAATCCTCTGCAGGGTGACATTGCTTACCCCAAAACTTCAGTTGCAACTTCTGCAGTGTGGATTTTGACAACTATACCATTCCCAGAACAAATATATATTTTTGCAATATCCTAATGCTTTGTTTGTTATTGCCCCTCACAGTGTTGAACAGGCTGCTAACTGCTGCCTCACTTAATAAGTTAAACAGCATATGTGTTCTTTCTTTGAAAAGAAACCAGGACAAACTTTTTTTTTTAATTTATTTATTTGACAGAGAGAGAGAACAAGTAGGGGGAGCAGCAGGCAGAAGGAAAGGGAGAAGCAGGCTCTCTACTGAGCAGAGAGCCTGACACGGGGCTCGATCCCAGGACCCTGGGATCATGACCCCAGCCAAAGGCAGATGCTTAACCAACTGAGCCACCCATGTGCCCTGAAACCAGGACAGACTTAATACTTGGGAACTTAACATGTAAACCTCTAGCCCAATTTATTACTAAATTCAGGTTGGCTAAGGTCAATTAAAAAAATACAATCCAGTATTTTTTTTGTTCCTGTTACTTCTCTTTACTTTAAAATCATTTCAGCAAAAAAAAAGGGGGGGGGGGTTGGAAAACAGAACCAGGTCAATAAATCCTTTGGATTCCCAATTCTATAGTAAATTTCAAATTATGGAACTAGTAATTCATCAATTCTAACTGATTTCCTGAGACTACTGAGCATCGTTTTCTACAGTGTCTGCATTACTCCCTGGAGAGATGGTCATGGAGACACATTAATTCCTTCCTGCCACAGAGATATCATTTCACCTCTAACGAACATTTTAAAATCCTTAATGTCTGTGTTCAATGACATTGCTATGGGAAGCCTCATTGGTGTGTGGCCGCAAAGTCAAGCCCAACAGTTTTTTCTTCACTTTGCTTATGTGAAATCTAACCTTTCTGTGCCGGGGACTGTCACTACCTCTTTGGGGCCCCACCTTCTAGACCACATGGGCTGATGTTGAAGTCTGAGGCCAGTGTCCTAGCTCTGCTTTTCACAGCCTAGCAGATGAGCAGCTGACCAGCGGTAGTCAGTTTTCAGTAGTGGTGTTTTCTGGGTTGCTTGCGGGCATGTTCAGAGACATGCGTTGTTTGATTGATAGTTGGCATATTTCTTCATCGACTACAGACCAGTGTTTCTCAGCCTTGGCACTATTGATCTTTTGAACCTGATAATTCTTTGTTGTGGGGGGATGTCCTCTGCATGGTAGGATGTTTACCAGTTTCCCTGATCTCTATCTTCTGTATGTCAGTAGCACACCCCCATCTCAACTGTGACAATCAGAAATGTCTCCAGAAAACAAAAGAGAGAGAGAGAAAGAAAGAGAGACAGAGAAAGAAAGAAAGGAAGGAGGGAAGGAAGGAAGGAAGGAAGGAAGGAAGGAAGGAAGGAAGGAAGGAAGGAAGGAAGGAAGGAAGGAGAAAAGAAAGAAAGAAAGAAAGAAAGAAAGAAAGAAAGAAAGAAAGAAAGAAAGAGAAAGAAAGAAGAAAGAAAGAAAGAAAGAAAGAAAGAAAGAAAGAGAGAGAAAGAAAGAAAAAGAAAGAAAGAAAGAAAGAAGAGGAAAGAAAGAAAAAGGGAGAGAGAAAGGAAGGGAGGGAGGGAGGGAGAGTGGAAGGGAGGGGAGGAGGGAGAAATGTCTCCAGATTTTTCCAAGTATCTCCTAGGGGGCAAAGTCATCCCCATCAGAGAAACACTGCTGTAGACAAAGAGAAAATGAGAGAAACTTGCAGCAGACAAGGTTGTTGAGGAGGAGTATCTGGTGGCACTGAAGAAGGTATGAGGGGGGTTGGGGAAGAACCATGGGAGAGGCTTAGAAAGAGAAGAATTCCTATGAGAAAGATACAGTGACCAAGTGAGTTGTCTTTGACTCCATTTCAGGAAATGTTTATTAAGTTGGTGCGATGTGCTAAGCACAGTGTTTATTGCTACAGATATTTAGACCAGTTATGCATTTAAATTGCTTGCAGTCTGGCAGAGGAATTAGGAAAGGAAACAATTATAGTCACGTATGAACTACAAAAGGGAACTTAACCCAGTTGTTTCAGAAAGGGAAGGAGAGAAGCCAAGAAGAAAGGCTTCCCAAAGATTGACCTATGTGGTGAAGGTCAACGAAGAGTTAATCACATTTAGAAGGGCGTGGGAAGAATACTGTACTTTTTAACAGCAGGTTGCAGTGCACTATAGGAAACAGCAGGTGCAGAAATGTATAGTGTGTGCGTGTGTGTGTGTGTGTAGGAAAGACAGACAGACAGAGAGGGTGAGAATGCAAGAGACTGGTGCATTTAGAGAAATGTAAGTAATTCTCCCTTGCCAGAGAAACGATGTTTAATGGAAGAACAAGCTGGAGAAGACGTCAGGGACAAAATTATGAAGGATCTTAGAAAGTAGGTCAAGTTTTATCTGCAAACACACAGGAAGGTTTATGAGTTGAAGAGTGACATGATAAAATTGGTATTTTAGAAAGGGGACTCTGGAAGCAGTGAAGAAAAGACACTGGAGTTGAGGATAGGCCAGAGGCAGAAAACTTGGGGGCTATTGTAGAGAGCCACTCTGGAACAAGGAAGATTTAAGAAGGCTAACATAGAGGATATTGCAACAATCTGCCTCTGCCCTCTCCCCACTCCCCAAAAATCTCAACTAAGGTTTAAGTGGCAAGAGATGAGAAGAGTATATATATTAGATAGACGAATGAGACAGAATCCAGAGAAAAGCTGTGTGGTAAGGAGTGAAGAAGGAAGACTACTGGAGTGATCCCAGGTCTCCTGCCTACGTGATTGGGTGTACACTAGGTTCCTGTATCAAGTGAGGGAGAAAGGAAGAAAAGGAAAAACAATAATGTTATTGGGAATGGTGATAAATTTCATTTCAGACATTTTAAGCTTACTCGTCTAAGGGGTATTTAAGTGGAAATGTATAATGAGGAATCAGATATACGGTGTGGAGTTCAGTGAAGGGAAATTGGTGGGAGATGTAGATCTGTAAATCACTTGTGAAGACATGGTCATTGAAACCAGGGTTATAAAGAATATTACTTTGGAAGAATGAGTGACAGCACAGCAAAGACGGGAGAGACCTTGCAGCTAGGAAGTAGAGAGAGCCAGATGTTGAATCGAGGTTTGTGGACCCACACTGTGCGTTCCGAACCACTGTATGGTTTTGACTCTACCTTTCCATACCTACCCACAGCTCAGTCTTAGAAATTACATTTCAAGAATCACGTTTGTGGGGCCTTTTCTCCATCACCCTAGCAAGACAAAGAGTACTCCTGGGGACACAGCACTGTTCCTTGTATATACCTTTATCGTAGGACTCAACATGCCGAATTGCATTCTGTTTTAAACTGGACATTGCTACTTACGGAGGGAAGAGACCTTGTCATAATCAGCTTGTATTTCCTGCACATGACAGAATTATTGTATGTACTAGCTGCCCAATAACATTTTGTTGAAGGAAATGGAAATAATGAAACGGCCCGTAAGAGATTACAAGCTGAATCAAGGAGAGTACATTTTTGATAAGCTCATCTGGTTGCCATGACTTAAAATTTTTACTAGCCTTAAACTATTTTAAACTCATGCTATTTTATAGTTGTATAACCATCCACAACCATTCACCCCATATTCTCATTTTTTTTTCAGTTTAATATCGCTAGCATTTCTCCCATTAAAGTCAAACTACAAAGTTCAGTAGAAATGCAACTTTGGAAAATAGGAATAATAACAAACAGGCTGCCTAATTGGATATCCTCGTCCTTTACAAATGAAACTCTAGCAGATGGCAAAAGAAATAAGATCCAATTCCTTTTATAGTTAATGTTCATAACAAAGTTATTATCTCTTAATTTAGAATTATGAGTAATAATAATTCAATCTACTTTTTTGTTTGTGATGTGTTTTATTATGGAAATTTGCAAAGGTAGACCAATATGCTCATGTAACAAAAAACATAAACCATAGGGCTTTCATTCATTTTTAAGAGTATTATCCGAATCACTATAGATAGGTCTTATTTCTTAAATTATATTAGAAATAGATGTGTGTGTGTGTGCCTGAGTCTGTGTTTGTGTCTTTGTAGTTGTTGAACTTCTCTAAAAGTCAGTATGGATTACAGCTGGGAGTAGCGTGTCAAAAATTGCTTGCTTATTCTTTCCTTTTCTGGGCATAAGTCAGAGTATATTCCTCTGGAGCACTGACTGTGTAATTTGTATGATATGAAAATGTGAATTTGACGTGGTCTTTACAACAGTAACAGTAATTCAATATAAGCAAGTATCCTAAGTACTAGCACATTAACTTACCAATATGTAATTTGCTTTGTGGAATTTGACCCCATCATAGAAAAGTTGAGTTGGTCTAGAAGATGATCAAACTTAATGCAATGCCGAGGTGCCAAAGGGAAAAATGTCCTATAAGAAAGTGAAGGGAGAAGACACACACCCAAATCATGGTCTAAGGAGATGAAATTCCTGAGCTGACCAGTGGTCATTCATTCAGGATGCGTTTGTAGAATGTGGTCTTAGAACCATTCAACCTCTGCAACCAAGCAAATGGGACAAGGGGAAAGATTAAGGTAAAGTAAGATGACATGTCTGTCACCCTTCTGTTCTTGTAAATTTGTGTTTTCAGTGAGATTTACTACATAATTATAACTCCTGCTCATAATCATACTTTCAAAGCGTATACACAGTGCATATACAGTATAAACTGCCTACAGACGGTCCTGAAATGGCTGCCAGAAAATTCACACCCAGATGGAGCACGGTCGCTGCACACCATGCATGAAGGTGATGCAATGCATCTATAGTCAGTTGGGCATGGGCCCCGAGCTGTTTTTCTAGTCGTGGTGATAGATTTGAATTGGTTTGTCTGCACTTTCTCACCCACTCTGCTTTGTGGCCAAGGGCGCATATTTTGTGGACAGCTGGCTGCGGCTAGTGGTAAAGTCTGTGGCCATGGAACAGAGGAATTCAAACTGGCCAAACCCACAGCCTTGGCCTCATTAGTGCTGTGCTCCAACCAACAGGGCTGACGGGTGGCAGCTGCACTTCTCTGTGCTGCACACATTCTGAGAGCGTTCCAAGATGTGCCCATCAGATACCAACTGGGCACAGATGAATCCCTGTTTGTTTGCATTGAGGCCAAAGAAAGCTGCACATAGTGGTTTGGCTTTTCTTAAACATCCATCAGAATTGCCTGTCATTTCCCATGTTTATGGCTAAATGGGGCTCAAGTCATCAAGCTCCACTTCTGACATGAGGTTTTTATCAGTGGAAAAATGGAAGCAGATGATTCCATCATCTTCTAAAGTGGTGACATGGGGCGATGCTGACATCATGTGAAATCTGTGTTGAAACCACCTTACTATCCGCCAATTATTTCCTGAAAAAAACGAATGTCTTTAGAATTTTACATAAGCTTTTCTGAAAGGGCTGAGTCTAAAATATGCAGTTGAGGACCTTTCCTCTTGGAAAGTGCTTTACCTTGGTTTCCCGCAAATTTTATCCTCATGTGCTTATCGTAAAACAGGTTGGAGGCAAAAACAAGGACTAAATTGCCTTAAATCAGAGATTCTCAGCTTTAATACACATTGGAAGCATTTGGGAACTTGGAAAATCACTGATGCCTGATCACAGTGGTCTTGGGTGTGGTCTTGTTCCGGGGAGGTTCAAAAATTCTCCAGGTGACTCTTAAGTTCAGTCCTGTTGTAGACTGCTGCTTTAAAATTTAGGAGCAAGAGGAATGAACAGCGCTATTACTCAGTATTTTGCTTTTGGCAGAGTGTCCTCAGAATTCCCATGAATTTAACTAGTTAACACTATTTCTATATATACATTCTACATGACATTATATCAGCCCTAGAATCTATATGGTATTGTCTAAATATCTGTTTTTCACCTTAGAGAAAAAGGCCAGTGTTCACTAAATAAATGCAAACTCCCATGAAATTTGTTAGGCTTTAGATTTCAGGCCTATGACTCAACTGGGATCTATTATAAGTTAATTCTAGATATTGTATTTATGTATGTATGTATTTTTAGATATTGTATTTAGAATAATGTATCATCAATGGCTTCCTGCTACTTTTTCTAATGCTTTTTTTAAAGCGAGTAAGTGAACTGACTTTTCCAAGTAAAAACACAGATTCTCGACTGTCAGCATTATCCACTGGGCAGCTTGGAGTTTATAGCTGCTCATCTTCTATTTTAGGGAGGAGGAAGGTTTATATACCAAAAGATCTAATTTTGGTCAGAAAAAAAAGAGTAATTAGAATATCATATTGACACCTTAAGGATGGCATTCCTGAGTAATGGCAACGTCAAGCACCATATTAAAAATTTATTCCTATTACTTAATCCTACTTTTTTCATTCAGATTCCCAATATTCCATGAGAATTCAGTGTTCTTGCTCTTATTTTATAGGTTAATAAATTGAGAGTCAGAAAGATTAAGTAATTTGTGTAGATCACACAGCCAATGTATAGCCAAGATAGATTTAATTCCATGTCTGCCACACTCCAAAACTAAATCCTGAAGTCAGATCACTCAGATAATTATGGTGTATGATAGCAGCTTGTGTTCTAGTGACAGAGGAGGGGATTGAGAAGATAAGTTTATAGGACATTATTGTTCAATCTCTTACCTTTCTCTTTAATGGGGTAGATGAACCTCGTTGCTTGGAAGGAATAGAAATATATTTCTTAGTTAATGAAAAACGCTTAACTTTGTTTTCTGTGTGTCAGTTCATATATATGATCTCATTTATTTAAAATCTGAAATTGAGACTGTACCAATAAATGTTCACACAATAGCAAGGGATTAAAATATTTGGCCATGTCTCATTAGTATAAACCCCTAAACAGGAAGCACAGTAGTAGCAATAATAGCTAATATTTGCAAGGCGATTTCCAATTTACAGAGTACTTTTGCACAGTAGTTTGGTAACTCACTGGGCACTTTTCTAAAAAGCACAGAAACATAAGAAAAGACTTGAAATTCATGTGTCACTTTTCATTTTATAATGTTGACCTTATGAAGTACTCCTTTTGAACTTTTATTTCCTTAGTAATTTTAAGAGGTGTTTGAAATTTCAAAGTCTTAAAAGGTCAAGCAAGTAGAAATCTCCCTCTAACTCAGGTGCTGTATATCAGAGAGTTTCTACAACTTGCCTCTTAGGTCATAAGCAGCAAGTAAAGAAGCAAAAAATTGAAACTTTATTTTCTCCCCTGTAACTCCATATTCTTTTAACCATACTTGATCTAGGCTGAGTTCTTGATCTGCTCTGTCTTGGATGATCTTTTTTAAACAAAATCAATAGATCACAAATTAAATATGCGTTATAGGTCTTGGGTGATCACTGCAACAGTATCCTTGTGTCACAAAACGGTCACGTTATTTGGCTCATTTAACAGTTTCTGCGCAATAAAATTACATGGAGTTTGACTCCTGCATTACACACTCAAAAGTTCAAGTATGGGCATGTTTATTTACTACAGGAAATTGGGGTCCATCAGATTATCAGGGTCCTCTTCATCATAAGAAAAAAAAATTCTGAAGAGTTTTACTTGGCAAGTTTAATGGACATCATTAAAAACATCAAATTATAAACATATTTTACTCAAAAACACTACTCATGTTTCCTAATCTATTTTACATATCCTTCTTTGATAGAGAGGTACAGAAATGATTAGAAGCCTCTGAAAATAGAAAAATACTCAATTCGATGTTTGTTTGAAAATGAAATACAGTAGTTTTCCTTCAAACAGCTTTCAATACAAGAAGATCGAGTAGCTTCATTTTTAACCTGAAAACTCCAAGACACTATATAATTTTACTTTTTTTAAAATGGAGAACTCAATTTGAAATTATTTTATTTACTTAAAAGTTGCATATTGTATATAACCTTTAAGGTGTGAAAAGATTTTTTAAAATACCTATTTCAGTTGTATGCCCCACAGCATGAGTATCCTATGTGATGTCATTAAGAAGGCATCAGTTGTTTAAAGTGACAGGAAACTCACTACCTCTTCAAGCATCCCATTCCACCTTTAGAATTGTTCAACCGTTCCTCCTTATATTGAGCCAATGTTATTCCAGGACTTTCCATCTTTATTTGTATTTGTTTTTGTTTCTAAGAGCATATAGACGCAGTGGCTTAGCTCTCCCAGTGGACAGTTTTTCAAATGTTTTAAAACAAAAACCATGCCCCCTCTGATTTTCTTTACTGTATTTTAGTATGAATTGTGATTATAATTATACAACTATTTACAGAATTTACTGATTTTACATATACTTAACCACTCTAGAGTATAAGATCCCTGGAGTAGGAGCCTTACCTCTTGAGATCAAAGTTAAATTCCTGAATCTTTGTGAAATGCCTACCATGTAGGATGCACTCAGAATGTATTTGTTGGGGCGCCTGGGTGGCTCAGGCGGTAAAGCATCTGCCTTCGGCTCAGGTCATGATCTTGGGGTCCTGGGATCAAGTCCTGCGTTGGGCTCCCTGCTCAGCAGGCAGTCTGCTTCTCCCTCTTCTTCTGCCCCTCCCCCCTGGCTCGTGCATTCTTTCTCTCTAGCAAATGAATAAATAAAATCTTAAAATATATATATATATGTATATATATATTTAATTCCATATATATATTAAATTAATATATATATTAATTAAATTAATGATGTATGCAGGATTACATTTTTGTTTCCAAACATTGAATTGTGCTTGCTGCAGGAAGGTTTTATACCCTGTTAACACTTGACTGTCTCCTGTGCCAGCATTATCCTTCTCGCCCACTATGGGACCATGCCCCATCTGAACAGACGTTCAGTAAGCCCTGCCTGGGTCCATCAGCATTCTTGCTCTTTCCCCCTGCCACAAAACTGGCATGTCTCAGTAGGGGCAGCCCTTGAGCTTAGATCTTAAAGAACGCCATGGCCCACCCCAGTCTGGAACAGAGCTGTGATGGATCCTATGTTATGGGACATACCAGCAGATCCTAGTCCTACCATTATATATACCAGTATATATTTCACATAATACTATATCTATCACCATGTAATATATACATATATAATATCATATTTGCATATATATGCAGTAAAATTAATATGAATTCTAACATCGTGCCTTACTTCAATACCAAATTATTCGATTTCCGTTGAAAGGAAGTTAAAATCTCTCACCTTGTAGCCACAGGATGATATTCATTGGTTTCCAGTCTTCCAATCTGAATGATATTTATTGGTTTCCAACAAGTCTAATAGTTGAACTATTTTGCGATTCTCTAAGTACCTTGAGAGCTCGACCTCTCTTACAGGGTAGATGATTATCACTAGAATTATTAACACTATAATGCTCTCTTACTGATGTTTGTTTTGTTTTTCAGTAGGTAGAAATTGTACTCAAGAGCAAATTGAAGCAATTGACAAGATTGCTAATCTTTCCATTATTCTTTAACACTGGACTGAATAAATATATACAGGAACCATGGAAGTAGTTATGTGCTTTGCCTCCATAATCATGTCCTAGGGATTTGCCCTACAAACACTGCACACAAGAAAAATGATCAATGGAAGATGATGCAGTTCACACTGTACATAATAAAATATAAGAAAATAAGAAAGAAATTAATTTAAATGCATATTAAAAGACAATGGTTAAGTAAATTGTGGAACATTAGCTGAATCCAGTTCTAGTCCTCTGGTTATACCATAACCACTTATTAAATTACTGTAAATCCACTTTAAAATTCTGGCAAAATCCTTGTATAGCAAAATCACTACGCTATAAATATTGACTTTCTATCCTAAGGCTATTGCTTGCAGCATTGCCCAGGCCCCTGCTTTCTTTTGTTGTTGTTGTTGTTCTTATTATGTGTTTAAATTCTTTTTTTATTATTAACATATAATGTATTATTTGTTTCAGGGGTACAGGTCTGTGATTCATCAGTCTTACACAACACACAGCACTCACCACAACACTTACCTTCCCAATGTCCATCCCCCAGCCACCCCATCCCTCCCACCGCCCTCCCCTCCAGCAACCCTCAGTTTGTTTCCTGAGATTAAGAGTCTCTTATGGTTTGTCTCCCTCTCTGGTTTCATCTTGTTTCATTTTTTCCTCTCTTTCCCTAAGATCCTCTGTCTTGTTTCTTAAATTCCACATATCAGTGAGATCATATAATTGTCTTTCTCTGATGGACTTATTTCGCTTAACATAATACCCTCCAGTTCTATCCACGTCATTGCAAATGGCAAGATTGCATTTTTGATGGCTGAGTAGTATTCTAGTGTGTGTGTGTGTGTGTGTGTGTGTGTGTGTGTGTGTGTATCTCTATCTCTATCTCTATCTATACCACATCTTCTTTATACATTTATCTGTCGATGGACATCTGGGCTCTTTCCATAGTTTGGCTATTGTGGCCATAGCTGCTATAAACATTGGGGTGCATGTGCCCCTTCGTATCACTGCATTTGCATCTTTGGGATAAATACCCAGTAGTGTAATTGCTGGGTCATAGGGTAGCTCTATTTTCAACTTTTTGAGGAAACTTCATTCTGTTTTCCAGAGTGGCTGCACCAGCTTGCATTCCCACCAACGGTGTAGGAAGTTTCCCCTTTTTCTGCATCCTTGCAAACATCTTTCATTTCCTGACTTGTTAATTTTAGCCATTCTGACTAGTGTGAGATGGTATCTCATTGTGATTCTGATTTGTATTTCCCTGATGCTGAGTGATGTTGAGCACTTTTTCACATGTCTGTTGGCCATTTGGATGTCTTCTTTGGAGAAACGTCTGTCTACGGTCATACCACCCTGAATGTGCCCGATCTCATCTGATCTCAGAAGCTAAGCAGGGTTGGACCTGGTTAGTACTTGGATGGGAGGCCACTGGCTTCTGAAAAGGTGCTTTATGAGACCCTCAGGTCTCAAGGAAAGGCCTATGGTCTTACTCATTTATTTGTCCTCCTTGTATCACAGAACAGAACTCAATTAGCTGAATGGAAATGGAAGATCCCTGTGGATTTAAACAGGGATCTGTTCACTGCATCCCATAGTGTTTGGCCTTTGAAAAGGGGGATAATGGGTAGACTGTTGCTGTCACAGTAATTGCTTCTGTGGGTGGAGGGGAACTCTCACCCACCTCCCCGCCCCTCTCAGCCGCTTCCCATTCCCAGGGAACACCCTACCTCACATCTGTCTGCAAAGTTAGGAAATGGGCCTTTTTCAGTAAATAATATGTGACTTCCATGTGGATGCCCTGTAATGAACATATACAAAACCTGCGACCATAACCAGTGCTTTTTATCTTACTTATTTGTTGTCTTGCCTGGATTGTATACTTAGCTATTTGAATCAAGCTCTTGATGTTCAACACGAAGGCAGCTAGTCATTAAATGGGATCCTGCTTCTCACTACAATCCTGCAAAATCATCCTGGCTTTGCTACAACTCTCTGATCCATGCATGAGACCCAAAGCCATTCCTAGGTCAGATTCTCCTAAGCATACTTGAGAGTCAACAAAGGAATTTTGTTTGAATCCAGGCTACAGGACATGAAATAAATGTTCCTGAAAGAAAGTTCTCTTCCTTCTTGTTTTGGTTCAGTGCGTCCTGCACTTTAACTCATGCCTCTGGTTCTAGAATTTGGCACTGTCTTTCACAGTGTTAAGCATCTGGGCTTTTAGGCTTTTCAGAATGCTATATACTTTAGGAAGGTCAGCACTTTGTAACAATTTTCCAAAGAAAACAGTCTTTGTTGCCATAACCTTCTTGTATAACCAAGTCACAGAGCCTGGAAGCATTTTGTAATTGTATTGAAACGGCAAAAACTGCCCCGGGGGACCACCCAGGGGACAGGAATAAATTGGTTACCTCCATTAAGTGATCTTCAAGCATCAAATTTTAGTAGAAATGTTGGGGAGTAAGCAATCACTTAAAGAAGAGGTTGCCTGAGGTCTGAGAGTGCAAGTTGGCCTATATCTAATAACTGCAAGGTCATTGCGTGAAATCAGTAAGAGGAAGCCGAGAGAAGTGGGTATCTTATTTCCATACTGTGCTCTGATGGTTGGTGATGTCAGCAGACCTTCAAAATGGAATGATTGCCTTTCAAATATCATATCATCTTGTTAACGAGAAAGGAGATCAAAGAATTTACTCCAATATCCAGTCATGACACTATAATTTAAAAGTGCTTTGCAATGATTCCCATCCCAGGACCTCAAATTCTTTTTCTTAATTAATTTCATTCATTGAAACTGCTCTGAGGGCCAGAGATTTTTATGGCTCTCTTGCAAGGAAGTCAGGTTACATGCAGAGAATTCTCAATTATGCACGCTAATAATGGGGGAGATCAGGAGTGCAGATTATCCTGAATAGTGGATAATCCAAAAATCCTCTCTGTTGCCCTTCGGAAGGAATGGCATTATTGTTATGCATTGTTGTTGTTGCTGCTGCTGCTGTTGTTTTGTTTTTTGCCATGAGGCATTTTGCCATGAGCAGGATACTAACAGAAGGAACCACAATGCCAAATTAACCAAATGCTGGTTCAGAGGGTGGCTCAGGAACATCCGGAATGGCAGTAGGAAGGACGCTCCGTATAAGGCATGCCATAGATCAAAGGAAAACAAACACATATAAATCTAAAGTTTGTGTTGTCGGGGAGAAAAGCAGTCCTGGCCATTTTTTTCTCTGCTATATGTATAACCTGGCTATTTACCTTTGGTAAAAAGAAGAGGAAAGAAATCAAATGAATAGGATGAATAGGAGTTGGCACTGCAAATTTGAAATGGTGAATTTTTTAAAATATTTTTTTTATTTATTTTAATTTTATTTTATTTTATATTTATTTTTTTAATATTTTTAAAATATCTTCAATTTGTAAGGTAGGTAAAAGTAGATATTTGGAGCCAGGTAAAACCTGGTTCGGCTTATTATTCAGGGAATTGTTTTTGCTAATGTTTTTAAGTGGGATCAGCAGCTAATCAGTTGAGAATAAAATGTGAAAAGAGAGTTAAAGCATCTGCTTGGTATTTGTTTCAAAAACCCAGAGCATCCCATGTATTCAAGCACTGTGTGAGCCCCTGAAGGAAGCATCTTTGTCTTGGTCATCCTAAACACAGTCCATCTCTATAGCATGCTTCCGGAAACGGATGCCCCGGCAAATATGCAGAGCACCTTCCGAGATGCCGTTGCCGTGACGATGAGGCTCAGGAGCAAGAACACTTACTCATTCATCTATTTGTCTATCCATTCATTTCTTTACCATTCATTTCTTTACCTCCTATATACAAAACAGTGTTGACAGGTGAGGGATACTGAGCATGTGTACAATACAGCCCCTCTCTGAGCATATCATCTACCTGGTAAGATAGGATATTTCATACTTGTGGCAAGTTCAAATGATACGTAAATTCTGCAGGGTGAGGAGTGGTTTTGGGGGTCAGACCGTCTCCATTCTGCCTGAGGTGTCTACTTAGGCTAACTCCCTTCATCCTCACCAGGACCCCGTGAGACAGGGTTATTGCTACATCCCCCAAGTGTAAAAACTGGTGCTCAGGGAGGGGCTGGAACCAGACTACAGTTCGGCTCAGGCCAAACAGTGGGACATTCCACAACTATTCTCCAGGAAACCAAAGTAGAAAGGGGGAGGAAGGAGACATGGATGCAAATGTAAAAAGAAGTTGCCCCAGTTGGGGTGGAGGGGAAGTTATAATTTGTATATGGAGGTAAATATTTAAAAAGAGAAATCCTCCATCACAGCACCCTGAGGGAAAACAAGCAACTGAAATTGTATGGACACTAAATAGGACAGGATGAGGGAATGCCGCTCTAGCCTTTTCTGGGCTTATAACCTTGCAACTCTGAGTCTAACTAAGTTGCTGCATCCACTGGGTAGGTTAGTTACGTCATGGATGATTGAAAGGTTCACATTATATACTCTATATTAAAATGTTTTAAAAGTGATACAGTAAATGGAATATCTTAAATAAATTGGCGAGTGCTTTTACTGAACATGTTTTTTTAGCCATACCTAAATTCACTAAGCCAGATAGCTCTGAATTAGGATAAGCCACCATCATTTTATGATGCCATTATGAAGCTGCCACTGAGAAGTGTTAGCCCATCAATTAGAGCTTTGAGATGGCCTTTTCTAAATTCATTGGTCTGTATTATATGGTGCAGCCGATAAAGAGAGTTGCGTATTCTGATGTAGTATCTGAAGTCCCAGTCTGTATCTATTGAATTTGATTGTTGGATAACTGCAGACAGAAAAAGCTGAGCTATTTATTGTTGTCACCATTGGATAAAGAAATAAGAAATTTCGTTAAAAAAATTACCAACAAGTGTTACAAAATGATTCATTCCATTGCTTCTTTAGGCTTAGCAATCATGGTACAAAATATTAAGAATTTTCTCCATGTATTTAACCTTTGCCCTCTATGTGATGCAACATCAAAGGAATTCCTTTGGGAAAAACTAGGTAATCAGGTTTGTGAGGGAAGAACTTTCATATGTCATCCTTACTTACCTCACTGTAGAGAAGTATAATTTTGTAAGCAAGGAAGAATCAAAAAAGATATGACAGAAGTCCTTTTTAGCCAGGTTCTTAAAACTGACCCAAACTGTGTTAGATTTTTCTCTTCTATGACAAATCAGGTGTCAAGGTGAATTTGGATACCACTTCCATTGACTGAACTTCTCAGATGACAACCAAACGATATGCTCAAGTTCCTATAATTTAACAATATAGAAATAAAGGCCTTTAATCTCTTCTTTTCCTCCACAATCCTCCATCCATTTCAGCATTGGAGAAAAGAGGAATCTTATTATGAATGCTTTTGAGAACAAAGCATCAGCCTTTTTATTAGAGACTGGGAATTTAGCCTATTTATACATAAATACCTCAGTGGCAGGTAAATCAATGTCTGGTTTTTTTTCTCTTTCATTCTTGTAAAACTTTGATGTTTACAATAGAATGTCACCATCAAACACAGAGATTACTACTGGTGCCAAACTGGTTAGAATAGAACTTGATCTCTGCTAGGTGAGGATGCTTATTGTAGAAAGTGATATTTTTTGTCTTTCGAGACTAGATGGTGATTACCTTACAAGTGCTAAATACATAGCATCTACAAATATAGGCACTTTACTATGACTTCACTGCAGTTAGGTCATCAGAAAATGTGAAGCTATTTTCCACTTCTGGATAAGAATAATCTGATTTTTATTTTTGTACTCTCTAGAACACTTTCAACTATGTTACCTCTGTGGTATAGTTAGGTGTATGTTTCAAAACAAAACAAAATCAAAAAGAAGCAGAAGATCAAGCAACTATTGGAAACTTTCCCTAAGTCTTTTGTAAATGTAAATGATGTGGCAACATCCGAAATAGATTTCAGAGCGTCTGGAAGTTTGTCTAGAATATTTATAGTTGGGCGCCTGAGTGGCTCAGTTGGTTAGGGAGCTGCCTTTGGGTCAGGTCATGATCCTGGGGTCCTGCGATGGAGCTCGTGGCATGGCGGGTCCCCTGCTCCGTGGAGAGTCTGTCTCTCCCTCCCCCTCTGCCCTTCCCCCCTGCTCTCTCTCTCTCGAATAAATAAAAATCTTGAAAAAAAAACTCTTAGAATATTTATAGTCACCTGTATCCTACCACTTTCTTGAATAACAATGAAAATACTTACTATAAGGATCAATAGCTATAGAAATGGATAGTGTTGGAATATGGTTTAATTTTATTGATTAATCATATTCTGTCTTTTAATGGCTACTATTTTAACATGTTATTTTTTAGTGGTAATCACTAGTGAGATATAGATCATAGAAAGGTTCTAATTTTCATACATCTTGCTAGAAGTTTTTAACATCAGGAGGCCTCTAGGTTTCCTGTTTACTTATTAGACATTTAGGCAGACGTGATGAAATAGAATCTCAACAAATGCATGAATGCTGACCACATCCGAGAGATACTGGGAATAAGACTCATGAATGTAAATAAAATAAGAGCCATGAAAGCCACTCTAAAAAGGGGGGCATAGGGTACATTTGGGGTAGGGAGAACAAGATGGTACCCAGGGACAGGAAATAAGTTTATCTGGAGGTTAAAGGATGGCCAGAAGATATTGACTCCTATTTAGCAAGGGGAAAAAAACATTTTTGTACAGCAGTGGGTGGCTTCCTCAAATCCCCTTTCCCTGTTCCTTAGGGGACTTATAGTTATTCAGAATGGGGAATGACGCATTATCAGGATCCAGCTCTGTTCTGTACTCACAAAGGACAGACTGTTCCAGCAAGCTGGTGCTACTTAAAGGCATGGCCCACTGAGAGGTAACATCATGGAGTTGGGGGTGGGGAGGAAAAGAGTGAAGATGAAAACCCAGGGAACAATAATAGAAGGAGTCAAGTGGGATACCAGAGGAGACAAAATGATCAAACAGCTAATTGAAAGCAATACCTATACTACTGAATATGTGGAAAAAGAAACCTTCTGGGAACCTTGAAGACCCAATGATTATCTCACTGTCTCACAGGTTTTCTCACTGTCTGTATGATCCGATTGAAGAACTAAAATGCTAAAACTTGTTATTATGTCTCATTTGGTTGAGACCAAACTGTCATTTTAAAAAGTCTGGGAATCCTTGCTAAAGCAATACATTATTCTTTCCTATGCTTATCTCACTTAGAAGTTCATGCAGAATATAGTGTTTAAGAACACAGAATGAAGAAATGTAAGATAGGAGTTTGAATCAGCTCTACCATTTATTATCTGGGTGGTGATTGGTAAATTACTTGAATTCTTTTGACATCAGTCTTCTCTTTTATTAATTGAGATAGTAGTCTGTTCCTTGCCAGACTCTTCAAAGGTTCTATTACCTGATGTATGTACAACTTTCAGCACGGCGTTCAGCACTAGATGAGCTCAGTGTATGGTAGCACTAGATAATGCAAATAAAAAAGCAATGTTAATGTTACAAAATGACTGAACTTTTAGCAGATTCCACATGAGTGATTGGTATGTTCTGTTGCCCTGGAATAATTTCTGTTTTGTCACTTCCTTAACCCTGTAGCTCTCTCCCTGTTTTCTTTCTTCCAAGCAGCATCCAATGTGATCTTTTAAAAATGCAAGGCAGCATGCCTGAGTAGCTCAGTCGGTGAAGCGTCCATCTCAATTTCGACTCAGGTCACGATCTCACGGTCATGAGATCGAACCCCCCTGCTTAGGATTCTCTCTCTCTCTCTGCCCCTCCCCTGCTTGTGCCTGCATGCACTCCCTCTCTCTCTCTCCTCATCTCTAAAAAAAAAAAGCAAGGCAGATCATGATACACTACAGAATAATTCTCTCCCCAGTCTTCCCATTGTACTCACAATATATACAATCCTTTACTGTGAACTGTGTCTACCAGCTTGCTCTCTACCTCTCCTTCCATTTTCTCAAGATAGGTTTCTTCTCACTTCCCAAACACATTAAACAAGTTCTCATGTTAGGATATTTGCTGTAACCATTTCCTCTGCCTAGAATGTTCTTCCAGCAGCAACTCAAGGTTGATCCATTTTTGCCATACTGATTTTAGCTTCGTGCAGAATTTCTCAATCTCTGTACTATTAACATTTGGTCTGGGTAATTTTTTTGTTGTAGGGGAGGGGATCCCGTGCTTTATAGGTTATCCCAGGACTCTGTGCCTGTTAGATACCAGCAGCAGACCTCTTTTCACTCCCAAGTTTTAATGAGAAGAATGTTTCCAGGCATTGCCAAATGTCCTCTTGGGGGTGAAATTTCCCCACCTCCCCAACACACCACTGTCTTCATGTTACTTTCTCAGAGAAGCCTTTCCTTAGTTTTCAACCAAAGGTAGCCCCTGTGTCCCTCTCTCTACCATCTGTCCCACACTGTTTACCATAAAGCACTTTAATCACCTAATCTTTTCTTTCTTAATGATTTATTTGATTTTTATATATCTTCCCCAATGCAGTGTCTTGAAAGCAGAAACCGTAATTGACTTATCTACAACAAAGGTGTAATAAATACATTCATACATATGTACATACATATTAGTTGAACAGATGGATTGATGAAAGAGTGTATGCAGTGTCCAAACTGCAGTGTACTTTTATAAATCCTGCCTCTAAACATGATTTTATGTTAGTAATTGAAAGATTAAATTTTATGCTACCCCCATTTGACAAATACTGTGTACTTCCTATGCACCAGACATTGTCCTAGTTGCTTTACAATTCAGTGGTCAGCGGGACAGAAGAGACTTACATTAACTCTAAAAAGTCATTAATGGGCATTTTAAGGCTGCAAGGTAGAGAGACACAAAGAATATTTTTGTTAATGTGTACTTGTTGCAGGTATCGTGTGGGAGGAAGGGATATCCTCTCATTAGTCCTTAATCGTATATTTCTTCTAAGTCCTAGACTTCCAACAGCGGGATTTTTTTTCCCCAGTACTTTTGCATAATTAATACAAAAGCAGAATTAGGTTTGCCTTTCCTAGTCCATTTGGAATAGCTTTATATATGCTTGTAAGTATGTGTGTACGTATGCATGTGCATCTAAAAATGGAAATGATGGGAATAACTCCTGAAATATATCTACATCATATAAATATGTAATTTTGTTGTCCATGTGCTTTATATAAGTAGGATCTTATTCTAAATAATGTCGATAATTTGTTTTTTGTTGCATTACAATATATGTTGGAGAGTTTCTGCATTAGTTTATCTAAATCTACATTGCCCTTTCAAAGTATTTAGTAGAGTTTGATATTATGGCTATGTTAACTATATTTATTTAATCATTGCATATCGATTTAGTTTATTTACAGTTTTCATTATTACAAGACTTTATAAGTTTTCATCTGTAATATTTCTATAGAATATGTGTCTGGAAGAATTATTAAATTGAAGGGTAGGCACTTGCATTTTAATGCAACTCCAAATACTTTTCTAAGAAGTTGTTAAGTTTCTTTCTGTACCGAGTTAATTAATGTGTATGTTGTGTGTGTGTGTATACATACACACATGTATTAGCTATTAATCCATATATGTTATAACTAGGTCCCTAACAAATTCTCCTTGTTACTATTTTTTAAAACTCTGAGTATGATTATTTTCCCATAGAGAAGTTTTCTTTTCTTTTAAAATTTGGAAAACCTTTTAGTCTTTTTTTCAGAGATATTTGTGTTCTATGTTTCATTATTTCATTTAGGTCTTCACCAATCTAAGTTAATTTTTCCTTATAATTATTTTTAAATGTTTCTACAGTTTTTAAAATGTGTGACTAGTTAATCCTCTAGAATTTGTTCCTTGTGTATAGTGTGAAGTAAGAATTTAACTTTTTTTTAATGGACAGCCTAAATTATTAGACTACCATTCATATAGGACAGTGCATAATTTTCCCACAGATCTTAAAAACTTCATTCAATATACACAAAATTATCAAGACTATGAAGGTTTATATCTTTCAGAAGTCTTATGTTTAACTGATATGTATGATTCTGTGCCAGTATCACCCCATTTTGTTAAATGTGGTTTTATTGTATATTTTGACATTAGGTAAAATTTTCCTGCCATCCATCTCCCAGTTAAATTTTTAGTTACATAATCTTGTATTTTTTCTCTTCTGAATGAATTTTAGAATCAGTTTATCAGAATTTATTCAAAATTTTTTCAGTATTATGTTTCTTTTAGTATCAAAAATATAATTTTGGGGGGCACCTGGGTGGCTCAGTGGGTTAAAGCCTTTCGGCTCGGTTCATGATCTCAGGGTCCTGGGATCGAGCCCCGCATCGGGCTCTCTGCTCAGCAGGGAGCCTGCTTCCCCCTCTCTCTCTGCCTGCCTCTCTGCCTACTTGTGATCTCTCTCTCTGTGTCAAATAAATAAATAAAATCTTTAAAATATATATATATATATAATTTTTGTATAAATGGTAATAAAACTATTAAAAATTAAAATACATAATAATGTTCAATACTGACTAAATCCTATTAAATCTCATAAACTCAAACACTGCTTGTAGCAATTTGGACTGTGGCCACTTGTATAAAACTTTTTGAAATCAGTTTTGTAATGAAAAAAATATGTGTATGTCTTGATTCAGCAGTAATCCTCACTAAGTTTCTTTAGGAAAAAAATGTTTTTTAAAGGATGTATTGATAATCATCTAGATACAGAGGTTTTAAATAATATGCAAAAGACTTGGGAAAAACTTTAATGCCCAATGGCAGAAAAAAGTATAGTATGATGCATCAGCAAACTTTTTCTTAAAGGACAAGTTAATAAATCGATTAGGTTGCAAGCCCTATGGTCTTTGTAGCAAATAGTCAACTTTCTTTTTGCATTAAAAAAGCACCCATAGAGGGATAGCTGGGTGGCTCAATCGGTTGAACATCTGCCTTCAGCTCAGGTCATGATCCCAGGGTTCTGGGATCGAATCCTGCATTGGGCTCCCTGCTCAGCATGGAGCCTGCTTCTCCCTCTCTCTCTCCCTCTTCCCTCTGCTCATGCTCATGCTCTCTCTCTCTCAAATAAATAAATAAAATCTTTAAAAAAAAAGCATAAAAAACAAAAAAAACAAAAGCACCTATAGACAATTTAGAAACAAATGGCTCTAGTAGTGTTCCAATAAAACTTTATTTACAAAAACAGGTAGTTAGCCTATGGGCTATAGTTTAACAGTTTCTTCTTTAGAACCAAAACAGTGTGTATGAGTATAGTAACAGTATATCTTGAGAATATCTTGTGATACAGGATACATGAAAAGAAGTAGAGTAAAAATGTATCCACACTGTGATTACAATTATGAACAAATTGTAGATGTGGAAAAGAACTAGTGAGGAACTAAGAAAACTAAAAATTTTTAGTTATATAACCAGTTAGGTTTAGGGAGTTTTATTTTGTTTTAATTATTTATTTGCTCCTTGTGCCAACAATATTGTTCAATTTTTTTTTAAGTCAGTATTTGGTTCTATACTATTTCTTTCAGTATTCTGACTCTTTCCCCATTCATTTCTGGTCTGGATTCTGCTTTGAGGCATTTTGTATGTGACCTGATTATCAGGCATTTAAGCTCTGCCCTTAATGGCATACTTTACACTATTATCTTTCTCTTACCTCCAATCTGATAATACTATATTAATTTATTCACAAATCTGGCCCTTCACTTCCAAGGACTGCTAAAAGTAGTCTTTTAGAGTGGGTGGCTGGGTGGCTCAGTCAGTTGAGCATCCAACTCTTGGTTTCAGGTCAGGTCATGATCTCATGGTCATGAGACTGAGCCCAGTGCGGGCCTCTGTGCTGGGCATGGAGTCTCCTTGGGTTCTCTCTCTCCCTCTCCCTCTGCTCCTCCCTCTGTTCCTCCCCCTGCTCATTCTTGTGCTCTCTCTTTCTCTCTCTCTCTCAAATAAATAAATAAATAAATAAATAAAATATTAAAAATAATAATAAAGACTGCTAAAAGTAAGAAAATTTCAAATGATTTGATATTTGCTAAACATTTTCAAAAGTTAACATTTTTCTGAGTCATTTTTCTGATACTCCTGAAAGCATTTATTATTATTATTATTATTATTATTATTATTATTATTTTAAAGATTTTATTTATTTAT
This sequence comes from Potos flavus, assembly GCA_028534135.1. NCBI lineage: Eukaryota > Metazoa > Chordata > Mammalia > Carnivora > Procyonidae > Potos > Potos flavus. Next base: position 103,112,733 of record CM052895.1, on the reverse strand, counting down.
TTGACAGAGAGAGAGAGATCACAAGTAGGCAGAGAGAGAGGGGGGGAAGCAGGCTCCCCGCTGAGCAGAGAGCTTGATGCGGGGCTTGATCCCAGGACCCTGAGATCATGACCTGAGCGGAAGGCAGAGGCTTTAACCCACTGAGCCACCCAGGCGCCCCACCCCTGAAACCATTTACATATATTTAGTTCTAACTCAATATTGAACGCTGTGTAGCTAATGATTAAAAATACAAAATATCTACAGTGGGAAAGGAAAAAAAAACTCATGGAATTCTTACTATAAATTCTTACTATAAACAAGAGCAACTCAGGAAACTATAAATTTGTGCGTAACTGTACATAGCCTGGATTAGCAAAACCTTAAAAAATGTAAAACTAGGAGCGCCTGGGTGGCTCAGTGGGTCAAGCTTCTGCCTTTGGCTCAGGTCATGATCTCAGGGTCCTGGATTCGAGCCCCGCATTAGGCTCTCTGCTCCATGGGGAGCCTGCTTCCCCTCTCTCTCTCTGCCTGCCTCTCTCCCTGCTTGTGATCTCTCTCTGTGTCAAATAAATAAATAAATAAATAATATTTAAAAAACAAAAAACAACAACAAAAAAGTAAAACTAATCTGAGACTAGAGTGTTTGATTCCTCTCTGTCCTTAATACGCCTGATATCACAATGCTCAACGTGCTACTGTTACATTTTAAGTGAACTGCTGGCACCCTCCCTTCATCAAGTAAGTCTAAATTAAACATTGTCTTCATGCATTCTAACCACTAATAGATCGTGTAAACTAGCTGAAAATGACTACAAGTCTGGTGGTATGGATCATGAGCTCATTAATCAAGCTACTTGTTTGGAATACTAAAGGTTCATAAAAGCACAATGAACGCCTTTGCTGTATACATTTGTTAGAAGTCTTCATTATACTTCACCTATGTAGAAGTGATCTAACATTCAGCACGTGAACTTTTTAGAAATATAAGCACATTTTTATAAATAAAAGAGTTCACATCTCCAGTGCTTTGTATCAGTCTATATTTCATTACATTTTATGTGACTATATGACTAGCACAGCTAAAAGGCCCCCGGGATGCCTGGCTGCGGCACCATGAAACCCTTAGAAGGCTGTGCCGAAGATCTTCAGGAAACACTTAAAGTGGCAGCAGCAACTGAAATAGGAATAAAATTTTGAGGACCATCTGTTAGAAAAACCAAAACATCTGGATAAATGTAGGCCCTGAGGCTCCTGACATTGGCAAAACCTATTCTATCACGAACAGGTCTTGGATTTAGAGGGGATGATTTCATTTGACTGGAAATAAGAAACTAATATGGGACATATGCTAGCCATACTTCATGTCATTGTTTCACGTCTCAGGTGTGGAACATTTGGGGTTACTGTCTCCAACCCCTGTAGTAGGTCTGCATGTTGGGATGGTGGCAGTTGGTAGACTTACTTCCCAAGGGGAAATCCTGAACATTTTCATCTAATAAATACTTACCTTCTTAGGAGGACATAAATCCTTTCTCTAAATAATTTCTTTTTGTTTCTGCTTTTTCTTTTATACACTTTCTCTGCTTTTAAGATCAGAATCCAGACTTTGATACTCAAAGAAGGAGTCACACATTTAATGTTAAGTATCTTAAGTGCCATACAGTACTTAAAAATATGTTGAAGGGGGGCGCCTGGGGGGCTCAGTTGGTTAAGCGTCTGCCTTCAGCTCAGGTCAGGTCATGGGATCAAGTCCAACATAGGGCTCCCTGCTCAGTGGGGAGTCTGCTTCTCTGCTGGTCCTTCCCCCCACCCAACCCCTGGCTCATGCTCACTCTCTCTCTTGCAAAAATAAATAAAATCTTAAAAAAAAAAAAAAAGAAAAATTCTAAATAATTTTAAAAATATATGTTGGAGGTATTAGAGAAAAAATATGTCTGCGCCATTTAAATCTGAGGATAAAAAATATTCCACTAATTTAATATGAATGTCTAGGGAACTAAGCACTCTTCAAAGTATTTTATACAGCCTAAAATTATGTTTATTCTTTACTTTCCATTCATATCGTGTGCTTTCTTTGAAAACATATTTTTGTATGTCTTTTAAAAAAAAAAAGTTTGCTTGCCTGTTTCTAAGAGGTCACAAGAGTGCTTGCAAATGGAAAATGGATTTCACTAGTTGATCTAAGAGTTCTTAAAGAGGAATTTCTGAATAGCAAAGCTTATTGTTTTATAACAAACACCCTTTTGTCATTCTGGTTAGACCAGGATCAAGTCTTCATTATTTCCCTGTACTGTGGGAAGTAAATTCTCAGAGTTCAAGGTCATTCGGCATTGTTTTGAGTGAGTTGGTTCATAGCTTCTTGCTTCCCCCATCTCCTGCCTCTTCCCGATATAAACAGGCCACTCACTGAGCAAAGCCACTTCTGTGCTTCAATCTCAGAAACATAAAGGCAGCAAGTTACAAAGAAGTCAGAAAACATTACCTTGTTAGAGAGAACAACTTGACCCGAAAACAAAACAACACAGATGTCCAGCCAAAGAGAGAAATAGGCAAGCTTGTGGAATGCTCAGTGACAGCCTTAAGCACATCCTTACTGAGTCTTTCAAAGAATGGTCCCCCTAATTGGCTGACCCAGAATAGTTTGTCCCCAGGCTGCAGGTGCTGCAGGAGAAAACCACAGCTCCATTGCAAGGTGCCATTCTGGTATTTGAAATGACTTTAAAAAGAAGTCATGACATGAACCATCTTCAACCATTTTTCCCCAATCTCTCATTTCACACAGTCCCCTCAAAACACAACTTTAATCACAAAAATCAGAGGAAACACATACCATACATGAGCACAGCTTAATCCCTAACATATTTTCTGCCTCTTCTTTCTAAAAATTTGTATTGCAAAAGATAAAGAACAAGGAAAAAAATACCTTTTACAAATGCTAATGTATGAGGGAAATATTAAAATGTATATATACAAAAACCTTAATGAACCATCGTAATTTGAAGAAAACTGATCTAAATTATTAGAATTTAATTTATGGCAGAGTATTTGGAAAAACTATATTGCCATAATAGTTTCAAGGATGTTCCACTTAAAAGGAATTTTATTAGATCTTTAAAACTTTGATTGGATGAATAATTTTCCAAAGCTTGGCAGATAAATGGGTATTTTAAAGTGCATAACTGTTCTCATATTAAAAAAAAAAAAACAAACCCTCTGGGCTGCAATCTCTTATTCAATAACCCTATGCTTTCTTCAAGATAATGCTAGGTAAACTTAATTGTAAACTAGGCCTGGACTAAGATTAACCCCTGCACCAATTAGATCCAAAATGATGTTTTATCATTTATAATTACAATTCACAACTTATAATGTGGTAATTCCTACTAACATTATTGCAGCCTTTAATGGCTTCATTATGTTCACATGTATTTTGAAAATAAGATTCAAGTCTTCTTGAGGGTATCTAAATACAATCCTGCACATCACTGAACTTTACCTGTAAGATGCATCTGCTTATATGAAAATTGTGTCTCAAACTAACTAAGGGCATGATGTTTCAGAACAAGTCCTAAGATGGGTGAGAGTAACCCGTATTAAAAAGACATGTACAACATCACAGCATGAAGGGTGCTTCAAGGTGATAACTCTATGTATGGTTAGATGATACTGATAACTCCAGAATAAGGAGAAACCCCTCACCTAATAGAAAAGGGACATTTGACAGGCAGGGAGAGGTGCCTAGTAATTGTCCTGAACTTACCCCTCACTGCCCCTCACACCCCCCTACAAGCGGTACTTCCTCAGCTCCTCTGTCATGATCCTTGCCTGGTCGCCTCCTCCTGGCAAGGGCAGAGCTACCAGCCTCTCCGTCTGTGTAAACCGAGGTCCTCTGAAAAGTAGACACCACGAAGGGACAAGACGTGCAAGAGAATTATTGGAGGGAACACACGTGAAGAATAAAATGTAGGAAGCCGATATAGGTGGGGAAAACCTTTATCTAACTGTGGGTCTGTGAAAGGAAAGGATGAAGGAAATGTTGGGTAACTAGAATCTTTCGACTACAGTCGTATTCTAATACGTGCTCCAGTGAATTTTCAGGCAGGGCAACTGGTAACCTTTTGAGCCACAGTTGCCCATTTGAGAGGTGCCATGACTGATAGAAACGAGCTTGTGTTAGTACCACTGTTGTGCGTTGTCACTGAACAGGACTGATGGAGCGTTCCCACGGGGAACAGGGTGGATCCTGAGGGGTGCCAGCATGGGCTACCCGCTGACTATGCTCTGCAGCAGACCTGAGTATGTGTTCCCATGGCCACCATGTCTGTGGGTGTGTGTGTGTCTGTGTGTGTGTGTGTGTGTGTGTGTTTAAAATGTGATTTTTCAAATTAGTAGAGAAAGAATGACCTATTCAGTAAATGGCACTGCGAAAACTGGCTAGCATGTATGCTTCCTGAAAGGACCAACTTGGCCATATTTTTGACTGGAGTCCCATTACCTAGAATGACACCTAGCATACTATAGTTAGTTACTCAGAACAGTTTTTTAAATTATGTTGAATAGTCTACCCTTAAAAAAATAGATCCCTACTTCGTACCTTTCAGTAAAATTGATCTCAGATGATTTAAATAATTGAACATAAAACTATAAAAGAACTGAAGACAGCTTAGGAAATTGTATTTATAAATTTAACATAGGAATAATCATCTTAGGTGAAAAAAGCAATATATTACAGAAAAGTTGACTCATTTGGTTATATTTAAATTTAAAGCTTATTTCTAAATGAAAGGTTAGGTAACAAACTAATATAACATGAACAAAGGATTAATAGGCAAACATTTAATACCTATTTGCCAATAAGAAGTAGAAAAAATGGCAATGATCATAAATAAAATAAATGCCCAATAAACATGAATGATGCTTAATAGCTGGTAATCTGGAAACTGGTAATTAAGATAACAAGATAAATTAGATTTACAAAAATATGGTTTAATAGAGTGACACATTGTTGAAGCATGGTGAACAGATGCTTTCCTTCACTGCTAGCAGAACTGTATTTTTAAGAGCCACTCTTGACAATATATTTTGACCATTTTGGCATATATTTTAAAGTAAATACTTTGTGTAGTCTATGTACCGGTATTCAACTTCTAGTTTTCTAGCCTAGAGAAATCCTTACACATATACCAAAAAAACCCCATAACCCTCTTGTACAAAGATGTTCACTATACAGGTAGTATCATTTTTTAACAGTGAAAAATTGGAAGCAAACTGAAAGTCTACAGAAAGAGGAATGACTAGAGATATTATTGTGTATCTATAGTTTGAAGGAACTTATAACTATTAAACAAATGATGTATATACTAAGTAAAAAAGGAAAGTTATAAAACAACCAGAAACTGTGATATTATATTTTAAGAATGCAATTATGATAATGACAAGCATTGGTAAGGATACAGAGGAATCAGAACCCTCATACACTGCTGGTGGGAATATAAAATGGTGCATCCACTTTGGGTTTTTTTGGTTTTGGTTTTCCGCACTTTTCTCCGTACAATACTAACATGCCAAACATACTCTTTTAGTTTTTCTTTATTGAGGTATAGTTGATATGCAATGCTATGTTGATTTCAGGTATATAACATAGTAATTTGAGGTGCATCCACTTTGGAAAACAGGCTGGTGGTCCCTCAAAAGATTAAACATAGAGTTACCATTATGATCTGGCAATTCGTCTCCTAGGGATACAGGCAAGAGAAAAGAAAACCTGTGTCTACACAAAAACTTGTACATGACTATTCATAGCAGCGTTATTCATAATAGCCCAACAGTAGGAACAACTACATGTCCATCAGCTGGTGAATGGATAAGTAAAATGTATATTCATAAAATTGAAGAGCAGTCAATAATAAAATGAAATAAAGTACTGACACATGCTACAACATGAATGAGCCTTGAAAACTATGCTAAATGAAAGAAGCCAATCACAAAGGATTTCACATTTATATGAAATATTCAGACTATGTATATCTACAAAGACAGAGAGTAGATGAGTGTTTGCCTAGTGCCTAGTGCTGAGGGAAATGTTGGAGATATTGCAAAGTAACAGCTCATGGGGACGGGATTTTTTTGGGGGGTAATGTCCTAATATTGGTTGTGGTAATAGACACAACTCTGAATATACACAACCATTGAATTGTACACTTTAGATGAGTGAATTATATGATAGATGAATTAGAGCTCAATGAAGTTGTTACAAATATAAAACAATATTACATATTTTTGTAAAGGCATATCTATGCACATAAGTTAACTGAAAATCTCACACACCAAGCAGATAACTATATGTCTGAGGAAGAAGACAGGAGACTAGAATTGAAAATAATGTTCTCCTTTTTATGTTTGTATATGTAAATAGATACATATACAAACACACACATACATACGTTAGTGTGGGTGGGTACATATACCTGTAAGCTTCTTGGGAAGACATTTTTTTCATTTCGATCACTGATATATATCCATTGCCTAGAATAGTATATGATGGGCACTCACTAAAAATTAATTGAATGAATAAATATGTGGACATCTACATAGGTATACATTCAAAAAAAAAGAAAAAAATAATGTTCTCAAAATAGACATTATTTATATCCTTAATATTTTCAGCTTTTTCAGGTAGCATGTATTTGTGTAGTATTAGTATAATTAGTAATTGGTTCTCTAATAGACTTTTCCTCTATATCAGACCTATCAAGCAACTTTTATACAGGGAGGTTCAGATTTCTTCATCCCTCTTCTCATTCAGTGTCTCACCACCAAATCTTATGAAAAAAGAAACAAAAACAAACAAAACAAAACAAAAAAACGAGGTATGTCTAGAGTGTATTCTTGCCAAGTGGAAAATGGAAATCCTGAGAAGTGCACTAAAGTGACACCCAAAATGCCGTCCTTCCACTAAGCAGTAACTTGATCTAATAATGTGAGGTCACAGCCTGCAGATAATGTGTCACATTCACTCTTCTTTAGCTCTAGATCTGTCAGGAGGGCTATCCTGCTTTATGAGAGAGCTAAGAGTTGCCTCCATGACACCTGGCTTTCCCTGCTTTTTTTCCCCTCACCTTCCTCAAATCTTATCATTCCCACCTAAAACCCTATAATAACAATTGGCAGCTAGAATCTCTACTCCTATCTTGAACTAGTAAGAATTAAATAAGGATCTCAATTTAAACTCATTTTGATGTGTAAAAGATATGCTACTTCATGTGAGATATTTCTGAAAAATCGAAAACTATAAACAGAACTTTAATCAGAAAAATCTAGAACAAACTACTCAGCTACAGGTGCAAAGTAGAAATTTACTTCTGTAAATCCACAAGTTTCAGTTTAATGAATATATTAAGATTATACTGGGCATTTTTTCCAGAGCTTACAGAACACCAAGAATAGCATTTCAAATATTTCTTTTCTCCTCTAAGTACAGAAGAATTTAATTCATAACATCTTGAATTTCCAAATTAAAATCACCTTTAATTAAAGAATTTCAGCCAGCCATAGAAACACAAAGTGCTATATTTTCTAAACATAAGTGATTATAATATTTATCAAAGCTATATCAGTATTAAAAAAAAAGTTATATCAGTATTTAAATGGAAAAGTCTAAAAACATAACAAAACAGGATTCTGTAGGCCAGAAAGCAATTAGTCTCAGGTGTTTCCTGTTAATAAATTAGGATAGACGTAGGGCCAGACTCGTGAAATTATTTCCATTAATTAAAGAAACCAAGAGTTTAAGATTTATTATCTTTTCCCAAAGTTGAACTGGAAAGCTATATTCTTAACGAGAAAACATAATTGCATTTATCCTTAAAGCTGTGAGGTGCCACCTTTGTTTTTTCAAATGACCACATGGGACATTAACATAATATAAAATACTGGAAAATCTGAAAAAAAAAACAACCCAGATTTATCAATGAACAACTAATTATTGACCACCTATTTTGTATACATTACTCTAGGAGCCAGGATTGACACACTATTTATTAACCATATATTCTGCCTCAAGAGATTCTCAATCTAAAATATATTTAACATGGTTCAGTGGTATCATGTGGAAAATACCCTCTACATCATATTTTAAATGACTTCAGAGAAGAGCCCATCTGTGGAGGACTGCTGTCATTGGGAAGTGGGACATGTCTGGAACTTGGAAGATGGATGGGCGATGGTGAAGAGGATGAGAGAGGATGCCAGGCAAGTCAACCAACAAAGTAATGGCACGGAAGTCAGAATGAGAGTAGTGTACTCCCTGAAGAAAAATAGAACCAAGTCTTTCCCGATGGAAGGGAAGGCTATATATAAGAGAGTAAAAAGAAGCCGATAGGACAGGTAAAGTAGGCTCATGTAATGGAGGCCTTAACCCCACCTCCAGGAGCCTGCCCTGACTTTGATTGGAAATTGGCAATTATCACAAGTTTCTGAGTAGAAGACACTTTATGAAAGTGGTGGGTCAAGACCAGGTTGGCACTGATTTTGCAAGAAGGGATTCCTCTAAATAATTCTATTGTAACAATGTATCTAGATGGAAGTAAAATCAGATTAAAAATTCCCACATAATGTAGATTTGCTTTAACTACTTATTAATTACATATGTCAAAGGAAGGTATGAATTAAAGATAACTTTGTACCATCAGTCCCAAGTAAGCACTGATAGATGTGTGGTGACAATGACGGGTTTACCTTTGAACATGTTGAGTTTTCCATTAACAGCAAAGAATCCGTTGAAACATTGAAAAGTAGATAGAAAGAGCCATTGATTAGATGAAGAGTTCTGGAAATGCAGATTTGAAAGCCATCAACATAGCTGAAAAGTGAATACATATGAAAGAAGATGGAAGATCCAAAAACTGGAACGAGGAAGTGTCCATGGTCAAAGAGGAGCCAGCAAAGGAAACAAAGGATTAATCAGGGACGCAGGAAGAAAAGTAGCATGTTATTTCACAGAAGCCAATGGAGTAAGGTAGTTCAAGAAGGGTGGGGTCATCAATTTCAAAAGCTACAGAATCAACAAAGAGATGAGAACAAAGAAAGGCCCTTGGGATTTACAGTCATACACATACACACACACACAACGTCTTTGGTGACCTAGAAAGAATACACATAGTGAAGTTTTTTAAACTACCTACTAATAAGACATAAAACTTAATTTAATTTAACGGACATTTAAAATGCTGTTTCTGTTTCTCCCTGATATAGACAAAGTTGGCTTATCTGACATTTATATTATTCAGTGCCTTGACACATCTGCAGTGCTATAAAACTACACTTATAATAATAGTCTTAAGATACTTAAAGGTGATTTTATATCATAAAAAAGTCAATGGGAATATAGCGCTATACACAATTACAGCTTGGGACACCTGGGTGGCTCAGTCGGTTGAGCGTCTGCCTTCAGCTCAGGTCATGATCCCAGAGTCCTGGGATCGAGTTCCACACTGGGGCTCCTTGCTCTGTGGGAAGCCTGCTTCTCCCCTCTCCCACTCCCCCTGCTTGTGTTCCCTCTCTCACTTTGTCTCTCTCTGTCATATAAATAAATAAAATCTTAAAAAAAAAAAAACAACAAAAAACAATTACCGCTTAACCAAGTTATCTGTGCAGGTGATAGAAAGACATTTGATGACATTACAAATACCACATCATGGGGCACCTGGGTGGCTCAGATGATTAAGCATCTGCCTTCCACTCAGGTCATCATCCCAAGGTCCTGGGATTGAGCCCCGCATCCAGCTCCCTGCTTGGCGGGGAGCCTGCTTCTCCCTCTCCCTCTACTGCTCCCCCTGCTTGTGCTTGCTCTCTCACTCTGTCAAATAAATAAATAATATCTTAAAAAAAAAATTCCACATAGTAAATCTTGAGGCTCATCTGTAAATGGTCAAAGATAAATATCAAAAATCCTCAAATATCGACATTAATTACACTGTTTTCGCTTCAGTGTATTTCCCTGTGTGGTCATTCATTTTGCCAAATAAGCACTCCGTATGAAAGAGGCTACTTGATGCACCAAAACATAGCACCCTCAAGAGTTAGTTGCTCAGAAAGAGGTAGAGAGTAAGTCTGAAACCTGTGACTGTTAACTTAATTGCGGAATGACTTGCTCTGGCCTGTAATTTTTTTTCTACTTTTCCTGAAAAAAGCTAAATTGCTTTATCGCCAGCATCACAAGAATATCGTTATAGTTAGAAATGAAATTAGTGATGTACCTGGGGAATGGCTTTCTCCACACCATAATAATGCTTTATTCTTGTTTAAGCAAGAAAATAGAGTCCTGTGACAAAAAGTATTGTCTTGGAAGCAAACCCGACTTCTCTCACCCAGCTTCCCCAAACCACCTCAGCTGAATGCCTTAACCACGTCGATCTGATTATCCTGTCTTTCAAATAAAAATAATGATGCTAGCCCTATTTGGGGCAGGGGAATAAGTAATTAATGTAAAACTCTTTGACACGGTAAAAGGTATTAGCTCTTAAGGATTCAATCAGCCCTTTCCATGCTAAATATAATTATTGGTTAAAAATATTAGTGTGTAAAAAAATATTAGAGTGTAATTCATATGTAGCTTTGTGAAAACAGCTTTCATACAACTGAAGCCGTGGACCAATTAATCATTAAAAGGATAGATAGATTTGGTTTTTTAGTAGAAAATACATGGTCACAACATTCTAATTCCCTTTGTTAAGTGGACTGTTGCATTTAGAAGGCTGAAAGAAAATGTGCCTTACCCCCTTTACTTCTTTTATCCTTCTTTTGGGCTTGATCACTGTTATAGCATGCCTCTCTTCTGAATTTTCTTTCTTTCCATAACTGCATTAGCATGTTTATATATATTAGCCGTCAGAGTGGAGTGAGCCCCAAAGCCACAGGCAGCCTGGCCAGCTCCAGGGGGCCGTGGCAAGGTCCCATGGAGGCTTTTTATTGTTGGCAAGAGCAACTGCTCACAATCATCCTTTCAGACTGCCGGCCACCAAAGGGTTTGTTTTGTGTTTGTATCCACTCTGGGCCGTCTCGTTATTATATGAAGCATTACTCACCAATGCATACGGCTTATTACCATTGACTGCTGTCCATAGGGCAGAACTGTGTCCTCCCGAGGAGCAGGCAGGAGGTTGTATAAAGACTAGTGGGAGTTCTAGGGTCAATAGATCCTCTTAACTGACTTAATTAGGTTTTAATGAGTCATTATGAATAAAAGTCTCATTCGGATCAACATTTACTCAACAATTTGGCTGAGTCAGTTTGGCTTTTTACGTTAAGGAGCTACTGCTGTATTCCTGGACACCAATTTATTCTCTCCCCAACCCTGCCTTTTAAATAACAACCTGGGATATTTTAGAGAACTACTCCTTAATTATCTTCGTTCTCCCTGGCTCTTCTCCCCGCAGGAATCCTTCAGAATGTTCATACGGTGATCACCATTTATGTTCATTACATGCATCTAAATGTATTTTTGGTACATCATACTATGCTTCCACCCTAAATCAGGTCAAACTTTTTTTTTTAACGTGTAGTTGACCTCTCATAACTCCATCCTCTCTTTTCATCTGTATGTCAGTGTTTCCAAGCAGTTATTAGAGATAGCAACTGCTAAAATCCAAATTATCTAAACAGAAACCTCAGAAGAACCCACTGCTGTGTTGTTTTAATTTTCAAAGCCTGGAAGCATCCAAGGTATTTTATCATTGTCACATATCTCTAGATCTTCTGTCAATTTATTTCAAGGAAATGTTATTTAAAATTTTTAAAACATAACTGCTTAACAATCACTGAATCTCCTGTTAGCCTGTTGTCTATAATCCAGACCAGGGATTGCTCTCATCTCCCATAGGCCACCTTGATGTCCAAGAGGCACGGCCCTCTCCACAACACGGAACACTGTTCAGAGCTGGGAAAGGCAGCCCATTGGCCTGCGCCTGCTACTTTGAGTCTTTTTTTTTTTTTTTTTTAAGCTCACCTGATTAGGTGAGGCCCACCCATGATGACCTTCCTTTTGATTATGTTAACATCACCTGATTACAGACTTAATTACATCTGTGATTCCCTTCATCTTTGCCTGCCATGTTACATAACCTAATCCCAGAAGTGAAATCCCTCATATTCACGTGTCCTGCCCACATGCAAGTGGAGGAAATTTTACGGACAGTGACTATGGGCAAGTCAACTTAGCATCCTGCCTGATACAATTCTAATAAAAGCAATTTTCATAATTAAGGCAACACTGACATTGTTGTTGATGTTACTGTTGTTCTTTTCCTGGAGTCTACTTGGCAATCACCTCGCCTCGCCTCTCTGGGGCATTGCAGGGAAATAGAACCTGAAACTTCTGCTGATGACATCTCATAGTCGTGATTGTAAGAGAGGATATTCCTAAGATTGCGTGATTGCTCTAGATGTTCTAAATGTTATTCTGGGATGAAGCCAGACCTGCAGGGAGTTGAATCACATGTGGTACCTTGTTTGGTCCCTCAAAGATTAGAATTTACTAGTCTTGGCTTTCTTATTACCTCTCCACTTACATTTCAACTTAGAATAAACATCTCTAAGAATCTCATCATCATATTTACAATATGGTTGATGCTCACTATCGTACATTGTCTCGTTTTTATGAAAGAAATTTCCCTCAGGTTTCAGTGGAAGGATTAACCATGTGTGTTCAGGGAGATTAGCTTTATTTTATGGATACTGATACATATAATGGATCAGGATTCCAGTTTCTTCTCAGCTACCATGAAGCATAAAATCAGATGTATAACATACACCTAGGAAATACACAAGAGATTTTGGGTAAATCTTTATCCTGATTTTAATTTAATTTTCTTACCTGTGTTTTCTTTTTTAACTTGAACTTCCTCACTTATGTTTTTTTAATCTTGTGGTTCCACAGGTTTCTTTGTAAATTACCTTAAATCCTTCCTGAAATAAATCAGTTAATATTTATTGAATGTTGTAAGTTGAGTAGTTTTAAAATAGACTAGTAAGAACCTAAAACAAATTCTTTTCTTTTTCCCACCTCTCAAAAAGGAAACTAGCTAATGGGTGTACAAAGTAATTAAGACTGGACATAAAAAAGGATTAGAAATGTGTTAAAGTTAAGACAAAAATGAGCATATACAGTAACTATTATGACATGCAGCCATATAGCTCTTCATAGTATATAAAGTATATGCGCCTTCTTTCGTATAAACCAAATACCATCAGGCCTTACCTATGGTACAAAATAAATTATATTAATATTAAATCACACTAATCCCCACACCCCAAGTTCTTCATCTTGTTCCCACCCACTGACAATGTACTCTCCATCTATTCTGAGGAGTTTTCCAAAGGATGCCTCACTCTCAACCCAGACTGTCAGCCACAGTCACCATATGACATGTGTCTTTACGTTCTTCCTCTTCTGATCTGGCTCCTATTCCTCAACCCCTGCTGTGCACAAAGTCTCTTGAAAGGATGACAGTATTCACTCTGCTAAGGTGTTTCTTATGAAACTTGGGATATCTGTACAAACCCTGATTTCTACCCCCCAATCTGCTTGTGATGGTTAATCTTATGTGTCACCTTGACAGAGCCACAGATCTTTAGTTAAACATTTTTTCTGACTGTGTCTGCAAAGGTATTTCGAGATGAGACTAGCATTCGAATGGATAGACGGTAAGGCAGATCGCCCTTCCCAGTAGAGCTGGGGATCAGCCAAGCCATTATGGGCCTGAATTGAACAAAAAGATGGAAGAAGGGAGAGAATTTTCACTGACTTCATGAGCTGGGACCTCAGTCTTCTCCTGCTCTCAGACTAGCACTTACACAAGGAGAAATGATGGTTCGGATATAGACCTGAGCTTAAACCACCGATTCTGCTGTTTTCCAAGCCTTTGGACTCAAACTAGAACTACACCACTGGCTTTTCTGGGTCTCAGCCTCAGCCTCCATAATCATATGAGCCAATTCATTGATCATTGTCTTTCCCAAAGACACAGTTATTCTGGTAAATAGACACAAATTCCTTTAGGAAAGCATTAGAAGGGAGAGTCAAAGTATATACTTATGATATTATAACAGAGTCCAAACGCAAAATTACCTATCCCTCTCTGGTTTAAAGGACCACTATATATTTGAACTGACCCACATCTGGAAATTGGGTGAAGAAATATTACAAATTTTGGTGGCTTAAGTAAGCTTCCACTCACTAGGTCTAAGGTTTATTCAGTTCTAAGTTCATTTCAGGCACCCCGTGATCAATATACCGCCACAAAAGCCTTATGGGTCATACCATTCTGATCCTTTTGTGGATATTGCTGCTTTTTAGAGTCACTATGACCCCATTAACCCAGCAGTTATGTTTCATCCCTTACCTTCGGACATCCTGGAATCTAGTATCACACTGAGCTCAGGGAGCCCTTTTCACGCGCAGTGTCATGCACAAGCATCCCTTCTTCCAGAGGGCTACCGCTTGCAGCACCTTGGAGAGATGTTGGGACTCCACTCCTGGGGATGTTCTCAAAGCCTTGGAGTAGTGAATGCATACTGGCCTCTTTAGAGAGCATGGTTAGGGAGCGGTTGAGCAGTCCAGTGTGTTCAGTCCTTTCCAACATTTATTCATCTGTGAGCCTTTAGAGTCTTTCCTCTACATTACGAAGAATTTGAGTCCAGGGTGAAGTTAACCAAACTGAAAAAAAAAAAAAAAAGGAAAAGAAAAGAAGAACTACACCCAACAACTCAAACTAGCACAGTAATCAAGGTCCAGCATGGTAATTGAATCTATATTAATTCAACCAGTTTTAAAATTATTCCTTTCCCTCTTATATCTATAACTTTAAGATTTCATTCTTACACATACTCTCCACATCTCTATCCATATAAATCATGTAAGTTATCAAAATCTCATCAACCCCATGGCTTTGTTTGTGGGTTCCCCACCCAAACAGTCTTGATTCTGGTTTTAATTATAGGTCTGGGGGCAGTGTGAGATGACATTAGAAGCTGGCATGATCCTTCCACCTGGGGAAGTCAGTGTCTTTGAGTAAAACCTGTTTACTGGGAAAAGGGTCCAATTCCCCTGTCAGTGGGAGGCTATTTTCCTCCTATATGTTCCCATCCCAATTTTCATAATGCAAATTTCCCCTAGATCAAAGGTTTGGTGAATTCAATTAACATGATAATCTGGCAACTGGTGTAATCAAGTTTTAAGTTTGGTTTGAGCAGTTGTAGCCCTGAGGACACTAGACAAGAGATAAGCTTTTAGTGTGCTTGTATGAAAACCCAGGCATTTGGACTTAAACTAAGATGTGAAGACTTCTGTCAATCATTTTATTTAAGCCATGAGTGAGATTAGAACCAATGATCTCCCCCTGCCTACCTCAACACTTTAGGCCTTGCACTCCTTGGGCCATTAAACCACCCTATGGCATCATCCGCTTTGTCTCCCTAAATTTCATCTGATCTGAAGTCATTCATTAAAAGTCAGGTTGTAAGAAACATACAAACTAGATGATTAAGCAGAACATCAGTTAGTAAAAAGATATTTAGTAACTAGTATGTGTCATGGCAGGTTATATTGTTGAAAAAAAATAATGTCTCTTAGTTGCCTATAAACAGTGAAGGGCTTATTACTTGCTCATTCTACATGTCAGATGCTGGTGGGCCAATGGGCTCCTCTGTTCACAGCATCTACTTAAAGAACTGGACTAATGAAGTCATTAGTTTGACATAGGCTTTCAGAATCACTGCAGCAATGGGAAGAGAATACCGCAAATTGCTCACTGGCTTGAAGACTCTTACCATGTCACTTCTGGTCAAATTATTTTGGCCAAAACACATCTAATGGCCACACATACATTGAAGGAGGTGGAACAGAGCAATCCCACTGTGTGCTCAGTAGTAAAGAGCAAAAATATTTGTGAACATCTCTACTGACCTCTTCAGAACTTAGGGAATCTTCAGCAGGGCAGAAGAATTCGGCTTTTATTCCAAATGGCCTTAAACAGAGTGTAAAGCCCCTGTTACACTTGATTATAAAAGTGGTCCCCCAAAGATACCCTGATGAGTCTGTGCTCAGTAGCGTGACTTCGTCCTCTGATAGGCAGCTGCGAACACCGGGGTCTTCCATGAGAACATTAGATACTGTGTTCTCTAAACCAAAGCCACACCGCTGCAGTCATCATCTCTCTCACCAGAATGGTTTCTGTGTGGTCCCTAATTAAGGATGCAGTGAATACCTCTAACTGGAAGAACCCAGATCATGCATGTATCTTCGCACAGCTGTGAATGAGAGTTCTGATATTTTCAGTTTCTGTCGTGGGAAGCAGGCCTGTCTTGTGAAAGGAGTGATTTCATGAGCAAAGGAAGTAAATTCAGATGTTGGGTGGGAAAAAATATATATTCACTTTACCAATACAATATCATGATATGTGTGGGGGGAGGGGTTAAATATACAAACCTTATGAAGAAAAGTAAATTGTGGAGTTATTTTAAAGCAAGTTTGTTTCCAGAATGAGTTATTTCCAAAATCACGAACCTGACAAACTACCATTATTCCTTCCAAGGTATCCTTGCAAAATTTCTACCATCTAATTATCTCCATCCTTACAGACTCAAAATAAACATGTATAAGCTATTTTACATGGAAAAATTGTTTGAAAATAGTTTAAAAATTGTTTCTTATCTTCAGCCTGATGAGAAATAGAGTTAAGGAAGGCATTTGGAGTGAAGGACTTGAGGAGAAAGAATAAGAAGAATAAAGAGGTGATGGTAGTTTTTTCAGTTCTGTAATACAGAACTTTTCTTTCCTGTCCTTGGCAAGTTAGTGCTACCTACTTACAGTTACAAATATATAATGATCTACTAATTAGATAATATATAGAGATAGATAGATATAAATAGGTGTATATATAAGTATATACTTATGTAAGTACATTGGCACATCATAACCTTCCAAAGTCCATAGTTTACCTTAGGGTGCACTCTTGATATTGTTATGTTCTATGGACTTGAACAAAAGTATAATGACATAGACCCATTATTTTAATATTTTCCCTGCCCTAAAAATCCTCTGTGCTCTGCCTCTTCATCTCTCTCTGCCTCCCCACTCCTGCCAACCACTGATCTTTTTATTGTCTTCATAATTTTGCCTTTTCCAGAATATCCTATAATTGGAACTATGCAGGGTGTAGCCTTTTTAGATTGGCTTCTTTTACTTAATAATATGGATTCAAG
Source organism: Potos flavus (assembly GCA_028534135.1). Classification (NCBI taxonomy): domain Eukaryota; kingdom Metazoa; phylum Chordata; class Mammalia; order Carnivora; family Procyonidae; genus Potos; species Potos flavus. The sequence goes on along the minus strand of CM052895.1, from coordinate 103,095,492 downwards.
GTTTCTTCATGTCTTCTCACAGCTCGATAGCTCATTTCCTTTTATCTCTGAATAATATTCCACTGTCTGAATATACCACAATTCATTTATCCACTCACCTACTAAAGGACATCTTGGTTGCTTTCAAGTTTGGACAATTATGCATAAAGCTGCTATAAACATCTGTATGCAGGTTTTTGTGTGGACATGTTTTCAATTCCTTTGGACAAATACTAAGGAGCACAATTGCTGGATTATATGGTAAGAGAATATTTAGTTTTGTAAGAAACCCCAAATTATCTTCCAAAGTGGCTGTACCATTTTGCATTCCTACCAGCAGTGAGTGAGAGTTTGTTTGCTCCCTATCCTTGTTCACATTTGGTGTGTCAGTGTTTTGGATTTTTGTCATTTTACTAGGTGTGTAAATATATATATTTTTTTTCATTCTCTTTTCTGACCAGTTAATTATCTTGCTCGGAAAATCTTATTTACGTATATGTATGTATGTATATATATATGTATGTATGTATATATATATATGTGTGTGTGTATATATATATATATATGGAAATCACTGGTTTATGAGAATCCGTTAACATGTCAATGAAAATTTAATCTTAATTCAGAACAAAATTTAATTCAGTTTTGTACATTATTAGTTTACTAGATACTACAAAGAGAAAGTAAGGAAGATGGAAAAGAAATAGCCAATATCTGGGGCGCCTGGGTGGCTCAGCGGGTTAAAGCCTCTGCCTTCGGCTCAGGTCATGATCTCAAGAAATAGCCAATATCCAATATTAGAGTAGTGTATGAGATGATCCTAGCAGGAGTTACGTGCATGAAGTTAGTTGAGAATCCTATTAAAACACAGTAAGTGGCTAAGTGTCAAAAAGCATACTAACAACAGTTAGAGGTAAATGTGAGACCAAAAAGTTAAGTGGCACTTCTTTGGGACATCAGGAATTGAGATGAGAGTTAAAGGAGGGAGTATGGCCTTATTCATTTATTAAGAACCTTAAATTCACAAACTACATTCATAAGGGAAATCCAAGTCTATCTAATACCATTTTGCTAATAAAGATCAAAAGAAGAAATTCAAGTTTATGTCAGTGCTATTGTTTAGTCTGTCAATTAACCTTTCCTCAAACACCTAAATGTGACTCATTTAAGTGGTCTTAGGACCTGTGGCTAATTTTTGAGCTCCGATAAAGTAGAAACTTAGTTTCCGATGTGCATGAAAGAGCAAGCCCGGGAGAATTTGGCAACATGCTCTTTGCACAGTATACACTGATAGATATTTGATTGATTATGCTAAGAACAACCTAATAGTTAAAAGTATACTATAAATTGGCTAATTGAATTTAAATTTTTAAAAAAAGTATATTTAAAGTACAAAATGCTTAGTTTTAAAATGCTTTTAGACACTGTATTATTGGAATGTGAAAGATAATTATTAGACTGTCACTAGAGAACTTTTACATTTTGATTCATTAGCTACAAGATTCTGGAGTTTGACATTATATGAGGGGTTGTGTCCATACTGATTTCGATATCCACCAGTGTTCATGACTCTGTGACTCACATGCTTCATAGATAATAATCAGCTCATTTCAAAATGCTTTCAAATTCTTTCAAAGTCATTGAACAGTGCTTAGCCAATCCTGTCTACTTAGCAAACTTTGGATATACCGTTACATACTTGATTCTAAAGGTGGAATACATTTTAAAATTGTGACAAACAGCACAACTCTGTAGGTTCTGATGAACATATGATAGTGTGACTTTGAAAGTATAAACACTTGAACTGAGTCTCAGTATTCTTTTCAATGTGGTTCGTATAGACAGTCTATATCCAGCTTCACAGAAAATCTTTGCTTCAGATATGGCAATAAAGGATCAACACGTGGACTTGAGATGCATGCAAAATTAAATCTGGTGCATGCTCTTATGGTAAATTCTTAATAAATTGCCCCCAAAGTAATATTCTGTGGTTGTGCAATCATGACTCAATGACATGCTTCACAATCACACATTACATTTCACTGTAGTCTGATACTCAAGCACAGTATTAGAAAAATTTTCTGCAGGAGTTTCTGTATTCTTTTACTTTTGCAACCTTATTTTAATCTACGGTACTGAGTTTCTATTTCTACTATAATGTAAGATAAAAGTGCCAGCCATGAACAGAAACAACGTTAAAAAAGAGCAACGGTTTTATCAGGCCTTCGTGCTAATGAGAAGAAAACAAAATAGACCAAGATATGACAAGAGACATGTTCTATAGGATTATTAATGAAGTTTTGTCTTGAGGCCAGTTGTGCTAGAATGTAGTCATTGAACAACAACAATAAAAAATAGTAATTTTTTAAACAAGGAAGGCTGGTTAAGAAATAAATCTTCATTGACTGTCTCCCTTAGCAAAGTTAGCAGATGAAATTAAAGTGACTGAAAGAAAAGAGGTATACCCAAGTTAAAAAGAAAAAAGTTCTCACTCTTTTAAATTAGGCCATTCTAATAAAGTAGATCAGATGATACAATAAGGGAACTACAGTTAGGAATAGATGGAAGGACTGCTCTTGTTGAACAACTTAATAGCATCAATATCCAAAAATATCAACTATACTCCTGACAATCTCAGATAGTTTCTTTTTTCCAGAGGTGTAGTAGGATCATTTGAAATTTTGCACTTTCTTCTATGCTAAATTAAGTTTGTTTTTTTCATGTCAAGACTGACTGTACACCATAACACAAGTAATCATTCCCGTAGATTCTTAGAGGATGAACATCTGGCCCGTATTTGCTAATGATGATCATGTTTATATGTTACTGCCGGACTGGACCTGGCATGCCAGTTTAGTCATTTTGGCTATTTTGATGGTGGCCACCACTAAATGGAATATGTGATGTTTCAAATCAATTGTTAAGATATCTGAAAGCACAGAGAGTGATAACCTGGTTCAATCTGTGATGCTTGGAAATAATAACAATTTGTGTGAGTTTATATTTAGAAAATCATGGTATTTTCTGTGAATACTGATCCTCAAAGATCTGAAGCCATTTAATCTAATAGAATCATTGGAAGAATTCCCTTGCACTTGCTGGTAGATGTTCTTTTGGCTATATTAAAAGGACCCAAAAAATTCCTCGAAATACTCTGAAACCCACTGTTAGTGTAAAAGATAGATAAATTGACTCACAAGAGAAGAAGACAATCCACCTTATTTCCCTGACAATTTGATCCAAATGTAATGTTCTCCCTTGTTATGTAAAATGATTTCCTGGGACCCAAAGTATACCATATAACAGAAAGTAATTTTCATTTATTGAATGGGTACTATGTTCTAGTCATAATATAAAATATGAAAATTACTGGCATAAACTAACGAGAATTACTTCCCAGCTAATGAAATACGGACTTTAAAAATTGTCTTAGAGACAAGAACTAGGATTTTCAAATAGTTGTGTGTTCACTGAATGAAAAAATGACACAATATCAGAATACTGCACATTTTTCAATCTCTAATTTCTGTAAAAACCATTTTATGAAACAGATTTTAAAACAGGACTTGAAAAATTCTTTGGAAGAGTTTAAGCTGTTTAAAATGAAAATCAGTGTAAGGTCACTTGCAAAGGCAAAAAATACTGGCAAGGAATCGTAAAGAAAAATGTCCAAAGTGGAACAAAGACAAACTTGAGTAAGTGACAAAAAGAGTACAAAGTATAAATTCTGACAACAAAACCTGAAGATATTGGAAAAAAATGCAAAGAAAGCTTAAAATTAAAACTTAAAGGGTAGAGGACTGACAAAATAAAGATTAGCATTCACGGAACACAAAACCACAAATAATTAAAGGAAGAAAATTGTGATGAATATAAGTAAAACTTATCCCAGTTAACTAACATTTATTGAGTACTTGTATGCATCTGGTATTGATTTTGACGAAAAGAAAATCACAGATTTGACAAAGGAGCAATGGGCACATATTGATATGTTTAAGGCCTCTACGATTTCTTCGATTGCTTTATATATTTGTCATACTGTAAGTTGGGAGGAATTCAACTGTTTAGTAAAAACTTTAAAGTATTATTATATTATGCACAAATTCTGTTAAACATTTTATAGAAATGTGTTTAAGAATTTTCCACAGAACACATTCCCTCTTACAGCTCCAAGTGGCCACACATCACCCAGGGTCGGTAACTCCCCTTTGTGCTCATTGAACTTGTTCCTATAAACTCCTCAATCCCTCCCACCCAATTAATGGGACAAAATGCCTAAATAAACACGAGAGGAAAAACCTTTAAAAGCTCTACTACCCCAATAAAAGGCCTTCATATTGAATGATTGCAGCTCAGAGTTGACACTTTACTATGACTGACGGTGTAGACGTCCCCCCACTTCTCTGTCCCCAGTAATGACACCCATCCCACCAAGCTTTGAGAGTTTTTATACATTGGCAGTTAAAGTCATTTGGCCTTTGGCCTTGTGCCTCCAGGGGTTAGAGGCATTGACTTAGGAGGAAAGATTAAATTAGCCATAGCTAGACTAAAGAATAACTAAACAAAATAAAAAAGCACAAAGATGAAGGAATGGGGAAGCACATTAGATGGTAAAATGAGGAAGTCATTAAGCAAATGAAACCTTAGATTGAATAATTGGCAAAATTTCCTGAAACAAAAGAGCTCCTAAACTCTCAAGTACTGTTGTCTTGTAACCAAAGTGATTGATCTCTGCTTGGGTCAAGTGACACTAGATCGCCAGCCCACTGCAAGCCACGCTGGACCAACAACACAAGACCAGGGAAATGCCAAGGCTTCACACCCAGCTGTGTCTGTGGGAACATCAAACCAAAAGTGTTATTTCTTTCTCACTCTGGGAGGGCGCAAAGGCATCCAGGTACCTATACCAACAGTCCATGTTCATAGTCAACTGGACAGAATTTTTTTTTTTTAACATTTCAGACTCATCTAAGCAAACGTATCTGTAAGGCAGGATTCTTCCTATCCTTCATGCATATATAGTGCCTGACACTTAATGTGAATGAGGAGTGTGAATGGGTTTGATCAGTTCTCCTCGAAAAATGCTTGGGCAAATCATTTTGAAGTCACTTCTGAATATTTTCTAATTTCTGACTCTGGAGCCACCTGATTTCCTTGCCTGTGTTTCTGAAAGTATGATTCAAAGGGGGCTGTGGTCATTCATAAATGTTTGTTGCTCATTATATACTAAAGTTTCACTCTGTCTCACCATTCATAATATTTTCCATGTTGTGCAAAATTTAATAAGATACAGGGATGTTGGTTTTCATCTCCAAGCCTGTTGAGGTGCCACTTTTCAAGTTCTGTGTTGAACACTAAAGTGCCCTTAATAAATGAGTCCAGATGGAGTGTGTATATGAGGCGGGTAGGGTAAGTACGTGAGATGTAAACCACAAATAGCATTATACTCAATCATTCCATAAGATGCCACATGGCCTGGGGTGATTTTCCATAGCAGAATCTAAATAACATTGTTCATCTGCTAATGGTCTAAATATCATAATTAGGACATGTTGCTGCTATAGAACTCTAATTACTGATAAAAAGCAACTTTCATCATGACCTTCTCCCATTTAAGGGAAATGATCATTATACCTAACTCCAGCCTTTCAACCCCTTGATCATTCCAATAAAGTATTTCTGAAAATGCCAAACACATTGCTTGGTTTAGAATTGCTCTTCTAACTTGGAACTAATGATTTATGTCTTTTTCAAATGTCATACATTTGGAATCATTACCAGGTGAGAAGCAAAATAGCAAAAGGTGGATGTCTTAGCAACCATAAGATGCATGCTTACTAAAGTTGCAACTAGCCACTGTACCCCTGATGACATGACAGGGCATTTTCCTTCCTGTCTTTCACTGCATCTCATACCAGAGGCATTTCCAGGCAAACCAAAAGGAAGTTTCATCTAGTCATGTTCAATTGCAGCAGTATGGTTCTGTGTATCCTAGAATCCATCTGACTCATTGGTTCTCTCTGCAAACATACATATCCGTACATTTCTACATAACATTAAAGCTAGGCTGGCTTTACGAGGTGATGGCACGGGCCATCTACATAATATGATATGGAGAGTGTCTCTGTTTAAAATAATACCTCCCTGATTGTCTGTTATCATTCTCAAAAGTCCGTTATCAGAATTTCTTTAGTCTCTAGTGTGTCCCCTATGAAAATTCAAATATCCTTAAAAGGAAAAACCATGGTAACCTTTATCAGCTAAAATCTTGATTAGCTGAGAGTAAGCTGTGAGCAGGTCATCTGGGCAGACAATAACAATAGGGTCTTAGAAGAGTGAATGGCCATTCACTCATCCACTTAGAAAAATACATGCTGAATGGGAACCTATTTTATTGGGGGCCATAATATGATTTTAGGTCATAAAGATGCACAAATGTGATTTCTTTTTTTTTTTTTAAGATTTCATTTATTTATTTGACAGAAGGAGAGAGATCACAAGTAAGCAGAGAGGCAGGCAGAGAGAGAGGGGGAAGCAGGCTCCCTGCCGAGCAAAAGAGCCCGATGTGGGGCTCGATCCCAGGACCCTGAGATCATGACCTGAGCCGAAGGCAGAGGCCTTAACCCACTGAGCCACCCAGGTGCCCCACGAGTGTGATTTCTGTACTCAAAAAGCATAATTCACTGGAGGAGACAGGCAAGAAATAAGGCAATCAAAGCAGGGAAAATATCACGATAGAAAAAGGGAACCACAGAAGGCTGTGGGAAGGGCACCTATCCTGGACTTTGTGGAGGGGGACAATGTGGAAGCTTGCTAGCAGAGACAGAATAGGAGCTAAATTTTAAGAGTCACCCTGGAATATGGCCTAAATGTGTTTTCACACTATATTAATGAAAATACTACAATTAACTTCCTTGACCCTTAGAAGGTCAATAATAATTTCTGTGACTTCCTGGATATGAGTGGTTTTATGATCAGAAGTGCAATATGACCCATGAACTCACAATCAGCAGGTACAATTTTTCTAATTTGGCCCCATTTGTGGAAATTAAGTAATTACCTGCCCTTTCTGTGTCTTAGTTGATTCACTTGTGAACTGTGCAGTTGGCATCTCCGGTCCTACTTGGTTTAGGGTATCTTCCCCTGTCCAGGTTGGGGATGGAGTCGGTACTTCTCAAGACTTGGGACAGTGGTCAGTGTCCCCTCCTTCCTACCTTCAAAAGAGTAAGTGATATGTGAGTATTTGTGACAAGTTTTGCTTATTTCACCATTTTGTATAGTAACAACCAAATCTCTGTCCTTAGATAATAGCTCATTATATTTGCCATCACATCTGAAGTTTTCTCTAGAAAGTTACTTTTCTTAGAACATTAGCTAAGGGAAAAAATACATTAAACATTATCACCATAATTAATTTTCATAACAGAACACAATTTAGTTAAAAAGATGAAATCGAGGGATGCTTGGGTGGCTTAGTCAATTAAGCATCTGCCTTCTGGGGTCATGATCCCAGGGTCTTGGGATTGAACCCTGCAGACAGGCTTCCTGCTCAGTGGGGAGTGTGCTTCTCCCCTTCTCTCTCTCACCCTTCCCCCTGCTCATGCTCTATCTCACTCTCTCTCAAATAAATAATAAAAATCTTTTTAAAAAGATATGAAATCGAGAATATAATTACCAAGCTTCTTTGTTTTTTTCCACTGCCTCTTCCTTTTTATATTATTTTTATTTAAATTATATTAATTAACATATATTATTAGTTTCAGAGGTAGAGTTCCGTGATTCATCAGTCTTTTTTTTTTTAAGATTTTTATTTATTTATTTGAGAGAGAGACAGTGAGAGAAAGCATGAGAGAGGAGAAAGTCAGAGGGAGAAGCAGACTCCCCGTGGAGCTGGGAGCCCGATGCGGGACTCGATCCTGGGACTCTGTGATCATGACCTGAGCCGAAGGCAGTTGCTTAACCAACTGAGCCACCCAGGCGCTCTGTGATTCATCAGTCTTATATAATACTCAGTGTCCTATACATCCATGCCCTACTTAATATCCATCACCTAGTTACCCCATACCCCCCACCCCACTCCCCTCCAGCAACCCTCAGTTTGCTTCCTATGATTAAGAGTCTCTTACGGTTTGTCTCCCTCTCTGATTTCATCTTGTTTTATTTTTCTCTCCAAGCTTCTTTAAATTTTCTTTCAGCAGGCTTTCATTAACTTAGGCCATATTTTTAAAGACCTATGGAAGAAAAATAGGCCTATTAACAATAGATTATATCCATACTTTACTAAAAGTTTTTTTCTGAATTACACTTTTGCAAATAATTAGTCAAATTTACAAAGGAAGATCCGTGTTAATAAAAATAGCAGTTTTAAAAGCCCATTCAAACTGTATTTCCTCTTACATATGTAGGTTTTATTAAAGAATACAAGTAAAAAGAATTACGTTATTTTTCCTATAAAATTGTCTTTGGTTATCTTATGAGAGTGAAATTATAAATTTGTAGAGAACAAACATGAGTTGAGTCCAGATTAATAAAAACAAATACTTACAAGGGCATTCTTTATATAAATTTTTAGGCTAAGTCAGTCTTCAAAATCCACAAGCAGCCTTGAGAGGTGTGAGTTTGGGTGAAGGAGAGTCAACAAGAATAACATGACATCAAAAAGAGTTGTTAAGTGATCATGGAAAAGGAAATTACTTCTCAGGGAAAATACAACAAAAGATTTGTTTCTTGTAAACATCCATTTGAAATAGACTGGGAATGTTTGGCCTTCCTGAGACAATCAGCTCCCTATAAGATAATATAAATGTGTTTGAGGACACATCTTAGTAATAGGAAGCTTGTCATGATCAGAAAGAATAAGGTTTGCTCATCTGAACACTTCAGTACTGCTCTGAATCTTCTTTAGCCAATACCATAGCTGGAAGGGATGGGCTGTCATAAACACCCAGTGACTCACAACCAGTATTGAAAATAGCAGTCCTCTGGTATAACTAAGGTTATGGTAAATCACAAGAGAAATCCATCTTCTAAAGGTAGATTAGTTCTGTTATATTAATAACAGATTAATAAATATTTCTTCAAATGTGTGTCTTTTTTAGGGTACTGTAACTACTTTTTTAAATACTAAGATTCTACTTGATTTTGTTTGGCATCAGTTTTCATTATTTGAAATAAGTACATATTGTATAGAGAGTTGTGAATCCCAAATTGTGTTTAGTAATCATAAAGCTCTTCAAATTTTAGAATATTACATTAGATTCTGAAGATAACGTGTAGGCAAATGCAGATTTTTTTTATTAAGTTAATTAAGAAGGGCAAGTTAGAATTATGACAGCTATAGTTTTCTTTACTAGTTCTTTTTTATAGCATAACACAATATTTTATACCAATATAAGAAATTTTTGTTACTCAATAATCATAATGAATCATGAACTGATGAGCAACACTCTTTGTGAACTAGTTCCTTCTTCACTGAATTTGAAAATAGTATTCCTAAAAAGACCTTTCTTCTCATCATTGACTGTCATCCCACAATGCCTAATTTCTCTCTCTTCTGACACTAGGAGAAAAGAGTAAGGCTCAGAATTAATGGTAATAAGGCTTTAATGAATTTTTCTATGGAGCTGCTGGAAAAGAGCCTCTCTGGCTGGGTGTCTAGGTTGCTTTTCACCAGGGTTTAGACACTGAGACAAGGATTTCAGTGCAAATAACTTCCTTGAAAAGTGATCCAGAAAATCACCAGATGGGATGTGGTGCAAAATGGAATAGATTCCTGTTGTGGACGACAGAGCTCCATTCAGCTAGTCACAGACCATGCCTCAGAGTTGTCCCACCTGAGTAAGCGTGAAGCTGGGTAGTTAGCTTCAACTCACATCAGTTAAAAGTTGAGGGCTAAAAGTGGGCAAATAACCAGGGTTATCTAGAAATGTGAAAGAAATATAGCAGTATTTTGCACAACTCCATACAATTACTAAAACACAAATATCATGTAGTTTATCCAATTTTTTTTTAACCTTTTTTTGGCAGGGGCGCAGAGGGAGAAGCAGAGAGAGAATCTTGAGGCTCCATGCACAGCATAAGCCCGAAGTGGGGCTGATCTCACAACTCTGAGATCATGACCTGAGCCGAAATCAAAAGTTTGAAGCTTCACCTACTGAGCTACCCAGGCACCCCTCCTGTAGTTTACTCTAAAAATATATAAAATTTTGTCATAGATGACATATAAATCTAAACGCAATTATAGTAAATAATTGAAAGAATTTCCAAATATTCACTTCTAAAAAACACCAGTCCTAGATGGAGTCACAGTTGAAGTCAGTTCAACTTTGAAAGAATGGAAAATTCCAATACTTTAAAATTTTTTTCCGAGTGTAGACTGCCAAAACTTTTGACAATCAAAACACATATAGATACATCATTTATGAATGTTAACATAAAATCTTAAATAAATCACATATATAATTCTGCAGTGCATCTAAAGATTAAGATTTTTTAAAAATAGAGTGTATTTCAGGAATACAAAGATGATGCACTATTTTAATACAAAGATGATCTGTTAATATAATTCATCATATTAATAAGTTGAGTGACCAGAAAATAAAGCCATTTGGCAGAATTCAGCATCCATTCATGAGTTCTTAAAAAACTTAAATCAAACTTGATTAAATGAATATTAGTTATCTATTGCGACACAGCAAGTTACTCCAAAACTTAGAAATTAAAAAAACAAACAAATAAACAGCACTTATGATCTCACAGCTTCTGTGGGTCAGGAATTCAGGAGCAGTTTACCTGGGTGCCCGTGGTTCAGGGTCTCTCCCAAGGTTTTAGTCAAGGTGTTGTGTTCACAGTCATTTCGTGGCTCATCAGGAAGATTTCTACATTACTATTTATACCAAAATAAAATTCTAATGATCAGAGTGCCTGGGTGCCTCAGTCACTGAGTGTCTGCCTTTGGCTCAGGTCCTGGGATCGAGGCCCACATCGGGCTCCCTGCTCGGTGGGAAGGCTGCTTCTCCCTCTCGCACTCCCCCTGCTTGTGTTCCCTCTCTCTCTGTTTAGTGTATCTAAATAATCTATAAGGTTATTCACTTCTGTTTTGTTTATAGTTGTGAAAAACCGGAAAAATCTAGAAGCCTTTCAATAGAGGAGTAATTAAATAAACTATAATAGAATACCACACAATTATTAAGAGTGAGCAGTATGCAAGTAATGCAGAGATATCCAAAGGTAAAATTAAGACCATTTTGAAAATGATTCAAACAGGGATGAGAATATGTGATTAATTACATAAATTTTAAAAAACATTTAATTAGAAAATGTGTATGTGTGTGTGTGTGTGTGTGTGTGTGTTAACTTTTGGAGAGTTGGACTGAATTTTAGGATGGGAGAGACTAACTCTATATTCTCTCCCCTATTGTGTGGTTTGACTATTAAAATTGTAAAATAATTTTTGATGATTTAATTACTTTTATCAACTACATAAATTATTTTCAGTACTTAAAATTGTGTAATTGTTCTACAATTAAAATTGTATAATAACTATCTTGAAAATTAAGAAAATAATAATAGGGGCGCTTGGGTGGCTCAGTGGGTTAAAGCCTCTGCCTTCGGCTCAGGTCATGATCTCGGGGTCCTGGGATCGAGCCCCGCATCGGGCTCTCTGCTCAGCGGGGAGCCTGCTTCCCCCTCTCTCTCTGCCTGTCTCTCTGCCTACTTGTGGTCTCTCTCCTCTCTGTCAAATAAATAAATAAAATCTTAAAAAAAAAAAAGAAAATAATAATATACTTAGTAATTTTTTGGAGGAAAAGTAAAGGACAACGTTTTCCAAAGTATGTTTTGTAGAAATACTGTCTTGGAAGTGACGTTAAAACAATGATAACATCCATAATAACAATATGACAAAAAAGTGCTTTTCAGTCAAAATCATCAGAAACAGCATGAACTCTACCTCAGACAGCAATAATGTATATTCACATACTCAAGCCTTTTAAAAATCTTGCAGGAGAGAAACTTTTCAGATATAACTGTTTTCCAAATGCATTTATTTGGAAATGCATTAAATTAATCTTTCTGTACTTGACTTATCACCGATTAATATCTCACAGAACATATTTGTAACATCCATTTAGACCCATATTGGAGACAATGAGATCATCTCATCTGTGTTTAAGATTGCTACTGAAACATTGGATTCAGACTTTCTTGGCTGCCAGCTGGAGAAATTCCAGGAGGATGACATTTTGGCCACATTCCTCCGTGCCCTCGTCCTCCCCTCTCTCTCCGGGAATTTACAAAATACTGAGAGGCTTGCTGCCCTCACCTGGAGGGGACACAGCAGGCTGGGACTCTTCTGAGACCCATGGGAGACCGAGGAGCTGTAGGACTTCATTCTCTTTGGTACCAGACAGAAGCCAAGAGACTATTGGCAGGGAAAACGACTGTACTCAGAAACTGGGCAAACATCTTATAGGAATACTTCAGCTGGCAGAATCGTGTGGATTCCTTTGCAGAGGGGCTACTCCCGGACTTGATCTTAGTGGCATTGTTTGCTCATGCCAGCGCTGTTCGAACAAGAGGGTCCCTGCGCTACTGGCCTGAACTTTTTCCCATCCTAGCAGCTGGGAGAGAAATGCACTTGGCACAAGGAGAGTACCTAGTGGAGAGAGACTTCTCCCATATGGCTACCAGAAGGGTAAGGGTTTACCAGGTGTTTGTTTGTTTGTTTGTTTGGGCAAAAAAAAAACCCACTTGTGTATATTCAATGATAATCTAATAAAACTAGAAATCAGCAATAAAAGGTGAAATATTGGAAATTAAGAATCGCTTATTAGTAGCCCCTGAGTCAAAGAGAAACTGAAAATAAAACTTACCTAGGAGACATAAAAAAAGCTGCACTTATGGGAGAACTTATAACCTAAATGAGTCAATTATTTCAGAATTATGCAGAATAAGCAAGAAGAGTGACTACATAAATGCATGTAAAGCAGGTGTGGGTTTTTTGTTCTATCAGACCTTCTCTCAAGTGAATCATTATAGATTTAAGTTCTTACAAAGCTTCTCAAGTAATGTATCAGGCTTTCAGTGTGTTTTAGAAAACAATGTTCTATTTGAGGAAGACATATTAGCCTTAAATGACAGCCCTCAATACTGCTTTGGGATGATTATAAAGTTCACCTGACAGGACTAGTTAAAGAAGGTAGGAAAGAGGTTGAAGGTAGATTTAGTGATTGTCCCCAAATAAATGATTTTTTAATGGTAAGTTTGGGATTATATGAGAAATGTGAATTTCAAAAATCATTCAGAATAAAAATAGAGTGGTTACAGTTTAGAGATCATTAAAAACCATTTTGGAATAAATGGGAAGAGATGAGAAAAACTGTCTTATGTCATGGAAGTGAGATGTAAGTGAGGAAATTCCTGTGAGCCATAGCTGTGGGGTCAGAAATGTCAGAGCTGGAACCTTCAGAGAACCAGTGCCCAGGAAGAGAGCTGCATTGTTATCTATGATTTGCTATAATAGAATAAAGATTTTTGAAAAAGTCAAGAAATTAAATATAAATTCTCACAGGGCTAAGGTAGTGATAACACGAAGTAGGAGCAAGCAGTATCCAAGGGGAAATACTGAGAATGAAAAATGAAGTTGTTTAAATAAAGAGCTCATCTGAGGGGATGAATAGCCAAATAATAAGTTAGTGGGTAAGAATTTCAGATTGAACAACTTTTTTCAGAAGATGTCAAAAAGTAATAAAGAATTGGGAACTCTAAGAGCTAAGAAATGAAAGAAGCATCAACATCTTTATCATGGAATTTCTGAAACATAAGTACAAATAGAAGGAATGGATTATTTAAATAATAAGACTTTTTTAAGTAAGGATCTCTGTGAAATTAAAGGATGGTTCAGCATCAGATAATTTTCAATGTATTTCATTATTTAATGGATCAAGAGGAAAATAATATTCCCTTAACAGATTTGGATAAAGCAATACAAATATCTTACCGTCTATTTATTACTTGAAAGGCTCAAAAAACTAGACACAGAAACCTTTTTTCACTTTATAAAAACCACATACACACATCTCTACAAACATAATACTCAGATAAACTTAATGGCATCAAGAGCAGGATTGAGACAAGGATGTTCAGTATCATTACTACTATTTAAAACTGTATTAGAAATCCTGGCTAATGCTTCAGAAAAGAAAAACATACATAAGAATTAGAAAATAAATAAAATTATTATTATTCGTATATTTTATAGACATCCACATAGAAAACCTCACAAAATCAACAGCTAAATAGTCAGAATGTCACAAACGAATAATATACCATTTTTAAAAAGTGACAAAACTAGATTATCTGTTAAAAAGACTCGAAAAAAAGACTCTTAGAGATAAAAATTTTTTTAATGTCACAAATAGAGTTAAAGTAAATAAACATACCCTGTTCACTGATGAGGTGACTTAACATTATAAAGATTCACCATCCTGCGAATTAACTAGGTATTAGAAGCTACAATATTCACAGTGCTCCAGGAAATCATATTGAAGATGATTTTTAATACTGATATAGCAAAATTGGAATGTTCAAATTAATCATAACTAATGTAATAGAAAATACTGCTACAGGAATGGACAAATAAGTAGTCAAACAGAATAGAGAAATCAGAATTCAGTTCAGTTTTATATATATGATATTACATTATACATTATATACTTCAGTTATGAATTAATTATTAATTAAATAAATGCTAATTGTGCTAAGCCAAACATTTAGTTCTTAATTAAATGTTTGGATTAGCAAAATTGGCATTCATTAATTCTGAGGAAAATGATGGTTCATATAACTAATAACATGGACATAATTCTTTATTTGGGGGAAAAACTTAGATTACATCAAATATAAAAGAAATTTCAGGTTTTAGTAATGGTAGAATATGTCATTATAACCAAGATTTCTATTAAAAAAAAAAACCTTAAAACTAGAATAGCTAGACAAATAATAAGTATAATCCATTTAAAAGTGTTAACAAGTAACTAAAGAAAAAGATTGGGGAATCCATTCAAGAAAAAGAAATCAAGGAAATCTGATATCTTCCCTTTGCTGGCTTTCCTCTCATTATTGCTCCCTACTTCAGGAGGCTGACCTGCAGCTACATGAATAGTTCTCTTGTACTCTGAGAGACATTCACAGCTTTAAATGTGTATTATGGAAAGGAGGTTTCAAAAGATACCATAAATAAACCCCAAAGAAAGTGGAGGAACATAATAAAAATTAATAGAAATTAATGAAATAGCAAACAAACATTATATAAAGGGAATTAAGAAATATTTTTTTCAGCATTGTTGGTAGTGGGGAAATACAGGGGAGGGGATATCCCTGAACACCCTTTACACACACACACACACACACACACACACACACATACAGCCACACACAAATGATGGAATAAGCCATGCTATAGATACTGTGTAACTATTAAAACAATTGTGCTGATCATCAACTGTATTGATCTGAATGGCAGGGACACATAGTTCAATTTAAAAAGCAAGTTTCAGAATTACTGTTTCAGGTTTTAAAAAATTCAGTGCAATAAGAATAAAAAATCAAAATGGATATACATGTATATATAAGTTGATAAGTATTTATGAGCAAGGAAACCCATGTGGAAGAGGAACACATCAGGCTATTAGCACATTTCCTAGGGCAATGAACAGAGAGATTTTGGAGAAGGAAAAAAATTTTTAACCTTTTCTTTATATGTCTTGTATTATTTCCTAAATTAATATGAGTATGTTATTCTTCTATAATTTTTAAAACAGTGTAATAAAAATAAAATAAAAATAGAATAACAAAAATTGTGACAACAAAACTTTAAGCAAAACCAAGTAGCTATAGTGTTCATGTTCTGGCAAAACATCTTACGACTGAAAAGTTCACTGGGAACTAAAACTTCATGTAGAATTACACTCTCAAGAAGCTGACTTTTTCTAGCCTCTCTGGTGGATGTGATAAAAAGCAAGGGTTCCTTGGAACAGATTTGTTTGTTTTCTGTGAAACATTGGTGCCTTTATGCATGACTAATGTGGACATTTGGAATTGATAGTTTTTGTTATCTAGGGGAAAAAACATGGCAGATTTTGAAGAACTCTTTTCATAGCTGTTGAATCTTTTTCATGACAGTTTTACTCTATTTGGCATTCTTGGTGCCATGTCTCTTTCACATCTTTGTAACTACTTTTTAATGAGCATCTTTAAACACTTTCTTAATCTTTCTCAATTCTTGCTGGCTCAACCAGAAAGATTTCACATTTTCTAAAAGTGTGAAATCAGACACTTACTTAAGGAGCTGCATTTTGATGATTATTCCTCTTTGTCACATCAAACCAGTGCTGGCCTGAGGAATCACATTAATTCCTTTGTCTTTCTGTTTAAATAAAAGTAACTGTTACAAATAGCATAGATGGCATTTCCTCAATTTTAAAAAAGGTGTATTCTGAATGTTGTCTATATCCACTTAATTTAGCAAGACAGTAAACCATAAATTAGATCCATATCATCTCTGGGTTTTAAAATATTTTTGCATTCTCTGGGCAGCTAGAAGATACACATACAAACCTAAGATGTTAAATTTCTTCATTTTGCCAATTACATGCAAAAAAATTTCTGGGAAGCAATGTGAATCTGCATTTCTCAGATGACTTTTAATAACAAACTATGTTTTAGCATCTGTGTATTAAGAAATAGTAACTGGGACGCCTGGGTGGCTCAGCTGGTTAAGCATCTGCCTTAGGCTCAGGTCATGATCTCAGGGTCCTGGGATTGAGCCCCGAGTCAGGCTGCACACTCAGCGGGGAGTCTGCTTGTCCCTCTCCCTCTGCTTGTGCTTTCTCTCTCTTATATAAATAAATAAATAAAATCTTTGAAGAAAATGTTGTTTTCCTTATGGTTTGCACTCTTTTTTTCAAAAAGGTCCACATTTAGGAACAATTCTCAGAACTATTAATGTGTGTGACTTTTCTTTAGAGAGTTGATTTTAATGATCCGTCATCATTAATAGATTTCAAATGAATATACATATGTGTTTACTTATTTCAAATCATTCATTGATTTGGATTAAACAATCAAACTCATTTGCAAAATTGTTGCTTAGAATTAAGGAATCACAGTGTGGTAACAAAGCCAAAACTGTATAGTAATTATACAGTAATTGACATAAGTCTTGGCAATGATTTTTTGGATTGGACACAAAAAGCAAAGAAACAAAAGCAAAAAATGAACAAGTGGGACTACATCAAGCTGTAAAGTTTCTGTACAGCAAAGGAAACCATCACCAAAATGAAAAGGCAACCTATGGAATAAAAGAAAATACTTGCAAATCATTTATCTGATAAAGGGTTAATATCCAAAATACATAAAGAATTCGTACAACTCAGTAGCAAAAAGCTTCAAACAGTCCAATTAAAAAATGGGCAGAGGAACTGAATAGACATTTTTTGAAAGAAGGCATGTCAAGGTGCTTGACATCACTAATCAGGGAAAGGCAAATCAAGACCACAATGGTCACTTCACACCTGTTAGAATTGCTATCACCAAAGAGACAAGAGATAAGTGTTGGTGAGAATGTGGAGAAAAAGGGACCCCTTGTGCACTGGTGGGAATGCAAACTGGTATAGCCACTATGGAAAACAGTATGGAGGTTCCTCAAAAAATTAAAATAGAACTTCCAGACCTTCCAGCAATCCCACTTCGGGGTATATATCCAAAGGAAATGAAAATAGGATCTTGAAAAGATGTCTGTACTCCTACGTTCACTGCAGCATTATTCACAATAACCAAGATACGAAAATAATCTAAGTGTCCATCAATGGATATCAGTGGATAAAGAAGTTTTATATATATATCACACAGTGGAATAGTATTCAGTCATGAGAAAGAAGGAAATATATTTTGCAACAACATCAATGGGCCTTGAGAGCAGTGCAAATTGAAATAAGCCTGTCTGAGAAAGAAAATTCAAATACTGCATGGTATCATTCATATATAGAATTTTTAAAAAAAGATAAACTCATAGAAACAGAGTAGAAAAGTAGTCACCAGGAGCCAGAGGCTGGGGGAAATAGGCAGATGTTGATTAAAGGGTAGAAACTTTCAGCTATAAGATGAACAAGTTCTTAGAATCAAATATAAAACATGATGACTGAACTTGATAACACTGATTATATCACTGAAATCTGCTAAGAGAGTAGAACTTAAATATTTTACACTCCCCCCACACACACACAAAAATCATAAAGATTCAAAATTAAGAAAAAAATATTCGGGCACCTGGACGGCTCAGTTAGTTGTGTCTGCCTTTGGCTCAGGTCATGATCCTGTGGTCCTGGAATCAAGTCCCTCCTCAGGCTCCCTGTAAGTAGCCTGCTTCTCCCTCTCCCTCTCCCTCTCCCCTCTGCTGGTGCCCTCTCTCTCTCAAATAAATAAATAAAGTCTTTAAAAAAAAAAAAGAAACAAAAAGATTTGTAAACCTTCCAGTAACGTCATTTCAATGTCTTTCTCTTATTATGTCTTTTTACTATTGTATATATCTGTATTCAATATTTTGGTGGACTGCTTATTTTCCCCCATGTGGACAAATTTTAGCTCTTTCCATATTCAAACTCTATGTTTTCTTAATGGTTTTACCTTACATTTTTCTTCCATCAAATTGCTCATTGACATTTTTCTTCACAGACTTTTTCAAATGGAAAATGCAGTTCTGTGTTCTGACCTTTGGTTCATTAGTGAGCAGTGGTGTTACATAGAATAACATTGCACATGAGCTGGGGAGGGAACATGAAGGTTGGGTGTATATGTAAGAGATTTCTTATATATGAATGCTTGTTAGGAGGGTTCACCTCTCAGGGACTGGGCCACAGACCCTACTGGCAATCTGGCATGTGCCCAGATTATTAGTTTTATATATTATGTTATCAAGTTAAAGTTTTGCAGCAAGCCTATATGTATTTTTTAAGATTTTGTTTATTCATTTGAGAGAGAGAACAAGCAGAGGGGAAAGGCAGAGGAAGAGGGAGAAACAGAGGGAGAAAGAAAAGCAGGCTCCTCGCTGAGCAGGGAGCCCGATGTGGGGCTCAATCCAAGGGATCCAGGATCATGACCTGAGCCGAAGGCAGATGCCCGACCGACTGAGGCACCCAGGCACCCCTGCAGTAAGCCTTTAAAATATGGCTTTTAAAAGTTTCTGCAAAGAAACCGTGGATTAAACATAATGCCAATAATGCAAGCCCATGTGAGAAAAAAAAAAAAGGCAGAGCTCACATTAAAAAGCATTTGCTAAGATTAGTAAAATTATCTAAGGAAATCAGATAAAATATTGAAATAATTGAGAAAACTATTTGAATGTGGATTTATAACAAAGGTCATTAATGATGAACTTTTAGCATAAATTGTAACTTGAGATACTAAGCATTAATAGAGGTATGTATAAAACATTTATGAATAAAAGTACACATATTGAGGATGCATGCCTTAAAATGTTTTGTTGATGAATTGTATAAATGCAAACGTTTGGAGACCAGGTGCTAATGATCTGTGACTCCTGGCTTACCCTCTGTCCTCCTTCCTGCAACACTGAACTCTTGAATGCCTAGGACTTCCCAGTTTGTGAACCACAATATCTACTACATTTGAGGAATTCACCAAGGTTTTTAATAGATAATTCAATATTTTAGGTCATTCAAAGAATAAGTAGATGGAGATCCTGCCATCAAAGAGCTTACAGTTTGTTAATAACTAATTGAGACTACTGTTTCTCAATGCATATAATTCTATCCCTATCGAAGACTTTGTTGCCAGTGAATTTGGCAGTACTCACAGACCACTTTATGAAAATCGAACTAAAGTCCTGCCGAACTAAAACTAATTTCTCAGATATGTTCCTGCATTTTAATTTTATTTCTAGTTCCGTAAGTTCTGCTTTTGCTCTCTTCTAATTCACTGTTGATTATCTGCTATTGTCTGCTCATCTTCCATGCTCTGCACAGCCCCTCTTCAACTACATGAATTCCCCCCAATACAGCATCACAATGAAATACGAGTGCAGCAGGGAAATGGATCAAAGTTGGCAGACTATATATTATGAAATATAGACTCTTCTGAGGGAAAAAGTGCCATTAAAAAAAAAAAAGCTGTGAAAGACAATAAAAAGTCCTCATCACCTTTGTTCATTAGTAGTATAATTCAATATTCTATATAGCAGCAAACAAAATCAATTTTAAACATTAGGTATTTAAAAATGTAGAGGGAAACGAGGTCACATCAGATTAAGACTTTAGATTCAAAGATGTAATATCTTTTTTTTTTAAAGATTCTATTTAATATCCATTTGAGAGAGAGAGAGAGAGCACACAAGTAGGGTGGGGGCAGAGGGACAAGCAGGCTCCCCACTGAGCAGGGAGCCCAAGGATAATGTGGGGCTTGATCCCAGGACCGCTGGGATCATAACCAACTGGCCACCCAGGTGCCCCTCAAAAACATAATATCTCAAAGAATGTTGACCTCAAGTTCCAAAGAATAAGAACGAGATGTTTAAAGAAAAAATAAATAAAGGGGTGCCTGGGTAGCTCAGTCAGTTAAGCAGCTGCCTTTGGCTCAAGTCATGATCCTACGGTCCTGGGATAGGGCCCCACATCGGGCTCCCTGCTCAGTGGGGAGTCTGCTTCTCCCTCTGCCTCTCCTCCCTGCTCGTGCTCTCTTTCTCCCAAATAAATAAGTAAAAACTTTAAAAAATATATCAATCAATCCTTTTACAAAGTATAAAATGATATGTAACTAAACAAATTAAATGACAATGCAAAAGTATGCTGTGTATCTCATGCCTTTTTTAATCCAAAAGGGATTTTGAAATCCCTTTTGATTTTGAATAATGTATACTATTCCATAGAAATATATTAATAATGTAGATGTTTTAACTACATGGTAAAAGCTTGAAAAGTTAGGGAGACAGGCCATCCACACATAACATATTACTAGAATAGTCACCTTAAAGATAGTGACATCATTGCTCATGGTGCTGGCCTTCTGACTTTTGGAGCATATCCGAAGAATTCTCTTAAGTTCTCCAAATCACTTCTGCTGTTCTTTCAGCTTCCAACAATAGCAGCTAACTTAGGATGCTTCCTTTTAATAACTAGATAATTACATTTTAGAATAAGATTTAACTGGCGTATTTTAGGATCCACTGTGAGGTCATTTCCGGTCAGTTCTAGAGCACAGGCCTTTCTTCACTTGTAAACTGCTTCAGTGCTTGGTCAAGAGCACCAGGCACGTCAAAATTCTTGTTTCTTCCCATCTCTGAGTCCACAAAGATAAGGAAAGATGAGAATTAACACAATTCAGTGTGACTAGCGTGAGAGTCATCCTCAGAATCAGTTTAGTTTCATTAGATTAAGTTTAAAATAATACGGTAAACATAAGAGTTCCAGATCTTAACCCAATAGTTTTTACTTACATCACATTTTGTAGTCTTGTTTCAGCTCTTTATATAGATCTTCAAATTATCTTATGTATAATTTTGTGTTTGTTTTTATATATTAACATTATATATTAACATATTCTCTGGCAATCCAAACCCCACGTAGGCTCTTGTCTAAATGAATATACTTTCTCTTTAGTGCACTTGATGGGGGAGTGGTCTTTAGTGGTAAAAGGCCATAGATTACACATAAAAACATTAATAAATACATAATAATAATGTAATACTTATACTCCAGAAAGAAAAACTCCCCTGATTCAAGACTATACTTATACTGTATAATCATTACTACCCTATGTTTGGTTGTAATTCTGGGTGGATGGGGGGATAAGTCCATTTAGTGATCGTATCAGTACAAAAACTGGAATGCTAGTAGGTTGGGAGTTGGGCATAGATGTCACCAAAACCAAAGAAATGAACAGATCCCAGAAGTGTGTGCAGAACCTAAGTCCAAGAAGCTTGGAAAAGGATATTCACCAAACCAAATGGTTAAGAAGCAGATGTAAAAATTGGACCGAGGTGCCAAAAATCCAGGAAAGCAGAAGATGGGAGTAATTGCAAGCAGGACCAAAGGGAAAGAGGTTTCTGGTGTAAATGGCATATGGTTTGCAGCCCATGATCCAGCTGGTCTCAACTCTGCATAAAAGTAACTGTGAAGGCAGAGGAAAATCACAAACGTTAGAGTACTATAAACCAGAATTGACAATAAACACATTACAAGTATCCAGGAAGAATTTTCATAAACTACAAAGAGAACTAGATTGAAAATTACAATAGGTATTCCAAGCTTTGACAATTAAAAGTAGATAAAATTTTCCCTCTCTGCTATTTTTCCTGTTTCCGAAGTAAATCATCAATCTAGAAGCTAGATAACTACTAAATGGGTGCCGTATTCTGAGATTCCTCCCCACAACCCAATGGCTATTACTGCTATGACTGTCTCTTCTTGTACATCTCTTTGGAGATGAAAAAAATGAAAACAACTGGTCAGGAATGTGTGTGTGTGTGTGTGTGTGTGTGTGTTGGGGAGAGGTGGTCTAGTGATACTGTTCAACACCCTAGAAGGTATAATCCCTACAAATGAAGTTTTATGGAAAGATATTAATGAGAAAGAACTGAGAACAGTGAATACTCAAGTGTTGAAAATATTTCATTTATTCAGAGTACCGTGAAATTAGGCATTGAGGTTTAGGAGACCCTGTCTCAGACCAGTAGCACCCACTGGCACTTAATCAGTCCATATTGGGCTAAGAACTATATGCATCAATCTGCTTTCTATCTGTGGTCTTGGGAAGAGATTCAGCCAGTGTGCCAGTAAATAGAGGGTCCATGGCAGTCTAGTCAATAGAATTGGGACATCCAAGATAAGATGATGAGTAGTGTATTTTTTCAGAACATTCACTGGGGTTACTCAGCTCACTTCAATGTGACACAGTCCCATATAACTCTTTGTAACTATTGGAACTTTCTAATACCTACTGAGAATGAGCTATTCCATGCCAGGAATCCTTCTGTAACACTCTCACGAGGCCACTGTTGGTGATCTGAGGAGGTAAATGAGGCAGCCTTCCCCATTTTTATTTTAAAATGTCTGATTGCCACAACAGGAAATGGCTCATTTATTCTTTTACCTTTACTTGAGACTATGGCAAGTGTAGCAGTAAGATTCTGGAAGCAGAGTGGACAAGCAGAAGCATAAACATAAATTCTGCTTGCCTTCTCCATGGAAAATATCATCGATTTCACTCTGTGGTGTTTAAGTAGGCTGTGAAAGCAATTTTAACATCAGAATTTCAGGGCTGAGCTTGCTAACAGCAGCATCCATGGAGTCAAGATTCATTTTGTTTGATGATTCAGAGGCAGGACAATACCATCTAGATGTCTGCACTTGAGATGTTTGTGCAAACACCAGACACACCTAAAATGCCTCTTAATGTTTCATAGCCACTCTTTGAAAAAAGGCTTCTGGGAGACACACAGAGAATTTGCACTAGTTTTCTCCTGATCCCTCAAGTCTTTATGCCCAGATATCTCTTTGTTCCTCAAATGGATTGATTGGGTCTGTGCCCCTTTTGGCCACTTCCCTAGCCTTTGTCCTCAAATCCAGTTGCCCAGTGTCTTTGCTGACCTTACCCTACAGCTTCTGCCAGCCTTCTTAGTTTTTTAAACTTTTAAGATGAGAATATGGGCTTATCTATTGGCCTCTTTTCTTAGTTTATCAACTCAACCCCCTCACCTGCCCTGTGGCTTCTCAAACCCTGACGCGATCTTTCTCTCTCAGTTCAAATGAGACTATCACTTGAGTTTACAGATTTTGTTGCAACGTCCTTATATAGGCAAAGCCACAAAGACAAGACAGATTGATTAAAAATCATACACTTTGTTCTTTTATTTTGTACGCTTTGCTTGATTTTCACATGGAGAAATCTGATGTCAGTGGGAACCAAGGCCAGAAAGTGAAGACAACACTAAGTCCTCTTTGGGGACAGATAAAAATGTAAACAGATGTAATTAAAAGATTTCAAGAATTCTTTTAGAAGTGTGAGCAGGCAATAGGTCATACGGGTGATGATTACCAGGTTCTCCTATTGCTTGAAATATTCAGAGCTAATTTACTTGGGAATGCTTATGATGGTTTTCTTTTTAAATAAGAAAACTTTTTACTGCTGTATATTCTGGAAAATGTCATGCATTTCTTCTCTGCATATTGAGAAGATTTTCAGCGGCCGCGTTGTTGTCTGTGTCTGAGTTTATTTAAATCCTCGCACTTAACATCTTCACATCTGGAGAAGTTTAGGTTTAGAAGACCTGTCTTTTAACTGCTCTCCAACCAACTTCATTGCATTTGCATTTGTGGCTTTTCTTTCCCCAGCAATGCGCAAGGCTCAGGTAAAGAGGAGGTGTGAAAATGTACGAGTAGGTCCTGGGAGGTTTTCGACTCTTCAGACTGTCTTACAATAAAATTTCTAGGTCTAAGTTCACACTGAGTTGCAGAGTTTGTGTGCAGTTAATTTACTATCTTACCTGTCTCGATGCCAGACTGGTGTTTTTGTTTGTTTAATGTGAGTGGTCTTTCTAATCCCATTAAGGGGAAACAAAGTTTACAAATGTAAATCCATTTTACTTTGATTTAGTACTTTCCCAAGACCAGGCTTCACAAATCAAGGCCTGGATTTTGACAGCAAGAGTTATTTCAAAAGGTGTTTTCCTCCACCTTTAAGAGGAAAAGACTAAGTTTTCTATTCTAAAGATAAACACTGGGAGTGTGGGGGGTTGATAGGATCAGGGACTTGGCAGAGCCCCTTTGTCCAAAAGTAACTGAGAGCCTAAACCTTAAGGTCCTGCAGGTGGAATACTATCAGAGCGATTAGGCTTGTTGCTTTTCTACTGATAAATCAATCCCCATTCTTGGAAGGGAGAAACTAACTGGGGTCTCCATGAGGCACTTCAGACTGTGCGTCAGAAGATGGAGGGAAGCCGTAATCGCTCTGAGTCTCACTTCTGACACATAAAATAATAGCAATGACGGCTACCATTTATTGAACAATTAAAGGGTGTGAGATCCTTCTCAATTCTATTTCTAATTCCAACAATAGCCCACTTGAGATTCGGAAAGAATTAACTTAGTGAAATGTGTATAAAAATGCATGCCATGCGGGGTGCCTGGGTGGCTCAGTGGGTTAAAGCCTCTGCCTTCGGCTCAGGTCATGATCTCAGGGTCCTGGGATGAAGCCCCGCATCGGGCTCTCTGCTCAGTGAGGAGCCCGCTTCCCCCCCTCTCTCTCTGCCTGCCTCTCTGCCTACTTGTGATCTCTCTCTGTCAAATAAATTAATTTTAAAAAAAAATCTTTAAAGAAAAAATGCCTGCCATGCTATCTAATTTTCTTGTGAAAATCAAATGGGACAATTTATATCAAAACCATCTGAAATATTGAAGTTACCACTCCCACTGGAAAAGATTTTTGGCTACTTTTCTTGATATCAATTTCATAGCTATTTTTTTTCATAATTCATTTGCTCTTCGAGGAAAAAGAAACTGTGTAAAGACTGTAAGACTTAATAAGAAACAAGTCAAAATAAGAACATATAGATATACATTTCCCCCTGAGTAACAGCTTGGAAAGAGTCAATGTAATCCTTTTGCTGGATATTATTAACAGGAAATTATGGAATTAAGATACCCAGTTGGGTGAGAAATATTTTACATTTGTTTCTGGAACTCAATAAATACATCACTAATTCAAGAAAAGTAGCCAAGAATCCTTTCCAGGAGCCTTCCATGTCTTGGCTATAGTAAATAACGCTGTGATAAACATGGGGTGCATGTTTTTGAGCTAATGTTTTCATTTCCTTCAGATAAATACCCAGATGTGGAATTAGTGGATCATATAATAGCTCTAATTTTAATTTTTTAAGGGAACCTCCATACTGTTTTCCATAGTGGCTGCACAATTTGCATTCCCACCAACAGTGCACAAAGTTTCCCTTTTCTCCACATCCCCTGATATACACACCTTCGTGTATTCTCTGTCAAGAACTGTAAAAAATGAGATCAGTTAGCCTGCCACAGTTTCACTAATAGTGGTAGAAGGCACGAGATTCTTCAGTCAGAGCTAAAAGATAGATAATTATTACTCTTAACAATAGTAGTTAACAGAGAATTATCATTTCTATGAGAGTTGCTTACGTCTCAATTCTCACAGGGTGACATAAAGAGGACCATATTGCAACTGCACACGTAGGAGGTTATGTTACGGGAGAGGAACTCCAAGCTAATAGAACCCAAATTGTTTATTAACTGTGGCTCTGAAAGGAGACGTTAATTTTATTATACTGGACTTCTGCTCCAGGAGACACTGTATCTGTCTTCTGTGCTATACATTATATAGCTACCCTTGAAAAAGCAGTGCAGAAATGCAAGAGACTCATGGGGAATTTTCTCCCAGAAATGATTTCCAGTTATTAGTCGAGATTTCTCTTTGCTGGTTGAGGTATTGGATATATTCCTTCTTGTCGTAAAAACTTTAATGTCAGTTCAGTTCAAAGATCATCTCCTTTCCTGACCCACCACAGGCTAAAATCTTGCTTCCAAAGCTCTTGGAGTAAGATGGCATGTTCTGGGTCAAAGATGCTTCATCTTCTTCCCTTTGTAGGCACTTACTCTCTGCTCTTGGGGACAAGATGGAGCAATAGAGTGGGTGGGAAAGAAATGTCTCTGGCCTCACTCTGGTATTGATTGGTCTCATCTTCTCCCACTATCTTCTATTAATACGATGTTTAAGTGATGTATGGGCATATTTTTTTTCACCTTGCCCCAGACTCCTTTCCCTTTCCATTAATATTGTGCCATGTTTTTTGTTGTTAGAACCTGCCCCAAATGCTTTTTGAAAAAGTGGTTATTAGAAAATTCCATTCATAAAACAGACATCTGTGTATAAATAGCATGCAGACGTTACCCTTGTTCTCCCAAGTTTTCTATTTACCTGGATTGGAGACTCACATGAGAATCATAATTAACAAAAGTAGAGCCAAGGTGAGAAAATGAGGAAGGGCTGGAATATAATGTATTCCAGGTGTATTTTAGATAACTTCAAATGAAGGTCTTAGTTCTCCTAAGTAGTCCTTTATTTCCCCTGCCTCATTAATTCTCAATTTACTACCATAATGATGTGAAGCTTTTACAACTGTCCTCAAATCCAACATCACAAGTTGTTTCTTTCATTTATACCTCTTGTTCCTTCTTTTTAGTGTGAATAAGGATCGTTTATGTCATTTGTTAAGATTTCCAAGTCTCAAGCACGGTTTGTTTCAAGAGTTTCAATTTTTAACAACTTTCTTACATGATTTGATGTAAGTGATACATGGGTCCCTCTATTTTCCCTTCCATATCAGAATAGATAGAATTTTTTTATTTTTTTTTAGTTTTTATTTTTTTGATATAATTTTTTTAAAGTAGTGCAAATACTATGGGCACAGTGTGGAATGCTGGAAAGAGCATTGGTTTTGGAGTCAGCCAGATGTGCATTGAGATCCTGGTTCTGTTAGTAATTAAAGTTTTCTTCTTTTTGAAAGAAGATAATCTTTGGTGATATCTGAGAGAGGAATTAACTGGTTGGTACATGCCTTTATTAGGACAAGCAGAAGTGTCTAGTTTTTTTTTTGTTGTTGTTTTTTTTAGAAGTGTCTAGTTTTCTGTAAAGGGTGAGAGAGTAAATATTTTCAGCTTTTCAGTAAATTTTTCAGCTGGCTATAGGATCTCTATCGCAAGTGTTCAACTATGCAAGAGCAACCATAATAAGTAAGCAAATGAGAGTGGCTGTGTTCCAATAAAACTTTATTTACAAAATCAGGTGGGTTGGCCAGATTTGGCCTGTGGGCTATAGTTTATTGACTTCTCTGTAGAACATGAAAGTAACTCAATCAAATTACTTAATGTATAAACTATGAAACATAAATTGGTGATTAATTTATAATTATAAATAACATTTTCTAAAAGAAAAATCAAAAAAGGACTTGATTATGGGGACATATTATAGAGAGATTAATCACCACTGGGCTACATTTTACATCTCTAATTGTTACTAACTGCTAGATCTTTATGATTGCTGTCAGCTATTCTGAAAAAGGGATTTGTGTTGAAGTGGATTACTTTTTCATTCTTCATTCCATCCATAATAATCAAATTATAAATCCATATTCTTTAGCATGTAATTGTCAGTGCTTTTCTGTAATTGGAGGAGCAGACTTTCCCACCCCTTGACAAAGGATGTTTCCATGTGACTGGCTATCTTTGGTCATATTTGACATAAATTAGCATAAATAACATAAACAGGTTTCTAAAGCTGTAGCATGATTGGCTCTGTAGTTTAGAATTTCTGCCAATACAATGAAAGGCATGCTTAGGATGGCCTCTGGTCTCATGAGGAGGCTATCAAACATGTGGGGTAGAAGTACCCCTAGGCTAACCAAGCTGGCTTCAGAAACATGAGTGAGTCTGGTTATGACCAGTAGAACCATCCAGACAAGCCCAGCTGAGAAAATCTTCAGCCAATATGCGGATAAGTGAGTACAAGGGACTTAGTGTTTTAAGCCAATTTTGTTTCAAGAATTTGAATTTTTAACAAATGTTTCATATGATTCTGATGTAAGTTATGTATTTGGCTCTCTATTTTCCCTCTTACTCAGTTTTGGGATGACTTTTTTAATGTAATGTTATTTTGGTCAAGGTTAATTGGTAAAGGAGTAACGTTGTCATACGTATTATAGTCGGAGAGACACAAACACATATACACACTCTCACCAATATAGGTCTAACTGGCTTAGAACTTGCATGGACATATCCCTGTATTTCTCTGACACCTTTTTTTCCCCCCAGATTTCATTGCTGGTTTCAGGATGTGATGCTAGAGGTAGGCAAGAATCAAATTAAATGGTATATGCCAAGTTCTAATTTCTAATTTCATAACCATAAGAAGTCACTGAAGGATTTTTTAAATAACTTTCTTTCTTTATGCCTTTCTTTCTTTTTTTCCCTCCTCTCCTTCCTTCCTTCCTTTCTTCCTTCCTTCCTTCCTTCCTTCCTTCCTTTCTTTCTTGCAAGCATGCGAGTGGCAGGAGAGGGAGGGAGAGAGAGAATCTTAAGCAGGCTCCATGCCCAGCTCAGAGCCCAACGTGGGGCTCAATCTCATGACCCTGAGATCATGACCTGAGCCAAAACCAAGAGCCAGCCGCTTAACTGCCTGAGCCACTCAGGTGCCCTTTGAAGTCACTAAAGGATTTTAAGCAAAGATACCTCTTGTTTATATTTGTGGTTTAAAGTTTGTCATATTATTAGATGTGTAGAAGTACAATTTTATTTTCCATAAAATAATTATTTTTCCTCATAGCCCTTATACTCTAATAGAGAAAAAGCTTATAAACTTAATCCTGCAAGGCAACCCAGTTTCTTCCAGTTTAAAACTGAGTCTCTGTCAGGTTAGCTGGCTAACTCAAAGGCTCTCTCCCTGCGCTAGTTCTCCCATTCCACATCACCCTTCTTTCTCACTCTCCTGAAGGGTATCTGAGCATAAGGAAAAGCTTCTAAGACTGAGGTAGAAGGGACTTCTGTTCCGTGAGCTGCCCTCTTGATGCTTTCTAGTCTCTACTGTTGATGCATCCGTTCCCTGTGCTGCTGCTGCCAACAGTCATGGTCATGTCACAATCCCCAGTCAAAAGATCCACGTCCTGACTACTTTCCCCGTCCTCATCCCCTGTGGCTTCAGGTTCCCACGCTTCTTACTATCACTCTGACATGCCCCTGGCAAACAGGAACTTGTATACCCTTTGCATTCACACAGAATCAAGGGTTATTTCGGGCCCATTCTCACTGCTTGAAATATACTGCATGACTCGAGGTGCTCTTTGAGAGGGGTCTTCCCAAATTTCAAACACAAAGAAATACAAGCTTCTGCTTTCTGCTGGGTTTGAAAGTTATTAGGAAGACAGAATCTAGGACAGTGATTCTCAAACTTTAATATACATATGAATTGCCTAGTAATATCTTTAAAATGCAGATTTTTATTTAGTAGGTCTGGACTGGGGTCCCCAAATTCTGTATATCAACAAACTTCCAGAAAATGCCAATGCCAGTCCATGGACCACATAGTGAGAAACAAGGATCTCGTTAAATTCCAGAGTATGTGGAGACCGACTGGAGAAATTTGGGGGTAGCTTCCCATCCTCTAAACTGGCTTTGTCAACTGTCCAGAGCTATTATAACTTTCTTCTCCAGCTATCCCCAAACCCTGAACGTTTACTTGCAAGGTACCATTCTAACCCCTGAACTGAAATTACTTTCTGTTCCCCTCAATTCCTTGAAACAACTTTCTATTTGTGTCTCAGTCGTTGGTGCTGCTTTTGCCTAATCCAGTGGGACATAGAAGATTCTCAATAAATGTATGATGAATGACCTGTACTCTCAAGTTAGGTGTGCAAAATATACTAGTATCTTTACCAGACCTCTGAGAATTAAAAAAACCAACCTTTATCAGCTTGTTTCCTTTCATTTATAACATAGCCTGGCTAGCTGCACTTTCTGGATGCTGGATTTTAAACAAATATGAAAGAAATATATACATAATACGTAAAACCGAAAGGATTATTCACCTTCCTCTTCTCTGCCCTCATCCTGTACCCCCGCCTCATAATGCCTATTGGCTAAGTGTTGAAGAGCAAAAACTAAAATATTATCATTAATCTGTGTTGAATTTTGTTATATGTTTATAAGATCATAATTCATCTCAAAGGTTTACATGCTTACTGTTTTTCTTAAATGATGAAGAGAAGTATGATATAATGGAAAATTCTGGGGTCTAAACTGTTTCTAAAAATACAGTCTTTTTCAAAATATGAAAATAATTATTATATTCTAGGTTTTCTGTACAGCATTCAAATAGCCAATTTATGAGGTGGTAAGTCAAGTGAGAGAGGAAGAACCGATCCCAGTATCAAGAATGCATTTCCAAAGTAAAATTTGCAACAGAACATATTAGATCATGGTTTTAATCTGTGAATGAGATTATTATCATTAAACTATTATTTCCCAACTGTATGTAAGCTCCCTGTGGTTTTCCACATGCCGCATTTGCTTTTAATGTCTACTCCAAAATATAGAATTCTTTTGCCTTACATAGAAACATCAGTGGCTTTCAAATTATCCCAGACAAATCACCAAAATTCAAGCTTGTCTGAGTAATTTTTAAGTGATTCCAAGCTACTAATATATAGAACATGGGAAGTTTTAGCTTCAAATTGTGAACTTGCAAAAAATTTGTAAAGAACTAAATATACAGAAGAGTTTATGGAAAATATTTGGTCACTTTAATTATAGGTTTAAATGCCACAAATGCTATAAATAATACTTTGTACTTTTTTTTTTTTTTTAATTCTAGGCAAACAAGCCATTTTGCAATCATTAAACCCAGTATCTCCTTAAAGTAGGACTTCTCTTTTTCCTCCTGGGCATCGTTTACAGATTGATAAAAGTAGGCAAAAAGTAAGTATGTTCCTGGAGGCAGGTAAGGTCATCTCCCTGCTAGAGTAGTTCTGAAAATGGTAACCAATTTTTACTTTTTCCCTAACTGTTCATTATAGTAGGACATACTGAAATGGTTTTCTTAAATGATAGCCCTGATCTGCTATTGTGTTTTTATTAATAGTTTTTCTATATTTCATTTATTATTTATGAGGGTGAAACAATTTGGGGATCTCTCCCTCCACAACTCAATGTTATTTTCAGCAACAGATTGTTTTCCATTATTTGAAAATATTCTGGAAACTACCTACTCATTCACGCTTGATGTGGTCAGACCACTGTGGTGAACTAAAGACCATCATTACTCTTTGTTTCGTATTTACATTTTGTTTAGCAGGGGTTTCATATTAGTGGCTACTCTGGGGGACGTATCTCAGATAATCATGGTGGAAAAGAGCAGAAGGACATCTGAATGACGCAACGCTAGCCTGGAATTCTCAAGCCTGCCTTCAAGTGAACAAACATGTTCTCACTACATTCACATCCTTCTCCACACCATCGCCTATGGACAGAAAATGTTTTTTCATGGTAGACAAAAAATGATGCATGTAGCCTTCAGAGATTTTACTTTTATTAATTTCACATGTTGTAAAAATATTTTGCCTGAAGACTTAGTTATATTATTCTTAGATTCCACTTGTTTGCAGCTCCCATTAATTTATTTATTTAAAAAAATATTTTATGTAGACAGAGGTGCTGTGGCTCTGTCCCAAGATCCTGAGGCAGTTCTCCCATTAAAGTTATCTGTTCTCTTTGTGACATGATAGCTTAGCAGGACACAGTAGGCCATTAGGAAAATAAGCAAATTCTTATCTGGAAGTCATTAGCTAGAATCACTCATTCTCTTTTTTCTCTTGCCTGGAAGTTGGTTCTTTTCTCATCCTGGAAAAATATTTTGATAGAGAATTAAGTGCTGGTGAAAAGTGACTATGTGGCAGATGGACGGGAACGGGGAAGGAACTAAAACTACATTTGTCTATGTAATCCCTGGGGGTAGGGGGCAGTGACGAAGAGGAGGTCAGTGACTAGCTGCCAACATTACCATAGTTCAGTGCTTACATTTTGATGTAGAAATAGATCCATAGCCTATCCATTCTACTTCATAGAAGGGCTTCGAATCCATGTCATGTAATAGATAGTGTTGAGTAACAGAAATTAAATATACAGTTTTTAATGATGATCCATGGAAGTCATCTAGAACTGCAAATTAAAATGAGCCATTGCAAATCCAATAAGTCACATAAACTCAAGACATTAACTGAAGATTATTTCCAGTTCCAATATCCATTTCAAGGAAATATCCTGATCCAAAGTCATTAATAGCAGAGTCCCTCAGCCAGATTCCCTACTGATGTCCATAGTGCATAAATGAGTAGAATCAGAGGGATCTGCTCAGCAGGAGGAAAAATATGCTTTTCTTTGGAAAATAGTGTCAGTTTTGTAACATTACAGAGGCATGTGCACATGAAGTTAATCATCATAACCCTTCATGTTCCCACAAATTTATCATTTATAAGTAAATTGTGATGTAATTACCCATTTTATATCCATATGTCAAAGTTTGTAGTTCTTTTGTTTCGCTATCTTATACAGAACAAGCATGAAGTCAAGCTAAATCTGTCTTCCAGTTTTAAATCAGTACACTGTTCCTGGTATTCATGGACAAGTTTCAAAGCTGAGTTAACATCACAATATAAATTGTTTAGTGATTCCTTGAATTGCAAAGGCATCATGGTTTAGAACCTGTATTATTTCACTTATGTCAAAGAGGACCAATTGAGAGTCTGGGGCCATATACCCAACAGGTCCAGTGCTCTGTGATGTTTTCCTGGAACGTTTGTGGTCTATAACCACAAGGCTGAGTGAGGAACTTCCACCAACTCCCACAGAGATTCTGTCCCAAGGCTCAGATGTGCTGAGCGCCAGTGAAGACACACAGACTGAGAGCCAGGAACCACGTTGGTGGACAATTCCCCCCACATCTCCAATTATAAGAAAATAAGTGAAAGGGATGGCTTTTAGAGGACCTTTTACTCTCCGTGCTGACCGTGTCCCGGAACATACATCATTGCTGACCTCAACTATCCTCTTAGGGAAAAAGCCAGAGAGTGGGGTTTACAGTAATCTGTGTTCAGTCTTGTGCATCAGAAAAATCAAGAATAATGTGTCCTTCAGATAAAATCATTATCATTGAAATTAAATTAAAGATACTTAGTGAGATTGTGCTTGTTGCTTATAAACGTACTCTTAAGTATTACTTCTCAAGTTAATGTACAGATTCCTTTCAAAGGGGAAAAACTGTTCTCACAGACTGGAGAGGAAGGGGACTATGAATCCATATTTGAAATTCCCTGACTTAAGAACATATCTTTCAGTGCAAAGTATCAATGCAAAAAAAAAGAAAAAAAAATTGGGCTTTATATATGATAAAATTGTCCTTTTGATGGAGTAAAGTCAAAAGGAAAACTATAGATCTTGTAGATCCCTAGTCTGGATATCTGTGTAAATAACTTGATAATATACTTGTGAATACGGAACTTCTTTAGTGAATTGCTAAAAGAATTTATGAATTTTCTAACATTGCCTAATTTAAACTTGGTAGTGCCACGGAGTCTGGAAGTTAACATGGCTCAATTTCTGCTTTCTTGATAACTCAATAATACACATAATTCATAATAGTATATCTAACTTGTAATTATGACATGGTCTAGTATCACCATTTTGACAGCAATCAGTGGGAACAAATCACTAGATTATCAGTGAAGATGAAATTGTCACTGTGCCTGAACCAAATTGTGTTGGGGCAACATATTGTAAGACCCGTGCCCAGACGATGATTTTCTGTGGAGAGATTGATAACGATGGATAGTGAACATGGGAGGAAAGTCAGTGAATCTTTAGTTTATAATACAGTATTGAGAAATTCATCATCTGATTTCCTGCTGAACTAGCTACTTAAAGGCACCCAGGGGATGGAAATGAGGTCATGGTGAAAGCCTTTTGAAATTCTCCAAACTGTCTTCATTTAAAGGATCCAATGTAGAGGTCTTGATTTCCATGGAGTCATTTTCTAAAAGACTGCAGGAATAAAGTGTGGTATATTACATGAAGGTTTGTATATTCTTCCAAGAAGTCTTTTTTTTGAGAGCCCCAAGTGAAAAATAAGATCCAGAATTTAAAGAGGTAGTGAGGAGAGAAATGAAGATTTAGCTACCCTCTCTCTCAGAACCCTATGTAGACTAATATTTGATGGTCAAATAAACCAGAGCTAAATGCTACTATCGCCACGGTAAAGAAAGGAGGAAGGTCAGTTGGTTAGATTGCTGATCGAGCTTCAGTTAAAATTAATCCTGTGTGAGACAGATCTAACCCATCCCAGGAAGCCAATTCTCCAATTCGTGACAGCTTTTTCATAACCAGTAACTGGATTACAGAGGGGGCCACGTATTGTGGTATCACTGTAAATCCATCAATGTGTTTCTTTAAATATATGTCAATTCTATGTATACAGAAAGTACGAATGTATTTGAGAACTGTTTGTTATTAATCATAATAGCTATATTTTACTGAGTGCCCTCTATACACCAGGTGCCATTCTAAGAGCCTATCTACCTCACCTCAGTTAACCCTTACAGTGACACTGGGAGCAGATATCAAACCAAATACGAGGGCTGCCCAGCGTATCATTGCTAGTAAATGGGAAACGCAAGACCTGAAACCAGTCCATCTGTTTCTCATTCCTACATTCGAAGCCACTTCATTATCCTACTATCCCATTGTTTTCTGTTTACTGATAGCCATCAAGCCTAGGTATTCTATTCCAAAAGAGTTCGTTAATTCATACGTTTATTTAAATCTAGTTGACAATTCAAACATGTAGGATTTCAAATCCAGTTCCAGCTGGCCTGCTTTGGTACATTATTACAAGAAATCTAGCAAATACGACTTTCCCCTTTTCTGTATTATTGATAATCACATGGGAGGGATTCCACATGAATGATATAAGAACTCTTTGAATACACACACACGCACACGCACATAGATATACATATAGAGAGAGAGGTATAATTGTATCTCAAACATACACATCGTGGCCTGTGCTATTAAAAGAAGAAATGAAGCTGAGAGGACAGATGTCTTCTACTTAGTCAGTCATAGCCTAGATATAAGAAGCATTAAGGTTCAGGATAAGGCTAGAGAGGTAGATGGGGGTCAGACGCACGTGCGCGCGCGCGCACGCACAGACACACGCTCAGCAGACCACTGGGAACCTAGGTGGCAGTATTCTATTAGCAGAGGGTTTACAAAGCATTGATAAAGTAATAAAATGAGTGATGTCATTAGGCTACCAAAATGGTCCCAATGCCTTCCTTCTTGGCCCCTCCAGCTAGGTCTGCCATATTAAATTTCTACTCTGGGCATCACGTTTTAAGACTATTGTAAGTCTGTAATATCAGAGGAGAATAGCAGGATGATGGGGATCTAAAAGTAGTACTAATATTAAAATGGCTAAAAAGTCTGGGTGAGTTCAGGAAAATGAAAGAGAAGCTTAGGGAAGTAAATGACAATTGTTACAAAGTATTTGAAAGTCTGTTATGTAGAAGCAGGAAAAGATTTAGCTTTGTGTGGTTCCCAAGGACAAAAGTAGGACCAGTGGGTAAAAGCTACGGAGAAGTACACAGCTGGCTCAACTAGGAAGAACTTTCTAGTCATTATTGTTATTCAACAATGGACAAGGCTACCCTAAATTCACAAAGAATGGAAAAAATGGAAGGTATTGTCTAGGGCAGAAGAAAAATGAGGAGAGAGAGGACTCTAGAGAAAGCAGGGTGAGAAAACAGCAAAACCATAGAGAGTCAGAGTTACGGGATCTGCTTTGGAAATCAAAACTGTTATATTCAGGAAAGTTTAAATACAGATATGCTGGAAGTAGAGGGTTAAAAATAGACTTGTTTCCACTTTACCTGCAGGGTCACTTTTTAAAATTTTGTAGTGGAAAAGTAAACAATGTAAATTTAATAATTTTATTTCTAAGTTATTGTTTGGGGATAAGACCAATTCTAGTTATGTAAAGCATCTTGTATGATGCTCTTCTTTCATCTTCTATTGAATTTTTTCTCGAGGAAATGTTCATTAGTGAAAATAACACTATTGTTACTGGTCAAAAGGATAATATAAACTCAGAGTGATTTCTGTGGATTTGTTTTCTATTTAAGAATAGAGCATTCGGGGCGCCTGGGTGGCTCAGTGGGTTAAAGCCTCTGCCTTCGGCTCAGGTCATGATCTCAGGGTCCTGGGATCAAGCCCCACAGCGGGCTCTCTGCTCAGCGGGGAGCCTGCTTCCCCCTCTCTCTCTGCCTGCCTCTCTGCCTACTTGTGATCTCTCTCTCTGTGTCAAATAAACAAATAAAATCTTAAAAAAAAAGAATAGAACATTCAACTTCATTAGCAAACCATATT
>CM052895.1:103029057-103058349 GCA_028534135.1 Potos flavus | reverse complement strand
TTTAAAAAAGCATATGTGTATATATGCATACATATATGTAAAGTACAAAAATATATCCTTGTGTGTGTGTGTGTGTGTGCAAAGTACAGAAATGTATCCTTTTGTTTTACTGCAAAAATACCCAATTTCTCCCGGCACTTCCAAATATTTATGTGGTGCTTATCCCCTCTGCAGATCTTCAATTGTTAAATTCCTCGTTTAAAATTATCACAAAAATGTGTCATGTTGATAGCATGTATGCTTGATATTATTTGATAAGAATAGCACTTTACTTCTGTGGTGTTCTTCCTTGAAACCCATCACCCCAATCTAACCATGAAGAAAATATCAAACAAACCCATTTGAGAGGTACTTTCCAAATAAACTGACCAGTACTTCTCCCGACTGTCAAGGTCATGAGAAACTAGGAAAATCTGGAAAGCTATCACAGACCAGGGGATGCTAAAGAGACATGAAAACTAAATGTAATGTAGTATCTTGGATGGGATCTTGGAACAGAAAAGGGACATTATGGAAAGACTATTGGATTCCAAATAGAGTGGAGTTTAGTTAATAGAAATGCACTAATGCTGGTTTCTTAGGTGTGATCTACAGTAATGTAAAATGTGAAAAACAGGAGAAACTGGTTGAGGGGAATATGGAAATAAAATTCTACAATATCTTTGCAAGTGTTTTATAAATCTAAAACTATTCTAAAATTTTTTAAGGTTTATTTAAATTTTAAGCTACTCTCAAATTATGAAATATCGTTGGATTTATTGGATGGGACATATCACTCTTTCCCAAAATAAGAAACAAGTAACAACAAAAAAGATTTACAGAAAGAAAAAGATCTTATGCAGTGAATTTGTATTGCTGTAAATATGCCATTAATAAAAACCTTATTTCTTTACAGAATGAAGGCTTAGGGCTTAACCCTTAAGCCATAAACAAGATGATTTCATTACTGAATTATGAATACAGTGGAAGTGACTCCCGCTACCTTTGGTATTGTCTCCTGCCCCTCCTCCTTCATCCTTCTTCTCACGTGAGAACCTTTGCACTTGGCGAGAACCTTTGCACTTGGCCGTTAGTCTGCCTAGGAACTCTTTCCTCAGATACCTTCAAGGCTCACTCCTTCACTCCCTTCCGTTCTCCGTTCAAATGTCCCTTAGCGAAGTTTTCCCTGATCAACTTAGATAAAAACCTCCACCATCGCTCTCTGTTCTTGTCTTATACTTTATTATCCTCTGGAGTGCTTATCCACCACATGAAGTATTACGTGTTTGTTGATTTTCTATCTCCCTGGGCTGGCACCTAAGCTTCAGGAGAGCAAGAGTTTTGTTTTATTCACAGCTGACTCCCCGTGCCTAGGATAGTGTCAAGCACATGATATGCACTTGATATATGTTCAATGAAGCCAAAACTTTCTCATCTGAAACTAGTATCTACTATTCCAGTCCATCTAACTAACTGCAAGTGCAAAGAGGAGACACTGAGGAGACACCTGATCTGTCTTTCGAATCACAGCCTCTATTAATGACGTCTTCAGCTCCCATTTCTGTCTTCCTCTTCACACAGGCTTCACGGTATATGCACTGGTCATTCTCCATCTGCACTCAGTCCAGATCTATTCTCTGCCCTTCTCTGCTATGCTCCCCTCACTGGGAAGCTGAGTCCTGAAAACTGCCTTCCCCAGGGGGCTCCTTTGCTGACTGGTTTCTAGCTGGTTTGGATAAAGAGTCTGGAGAGAGAAGTTAGGATATTTCTTCTCTATGTCCTCCCTGTCTTGTACCTGGATTTCCCACCACGACAGGTCCCATCAAGTGGTTTCCCCTTCAGAGGACAGGTCTCTCAGGGCTCTGGTAACGTGCTTTCTTTTTTTGACCCCTTCAGAACTTGAGGTGGACATGTACGCTTACTGTCGCTAGTCCCTGAGCATTTCACCATCCCTCGTTTGCTCACTTAACCCTGCCCACACTTCTGTAAGGAGCCTATTAATTGAAATCTATGTGTACCGTACGCGATAAATTCTTTTTCCAACCGTGACCCAGAATGACACCCTAAAGCAGTGGTTCTCAAATTTCAGCATGCATCAGAATGAACTAAGGCATTCGCTAAAATATGGATTGCTGAGCACCACCCCTCAGAGTTTCTGTTTTAGTAGCTCTAGGGTGAGACTCCCAAATATGCATTTCTCCCGAGTTCCCAGGTGATGCTAATACTGTTAGTTTGAGCACCGTATGTTACAGCAATGTTATCGCTGCTCTACGGAATATTCTTTTACGATCCTAAGTGGCATATGTTGGGGTGTTATAAATGAAAACTTCCCACAAACATAAAATAGATACTGTGTGAGGGTCGGAGGATGAGGAGTTGAGGGCAGGCTCAGGAAAAATCATGTGTTTTGTCTCATTAGGATGTGTAGACTAGTCCATCTTTCTGATCTTCTCCCAAAGATGACTGGGTGCTAGTTAATCATAATAATGGCTAAAATTTATTGAACACGCACAATGTGCTTATCACTCTTTTAAGCACTTTGAAGTAGCATCATCTTATTTAAACATAATAATATCATTATCAGGTAGAAATGCTATTGTTTCCATTTTAAAGATGACCTGGATAATTCATGTAATTTAAGTCCCTAAATAAAATAGACTGATCCTCATAGATTTTTAAGCGCTATCAATTTTAAGGATCTTTGCCTTGTACTTTTTGAACTAGAGGTTGAAGTCTCCTCTTTTCTGATGCATTGAAGTTCAAATTCATTATACAAAAGGCAATTTGAGGAATATTAATATTTGCTGAATAATGTACAAAAACCAAAATGAGAATGTTGGGGGTTGCCTCTGTGTGTACACGCACATGTGTGCTCCCGTGTGCACGTGTGAACAGACACCAGCCTCCTGTCCAATCTGGACCCCGTGGTGCATTATTCCAACCACTCAATCTATAAACCTTAGTGTCCCATCATCTCCTGAAGCTTGCATACCCTTCTGCGCTGTCCCAGCTGTCTTTTTTGCTCCATTGTTTGGGGAAAAGTTTAGAATCATCTAGATTATTGCTAGCAAATTCAAGTTTTTACCCTTGGCTACTCCCTCAACAATCTTGTCACACTCAGAGTTCAGCCTGACTATTTAGAGCAGAATGTTCTAATGCAGAAAATTAGAGGCAGGAAGGTGGCTTTCCGGAAATCCAGAAAAGCAGCTATTTGTGGTGCAGAGTGTCACCCCCGTTGGTCCCAGCTGCCCGTAGTACAGAGAGAAATGATGTATTAGTCGTAAGGAAACACATGGAAAATGGATCCTTATCTCACACCGTCCACAAAAATCAACTCCAGATGAATTAAAGACTAAAATGTGAAAAAAAATCAATAAAATAGAGATAATATATCTATAACATCAGGGTTGAGAAGTATCTCTTCAACCAGATTTATAAATGACCAAAACGCAAAAATGACCGCATTGAAGTTAAGAAATTATATTTATCAAATGATAACAAAAAGGAAAGTGAAAAGTCAGGCAACAAACTGGAAAACCATTTATAAATCATTTAAAAACAGATGAATAACTCCTGAGCCGGCATGTCAGAGCAGAGGAACTATAAATGATCAATAAATATATTAAAGCATGTTCCAATTCACCAGTGGTCAGGGAGATGTAGATTAGAACCACACAAAAAAATATCATTTTACATACATCAGATGAGCAAAAGTTTAAGTCTCACAATATCAAGTGTTGCTGATGATATATTTCTAGTAAGGGAAAATAATTTCGTTGAAAAAACATTTGACACTCTAATAAAGATGAAGATGATCCAACCATTCCACTTCCAGTGTGGACCATAGAGAAGGTACATTCAAGGAGGATTATTTGAAATAGTCAAAACTGAGAAACAATGCAAGTGTTGAACAACAGGAAGATTACCCTATTGAAGTCCTTCCATAAAAGATAATACTGTGGGGGCACCTGGGTGGCTCAGTTGGTTAAGCGACTGCCTTCAGCTCAGGTCATGATCCCGGAGTCCCGGGATTGAGTCCCACATCGGGCTCCCAGCTCCATGGGGAGTCTGTTTCTCCCTCTGACCTTCTCCTCTCATGCTCTCTCTCGCTTTCTCTCTCTCTCTCTCAAATAAATAAAGAAAATCTTTAAAAAAAAAAAAAAGATAATACTGTGTAACATAAAAGTGGACTATAATTATTGTATTCAAAATGGATAAATCTCAGAAACCTAAAGTTAAATGGTTAAGCTCATCACAGATGAAAATAAATATAGCATGACTCCATTTATAAAAAGTTCCAAAACATCAAAACTAAACAATATATAACTAGGACTACCTTGAACAGTCACACAAGTTGTTCACTGCACAAGTCCAGGGCTGACATTTGGAAAATAAATATTTAAGCATATCTGCTGGTGATAAAAACTACGCAAACAAAAGAACTGCAAACACAAAGTTCAGGATAGTGGCTATCTCTGGGTGAGGAGAAGGAGGGATGAGATTGGGGTGTTAGTGGAGGGGGAATTCTTCAAAGCTTCTGGTAATGTTCTACTTCCTGAACTGAGTGATGGACACCTGGCTGTTGATTTTGTTTTATTCTTTAAATTTAAAAAAAAAATACTATCAATATCATCTTGCATGTATTGAATATTAAATTATAGTTTTCAAGGACTTACAGACTCCATTTCCTCACCTATACAACCCAGAGCAAACTAGTTTTCAGTTTACCCCACAAACATGTTCTCACTAATGTCACTCATAGCTTCTTTGTTCTCAGAGCAATTGGAATGATCTGTTTCTTATTGGAGTTCTCTTCATGGTTCAACAGTAGTTGGGATTCTCTAGTATGATTTCTACCAAACTACTCTTCCCAGGCCTTCTCCCTACCTTTGAAAATGTTTCTCTTCCTTTGCCTTGGCAAAGTTTCTCTAATCTGTCAACTCCTAAAATATTGGTGTCCAGCAAGGTCCAAACTACTCTCATCTCATTCTCAGCAATGTCTCAAGGCAATCTCACTGATGCCCATGGTTTTAACCTACCACATATTTATTGACTCCAACGTTTGTATTTCTAGCCTAGTCGTTTGCCCTGAGTTCCATTGTCATATAT
Organism: Potos flavus; assembly: GCA_028534135.1. Taxonomy (NCBI): domain Eukaryota; kingdom Metazoa; phylum Chordata; class Mammalia; order Carnivora; family Procyonidae; genus Potos; species Potos flavus. Next base: position 103,053,261 of record CM052895.1, on the reverse strand, counting down.
CAAATAGTTGGTAAGAGGCTATTCAAAACTGGATTCATCATCCTCCCACAAAAACCTTCTTTCCTTTATATTTGGAAAATGATGCTATCATCTGTATTGTTTCCATTAGAGTTGTTCTAGAAGATTTCTCATTTTCCTTTATTTTCCACATATAAGTTCGGTTCGTTATACATCCAAAATATCTCTCCTATAGATCACTCTTTCCACCACCACTTCAGCCAACTTTGTAAGCAGTGTCTCAACATTTTTCTCTTGACAGTTCTGATACCTCCACTCTGACCCCTTACATTTATCCTTTGCTGTCAGCAGTTACTTTTCTATATGGCATAATTTCTCTGCTCATAGTTCTGCCATAGTTGACCATCACCTCAAAAATCATATGCAAAATTTATGTGGCATACAAGGCTCTACATAAAAGATGTGGTCATTACACTATAAAGGATAAACTCAGGTCCAAAATCTTCAGCCCATATCAAAGATTTCACATTCTGATGACTGCTGGGCTCGGGGAGTCATGGAGGTGTAGCTATAAAGAAGAAACTCCTCTGCTAAGGGCATCACTTTCCCTCTAGTTCATGACACTTTGTGGGCACAAGTCAAAGATTGTGTTTACTCTCCCATTGATGTAGAGCAGACAGGTTGGACATGACACTGTGCCTTCTATCTTGGTCCCCTTCCTGCTACCTGTCTTCTTGTGATACTTCTGCAACTCTTCTGTTGTGGTTGTTTTGTTTTTGTCAGCTCAAGTTGTAGGCCAGAATTCTACTCTGGGTTAGAATTTTACTATATAATCCAATATATTTAGCAGGTAATTGGCCATCTAATGGAATAATACGTGAGGTGTCTATTGAGATTCTGATAATATCTTACTTTTTTTCTTAACTTCTTCTAAGTTAAATCTCGTTCTGATTTGTAAAAGGAAGAATGAGTAAGGATACATCCCGTAAAGATAAATTAGAAATTACAGGGAAGAAAAATGCCAGTAGGATGCCTGAGTGGCCCAATCGATTAAGTAGCTGCCTTCTGCTCAAGTCATGATCTCAGGGTCCTGGGATAGAGTCCCGCATCAGCTCAGCGGGGAGTCTGTTTCTCCCTCTCAGCAGGGAGTCTGTTTCTCCCTCTGCATGCTGCTCCCTCTGCTTGTGCTCTCTCTCTCTGTGTGTCAAATAAATTTTTAAAATCTTTAAAAAAAAAAAAAAAGAAAAAAGAAAAATGCTAATAGTTTCATCACCGGCTTTCAACTTTTGTCAACATTTTAATTGTACTTCCTTCCTGGGTTTTTCTATGTGTCTTTGTGTGCATATATTTCTCATTAGATCATGTAGGGTTTCTGCATGGTTTCTGCAGGGTTTTTTTAGTCTTGGTTTCAATCGTATCTTTATTTCAAAAGCATTTTATTATTTCATAAATTTTATTTTAATGGTTTCATAGGGTTTTTTAATGTAAATGTACTACAACTTACCTAAACAGTCCCCTGTTGTTATTGTATGTATGTGTGCTATTTGCTATTACAAATGTTTACCATTTACAATCACAAATTTCCTACTACAAATAATGAAGATTATATTGCCAAGTGCCAAGCAAGTTATTCTTGACATCTTTCCCTCTCTCCCTCTTTCACTTTTACCCTGGGACCATTTTCTCCACCTCAGACTTTACTGAAGGATAAACAGTGATTGGATTCCTATAACCCCAAAGTAAAGGCCGTGTTTTCAAGACTGTTTTCCCTCTCACACATGACTATATAAAATAGAGGAAGGAGAAGAAGAGGCAGAGTGGCAACTCAGATGCAGGAGAGTAAGGGCAGAAGGCACACTAATTGAGAAGAGAAGGGAAACATATTGCTGGTGGAGAACCAGGGAGCTGGATGGAATGGTTCACAGACGAGCAGTCTCAGAAGAAGGACTGATCCTATATGCAGTTCAACTGTTCTGGGATCTTTAAATATCCTGATAAGAGAGCAGGGACTTAGATCTGCTCCTGGGGGTAATGGTGCAAAGAGAGGTGAGTCTCTGGCCCCACCTGGGCAAAACTAAGCTTTTTCCTGGGAGTGGGCAGCAGTTGACCTATGGTCATCTTTGCAAGTCGCGTGTATATATATATACACACATACATACATATATACACACATATACACACAATAGAAATACATACAATATATTTAAATATCTATTTTAATTTCTGAAATTATATCGAGTCATTCCCTTTGAATTATGTTATTTCCTCAAGGTCAGAAGTAATGGGCATTTTAGGAGGCTGAACTATATCACCAAAGTACTCTCCTGAAAGGCAGTAACAATTTACTTTCCCACTGCGAATAACACACTTTGATGGCTGTTTATAAGTTGTTTAAGATTGTTTTAACTACTTGAGTTATTTTAGGAAAAATTAATTTTTAGACTAACTCATATTGATGTGAATATGAAAAAAATCTAATGAATAATGAGAGGAAAATCATTGTTTTTCCCCTATGTCATATTGCAGACAAGTTTCCATAAAACTGGGATGGTGACTTCACTTGCAAAAGACATTTGATATATCAAATGCAGCCATATGTTCTAAATATAACAGATTACTGCCATGTGCATAAGTTAAGGAACACTGTGTTGTGCAAGCTGAAAGAACATTTGAAATATATGTTTGGATTTCAGATAGTTCATATTGCAGACACGTTCATATTTCAATGACAAAGAAATAGGAAAATACATAGCCTCATGCTTAGGGTATAATCAGTTTGGTGGAGTACTAAGCCATATTAAAATCTGGCCCTGTATATAAAAAAAAATATATATATATATATATATTCATGGAGCACCTGGATGGCTCAGTCGGTGGAGCAACCAACACTTGATTTCAGCTCAGGTCATGATCTCAGGGTCGTGAGATCAAGTTTCCTGGCCTGCTTAAGCTTCTCTCTCTCCCCCTCCCTGTGCCCCCACCCCCACCCCCCCCCGCCAAAGTATATTCAGTTTCATTGATGTCATCCTAAAGAAGTCCTTGTTGGGGAGGAAGGACCAGAAACAACAGGCAGATAGATAATAGGATGAAGGGAAAGCCACCAGTTTAGTATTTAAGTATTTAAGGAAGCAGGGGCTCACTTCTAGACTCACTCTGAATCAGCGCTTCTGCTGATCCTGTCTTTATTTAAAATGTTCATAGTTTGTTCCTCATGGACTTTTCTATATTAATTTTGATTGGTTTAGAGATGTTTCATTAATATATTATTTATGTAGATTACTGAGCTTTCTGAGCCCCTTGAGTTTGCCCTGGAGGTGAGTGAGACACCTCACTACAGGCTCTGCATGCTTGCCCCACTTACTCTTTTCTCCCCTTGTACTCCTGTCTCTGCTCGGGAGGGCAGCATATTCACATGGCCACCCAAAGAATCAGAAGCTCCTGCTATATTCTCCAACCAGACTTTCCTCCTTGGGCTGCTTTTCATGTTTCCAAAGGTTTCTATCTTCCTTACCTCACCACCACCAAATAAGTCTTAAATACATTCTATTCCTAGATGTTCTTCTCCTAGCTAGTTGTAGACAAGATAATAGATAATCTATACGGCACATGAATGTTAAAGGGTAATTACATTATTATTCTTAGGGTATATGTATGTGTTTAAAAAGAATACACCCAGAGGTAAGATATTTTCTTAGTTGTTTATGATGGAAATATATATTCTCCTCGCGCTAGGGAGATAGCTGTGAAAAAGAAAAGATTTTGGCTCCCGTGGAATTTATATTATGGGAGATGTGTGTAGATATGATAAAGAATGGGGATGTTTCAGCGCACCTGAGTGACTCAGTTGGTTAAGCATCTGCCTTCAGCTCAGGTCATGATCCCAGGGTCCTGGGATGGAGCCCCATTGGGCTCCCTGCTCAGTGGAAAGCCTGCTTCTCCCACTGCCCTCACTCATGCACTCTCTCTCTCAAATATAGATAATCTTAAAAAAAAAAAAAGAATGGTGACATTTCGTATACCTTGGCAAGTACGTTGAGAATGTGAGAAAATGTGTACCTTATGCACTATAGTAGGTGCATAAATTGTTGGTAACATATCTAAAAATAAAAATGCATATTACCTGTGTCACAGAAACTCCCTTCTTCAGAGTCTAGCCCACAAAAATAAAAGCATCAGTACTTAAAAATATTTATTACAGTATTGCTTGTAATGTAAAAGAAAAAAGAAATTAGAAAAAATGAATTAACCTGAATGTTCATGCAAGAGATTGCCTAAATAAATTATGGCAAATGTGTACCATGGACTATAACGCAGCTACAGAAAAAAGTGAATTACATTTTTATCTATTGCCCTAGAGGACTGTTCATTGTATGTATGAGATTAATTCCCTTTTTATTTAAAACAAATCCTCCTCAAACAGAAGAAGAAATCATATGTTTTCTCTCTATATAAGCATCAATATAAAATATTTATAGCTTTATGAGCTTTGTGGGAGGCAGTGATCAGGTCTGCTGCTCTGAAGCCAAGAGTAAAAGAAAACAGATTGCAGACAAACATATCTATAGCATAGCAATAAACCAGTATTGTTCATTTTTTCCCTTCCCAAAACAAAATGCCTGGAGGCAAGCATCTGGGTTAGTGCATGACTTAAAGAAGATAGTAATGTCCCGGACACACCTCTTTCTGCTTCTTAGCCATTCTTAGAATGGGGCTTTTATCCTGATGGTTTATGTCTTCCTGCATCTTCGTTCCAGGAAGGAAAAAAAAAAAAGAGTTGGGGGGCAGGAAGCCTCTCCTTGTGAAGCTTGCCTTTATGTTCTGGAAAGGTTGCTTTCCCCAGGGACTTTCTCAGTAAGGCAAAAGTTGGGGAAACGGGTGATTTGATTAATCAAATGCGTTTATTCTTATAAAATAACTATGCATACAAGTGGGTGATCAATGCTTGTATTAGAATGTAATAAAACTCAAAAATTATGATGAGTATATTTGGTTCCTTGATGATATACCTAAAATGATTTCAAGAAAAAGGATAAAGCTCTCTTTTTCTCCCCACCCCATTTCTCCTTCTCATTTTCTCTTATATACACAGACATACATGACATTAGAACATATACTATTATATATTACACTATAGTATAACATATACTATACTACTTATATACTATATGTAATAATAATATCATATATATGTATATATGTGTGTATATATGACTATTTGTCTTTTTTCAGCTGAAGTCCCAAAACATGAAGTACCAGCCAGTTCCACATTAGGTAAATTGCTAGGCTACCCATGCCAGGAATTGCAAAGAAGTTTATGAAACATGATTTTGTATTTTTTGACCCCTCCCCTCAACCCAAAAGACAGGAGAGACTGAGAGGGTATGCCAAGAGTCTCCCCGACCAACCTCATCATTGGGAGGGCAGGAGAGGTGATTTTCCCTATCTCCAGCTTAGCTAGAAAATGACCTTGTAATGGGACACTTTGGAGGAGCTTAGTACTGGTCTTGTGGTGTTTGAGACCATAGTGGGCTGGTGCCTGCTTCACAGCTTGGCAGCCTAGTGAGCAGGAGGAGAAGCAGCTGCGGGGAAACAGAGGAAGCCCACCCTAGCCGCCTCCTATAGCAAGCAGACAGCCTAGGCAGACTGAGATAAGGGTGGAGAGAACACAGAACTTTAAATAAAGTTGACGGCTTTTTTTTTCCTGTTTCTTATTGCACTGAGCTGAGCATGTAATTACAGAACTAAGATATTTTTGTGCCTAGAAGCAACTGGAGGACTTATCTAAGATCAACTAGAAAAATAATAGAACTTGCCTTAAATTTTCTCCAAGATGCAGAAAAGAAACAGCTTTTCAGAGTAAGTTTGAATAGGCAGTCAGTAACAAGAATAAATAGCATTTCACACGTCCTTTGGAGTGTATGTGTGTGTATATATATGTAGATATTCTCACGCAAGAATATAGTTCTTTAGAAGAATATACAGGACGCTGCCTCCGGAGAAGGAAAAGCAGGGACTGGGACTGAGGAAGGAAGAGAGATTTTCACCGCCCATCCCTTGGACTCTGAATTGTTTTCCTTGGGCATTTATTATTCAAGAAACACTGATTTCGAGAAGGCCACCAAACCTCTGCAGTGGCTCTGATTTCCCTTTGTAAACATCAATTACAAATTATGTAAACAGGCTGAAAAGCAGCAAGTTCTAATCAATAGGATACCAATAGAAGAAGCCAACCACGAAGCTGGAGAATCCTGAATTAGCAGTTTCTTGTAAATCTGAGATGTTATCCACTTGTTAATCAGACTTATCTTGAGAAGTGAAAATCACAGAAGTGTTCTCATTTTAGTTATTTTTGAAGTTGCAATTTTCAGCTATGAATATGACCAACATACATACTTAGTTAAAGCAAGAGTTATACTTCTATCTCTCAGTGTAGTGCTTACCTACCACCACCAACAGCACCAACACCAACGCCAACAGCAACAGGAAATACATTATACTCTTCAAGTTCTTAGGAAGGTACTTTGCAGGTTATTTTTCAACTCACCCTTTTAAGACAGACCATTATAACAGGAAAGCGCAGGGCTCTGTGTTAATCATGATTCAAAGTATAGTCTGTAAGGAAAGCACCCCACTTTATTCCTACAAATTCTGGCAGTGCCTGGGGTAAAAATTTTGCTCTGGAACCTGATAAATTTTGTGGGGTTTTTAAATTGATGTATTAACCTTAATTTCTGTGGATGCTATTGATATGGACTATAGAAGTTGATCCCAGTTACTATTTTTTATTTAGTGAGTCATCCTTTGTCATGATCGCGTTTTCCTGTTGTTATGTAGATTTGCGGGACACTAAAGCCCCGAGTTGTTCACCCACAGTGGAGGACTCTATCCTGATTATAATAAAAGTTGAAATGCTCTTATTTCATGGGAGCAAAATTAGATAAGTAATTATTTGCTGTGGCAGTAAACTTTCTCCACTCATCCACACAATCTATGTCGTTTTTTTTTTTTTTAAGATTTTATTTATTTGATAGAGAGAGACAGTGAGAGAGGGAACACAAGCAGGGGGAATGGGAGAGGGAGAAGCAGGCTTCCCTCTAAGCAGGGAGCCCAATATGGACCCTGGGATCATGACCTGGGCCGAAGGCAGACGCTTAACAACAGAGCCACCCAGGCGCCCCAATCTATGTTGTTTTGAGCTGACTTAGGTTTGCCTCTGGTATCATGTCAACATTATTCATAAGAATTCCACTGTGATCTCCGGTGTTCAATAGCTTAGCAAACTTAAACCTGACCGTTGCTATGCTGTCCTATTATCCCAGTATTTCTGATAAGATTTTTGAGGCCAAGAGAAAATATTTCGTTTCTCTCATGTTGCTTACTTCTTGGATAGGAAGAACCATGAACTAGTCAAAATAATACACAAGAAATTCTGAAATTTTTTCTTTTATACTAAGTAGTTATAGATGACTTTCATATTATTCCAATTTCCTATTATTACTAAATTGTGCATATAGTCTTAGGAAGTTGACTTACTAATTTAAAGGAATTCCTGGATCTCTCCCAGAAGAATCATTCTAATTTACAAAACCACTAGTATAAAGAGCGTGGGCTTCATGGTCAGAGATCATGGTTTAGGGCTTGTTCTGGAACTTAAGAGCTTGAGCAAATCCCTTACCTCTCAGGAAGATCAGTGCTCTGATTTAAAGTATGTTGCTGAGGAAATTAAAACCATTGGCCTATATAAAGTATTTGATACTCAGCAAATATTGTTTTGCATCATTTACATATGTCACCTCATATATCCCTGTAACAAACTTGCAAAGTGGGTATTATTAATCTAGTCTAAATAAGGAAAGTGAAAGTGACAAAGCCAGATACCAGTTGTTTGTCAAATATATGGTTTGCAATTATTTTCACTCACTCTGTAGCTTCTCTTTTTCATCCTTTAACAGGGTGTTTTTATTTATTTATTTTTCAAATTATTATTTAAATTCTAGTTAGTTAACATACAGTGCAATACTGGTTTCAGAAGTAGAACTCGGTGGTTCATCACTTACATAAAATACCCAGGGCTCATTACTGCAGGTGCCTTCTTTACTAACGGTATTAACAGAGTGTTTTGCAAAGCAAAAGTTTTAATTTGATGATGCCCAATTTATTAATTTTTCTTTTATGGATCATGCTTTTGGTCAACTCTAAGAACTCTTTGCCTAGCCCTAGGCCCTTCAGATTTTTTCTCTTGTTTTTTTCCTAATAATTTTATGTTTAAATTTAAGTCTTTGATCCACTTGGAGTTTATTTTTCCAAAAGATGGAAGAGCAAGGTCAAAGGTTAGTTATTTTGTTTCAGTTTTGGCCTGTGGATGTCCAATTGCTCCAGCACCATTTGTTGAAAAGGCTAGCTTTCCTCCATTGATTATGGTCTCAAAAGCCTTGAAATCAAGTAGGCTGATCTTTATTCTTCTTTTTCAAAATTGTTTTAGCTAGAGGGGACTGGGTGGCTCTGTTGGTTAAGCTTCTGACTTGGGCTCAGGTCATGGTCGCAGAGACCTGCCAGAGACCACTGGGCTCCCTGCTCAGCTGAGAGTCTGCTTCTCTCTCTCCCTCGGCCCCTCCCTCCCCTCATGTTCACGCTCGGTCTCTCATAAATGAATAAAATCCTTTAAAAAAGGTTTTAGCTATTCTTTATCTGTTGTGAGCAAGAGTTCTGTGATTTTGCAAAAAACAAAAACAGAAGAAAAATACTATTCCCCTTGGAGCATGATTGTGAGATTATGGGAGATGACCCATATGAAATATTTAATATAGTACCTGGCATAAGATGTAGACACTTAGCTTCCTTCCTGTTGATTCTAAACCAACCATCAAAAATTGTTCACATACACACACTCACACACACCTCTCCCCTAATAGTACTACTACTAAAGGTATATATATGTGAATGAAGAAAACAGCTCAAAAGGACCAGCTGTCACTCCCACCCACATCTGTACATAGAAAATATCCTGTTGCCATTTCCTTCCCACATCCTTAACTTTAGATATAAGAAGCTCTGGTAAGGACCACAATCCACTGGGCAGCTTTCATCTCATCCAAACATCAGGAGAACTGTTCTGATGCCCAACCACAATAGGCGGGAAAACAAAAAACAAAAAAACTGTGATTATGAACATCATGCAACTCATCAGAACCTGTTTCTGAATAAGATATTGGCTATCTTTGACAAAACGTAAGCGTCCCTTTTCATGTTAGCTCTCTGGCCTCCTTGCTATTCCTCCCACTTTCCAGATATGCTGTGGCTTTTGCCCTGGCTCAGATTTGTCCTCCAGACATCCGCATGGTTCTAGCCTTCATCTCCTTCAGATGTTATTCTAATGTCACCTTTTCAGGGAGGCCATCTCTGCCCTGTCTATTGAAATCACTCCTCTCCACCCAGTATGATTTGGTCTCCTTCCTTCCTGTATTTTCCTATTGTCTCCTATCACCGTCTGACATAAAACATGTTATATTTGGTCATTTGATATATTTGATTAGATGATCTTATCCACTAGCAGGTAGGCTCCATGAGGTCATTTTCACTGCTGTATCCTTTGTACCTAGAACAGTGCTGGCATATAGCAATCACTTGATAAATATTTATTGAGTGAATGAAGTAGAGAGGGTTCAAAAATCATTGGTGAATGTCATAGCTTTTGACTATAATACTTAAATCTAAGACCAGCGGCAACTTTAATAGGGATATTAAATCTTTATTATCTATTTTCTTCTAGGAGAATGTCAATCAAATAAGCACATCTATTTATCTATAAATAGATAAATTCATATTTCACAAATTCCCCAATTTCCTTCCCCAAATCACCTCCCTCTCCAATGCCCATCCCAGAAAAAGATGAGAAATTAAAGGAAAAATGCATCTCTTGTCCACAGGCCTTCTCTTATTGGGCTGTTCAGGCCCAAAATTTTTGAGACTTTCTCCTACCTACACTCAGTTGAGAATCTGTAACCACTCCCACCATCTTTACTGCTATTGTCTCTTCTGGCCACAATCAGCTCTACCCTGAAATATGGAAAATTGTCTTCTAACTGATTTCCCCACTTCCAAATTTGACCCTGCACAATCTTTATTTCCCAATCAGCGATAGTGTTTCAGACTTAACTGTGTCCTAAAATTCATATGTTTAAGCTGTAACCCCCAATGTGACTGTATTTGGAAACAGAGCCTTTATGGAAGTCATTAAAGTTAAATGAGGTCATGTGGTTAGGACACTAATCTGATAGGCTTCTCACCTTATAATAAGGGATATGAGTGAGCTCAGTTTCTCTCTGCCATGTGAGAACACTGCAAGAAGGCAGCCTTCTTCAAGCCAGGAAGAGAGCTCTCACCAGAGCCCCACCATGCTGGCTCCCTGATCTCAGACTTCCAGGCTTTAGAACTAAGAGAAAATAAATTTCTATTGTTTCAGCATGCAAGCTGCCTAATACATGGAATAAGTATTTTGAAACCTACGTCACACTGTGACCTCCCTCTGAGTAGAAACTTCCAATGGTTTCCTATTCCTTTCAGACTCTTAAGAGTCTTTACAATCCTAACAATTGCCTCTGGGAACCTATAAATTCTGTCTCCTTTTCTTCCTAATCCCATTTCCTACTACTCTCCACATCTACCATTTCCTTCAGTCACACTGACCTCCTTCCTATTCTTGAACCCACCAGGCATGTTCCTATCGCAGGGTCTCTGCATTAGCTGTTCTTTATGCTGGAATCCTCTTTCCCTCACTTCCTTCAGGCCTTTTCTCTAGTGTCATGTTTTCCAAGAGCACTACTCTGATCATACACTTTAAATTGCAAACAAGCCCTCTCTCTGCAGACTGCATTGATGATCCTTACTTCCCCTGTCCTATTTTTTCCACAGGATTTACCCACTTCTAAAAAATCATATCGTTTACTTATTTTTTTATATTGTTATTGCGTGTTTCCTTCTGTTAGAGTATAAGCTTTTGTCTGGTTCACTAAGTACCCTGAGTACTTAGTTCATTGACTACCACATAAAATGCATTAAGCAATTATTCATTGAGTAAAACAGGCAGATAACCTGGATTTCAGTCCCAATACTGCTCTTACCATGCTGTATGAGTCAGCCTTATATCTCTTTCTTTGTGTGTAACATAAAAGTTTTGGGTCATACTAAAAAAAAAGCCAACTTTTCTCCACAGTCCTGGCTTGATTCTTTCTCACCAGTATGCTCTTGTATTCATACTATATGGTCCTGCCCCGTCCTTCACTAAGCATGGTCTTCCCTTTCCCAGAGCCTCCCTCCTTGGTTCATAATGTTGATAATCAGCAAATATTGGACAAATTGAAATTATTTTGATTCACTGACCAAAAAAATATAAAAGCAACTTCTGAAAAGAGTGTTCTGTCTTACAGTGTCTAGTTCTCTAGTAGTCTCTAGTTCTGATTTCTAATCCTAAAATCTAGGTTGGAATGGTATGAGAATACCTACAATTATTGAGCTAGGATTTCTGTGATATATTCTCTAAAAATATATTTATTTATTTTTTACACAAATAAGTGTCACTTCAATTTAGGTAATATTGAGCACCTCACTTTTATCTTTTAAATACTGAATAAGGTTTAAAGCTCTTAACTCTCTTATGCCTTCCTTTTGTAATATTAATGTCAAAAGGATATTTGAGATTCTGCTAGGAACTTCTCACAGAAGATATTATTGTAATGAATTTGAAGTAGATATTTCTACATGTCAGTTTAATAGACTTGCAACTTCATAGTTAAATTGCATCATCACTTCTAACATAAAGGTACACATAAGTTATAACTTCTTTTTAGCAACAAAATGTTTGGTTTTCAATACCCTCAAGAATTAGTGCAATAAATCCAAGTAAGTACTTTTCCAGTTCCTAGCCGTAATAGAAGAGTGAGTCAATAAATTAGATTATCTGAAATGAGCTTAAATTTCTAGAGATTTAGGTGACTTTTTCAGCAGGTATTTAGTGATTACCCACTATGCATGGGTATTGGATGATTGCTGAGGATTAAAAATATAAGTTCCTTTCTTCAAGTTGTTGAAAGATAGTAGGAATCGACTCATGTTGAAATAATAAGTTTTAATACAAAGCAAAATTTAAACACAATTCTTCGGTGTGTTTTTTTATTATCTCGTTTTTTTCCCAGTTAAATCCAACTAAACGTATTGTAAATTAGGGGAATTAAAACAAATTATCTATGTATCAATTAGCATATGGAATCATGTTTCTAAAGATTAGCCGTGGTCATCTGAGTGATGCATCATTTTAAAAATAAGAATGTATTAGCAATAAAACACGTTACAACGATATTTTCAATAAATTTCAACCCTAAGAACTAAAACAGACGAGAGGTGGGATGTGCCACACACAAGTGAAACTAGTAAATTTAACCAAGGGCTAGAGGTTCCGGCGGGAGAACATTCCTAAATGATTTTTGGCAAGAGGTTTGAGCTGCGGTCAGAAGAGCAACCTAGGCGACGGTAACTCCAAGTTCCACTGTTCCCAGCCAGGCCTGCGAAAAACCCAAATTCTGCCTTCGGTTTACAAACCCTCCAGGTCTCTGGAAACTAGGTTGGAGAAGTGATCTGATTGGCTAAAAGTGAATGACGCAACATATCTCAGGCCCACTCAGAACCGGCTTCCCCAAGCCTGGCTCAAATTCCGCTTTCGATTGGTCCTTACGGCAAGAGAGCCGCGACATTTCCCGAAATTAACCTCTGGGTCCGAAACCCCGAGCAAAGATGGCGGCGGCCAGGTGTTGCAGGCTGGCGCTCCGCAGGCCGGGGCTGTCATTGCACACTGCGGCCGAGGCCGCCGTCACGGGTCCAGAAGTGACCAGCCCCGATGTCACGGCAGTCCCCGTCGCGCGCTACCCGCCGATTGTGGCCTCCCTGACTGCCAAGAGCAAAGCGGCACGGCAGCGGCGAGTGGAGCGGTGGCAGGCGACGGTGCACGCGGCCGAGTCGGTGGACGAGAAGCTGCGAATCCTCACCAAGATGCAGTTCATGAAGTACGTGATTTATCCGCAGTCTTTCGCCCTGAACGCTGACCGCTGGTATCAGGGCTTCACCAAGACCGCGTTCCTGTCGGGCCTGCCGCCGCCGCCAGCCGAGCCCGCAGAGCCCGCGCCCGCCCTGGACCTAGCGGCCCTGCGCGCCGCCGCGTGTGACTGCCTCCTGCAGGAGCACTTCTACCTGCGGCGCAAGGGGCGCCCTCCCCTCTACCAGGAACGTGAGGCTATCGCCTCGCCCTTCCTGGACCAGCTAGTGGCCACCCTCGTGGGCCTGCTCGGCGCACACAACCCCGCCTTGGCCAACGCCACCCTCGGTGAGCCCAGGGGCTGCCACGCCGGGCGGGGGAGGTGGGGGATTGTTCATTTCTTTCTGCATTGTTAATTATATTTCTAGGCCTTTCGCGCCTCGCTGGGCGCGGGGCGGGGCGGACCTGAAGTTGGCTTTTGGCCCTTCCACCAAAAAGTTACATGACTGTATGTCAGTTCATTAACTTCTTTTAGGTTAAAGCAGTTTTTCTCATCTTAAGATGAGAATTACGGTAATAGTACTTTCTTGTAGAAATGTGAACATTAAAAGTGATACTGATTAAAATATCTAACATTTACTCAGTACTTACTGTGTACCAAGCCCTGTTATAATTTTTTATATATGCCGACCAGTTTAAGCCTCACAGTAACCGTTTATAGTAGGTAGCATTGTTTTATAAATAGGAAAACCGACCTGAGGTACAAAAAGATAAAACGAACCTAGCCAGAGAGCCTATAGGTGGTAGATTGGAGTTCAGGATTCAAACCTAGCCATTTTGGATTCCCAGGAAACAATCAGCAACTTCTTTTAACTCCTCAGTGGAGACATAAAAAATTAATGGACGGTTTTAAAAATCAGTGTTTCTGAGGCATTCATTACTTTATATCTACTGCCTGGTAGGTGTCTTAATAAATATTTATTGAATTAATGTTATAACTGTAGATGTGTGCTCAACTGAGTCCTGTAGGGTGCATGTTACTTTACTTCTGTCTCAGTTAGGGAAGGAAGTAGTCTTGAGAGAAGCCTCCTGGATTTTGACTACTCCTGACTGTTGGCTTAGGAAAACTTGACTTTGTCAAGATCCAGATTCCTCTTCTATAAAGTGGAGGTGATGACAACTATACATACTTTTGAGGGTTATTGCGAAGATTGATTTAGTAATTCTGAGTCCTATAAAAACTTTTTATTTTTGGTGAGTGATGTTCCTGTTACATTTATTCTTAACTGTTACAGTGTTTAGTGTATGATGGATGGCACAGTAGACAATAAATGTTTGAGCATAGTATTTAAGTCACACAGTCATTTAAGTTAATCATCATATAACCCAGACTCAATCTTACATCAAGGAGTAATTTTTGATAATTTTTAATTTGCACAATTATTCTTAAGTTCTGTATTACTGGTATTCTAATAATAACCAAATTTATCTAAATGATTAAATAAAATTTTGAATATCTTTTGATAGATTGTAAACGCCCAGTTCACTTTTACTGGTTGCGAGGTGAAGAAATTATTTCTAGTGGTCATCGGAAAGGTCGAGTTGATGCTTTACGATACCAAATAAATGATAAACCGCACAACCAGATTCGAATATCCAAACAACTCCCAGAGGTAAGGATTTATTGCACATATCTACTGACATCTGATGAGGAAATGTCATAGGCAGCCTAGGTAATGGGCTTAGTAGAATAAAAAGTTTTGGATGGATCCCTTTTGAGTTTCTTTCACATACTTCTCATCCGAAATTCTTTTTCAGCTTTTTAATCTGTTGGTATGTATAGCCCTCAAAGGTCAAATAATCATTTTAAGCAGGATTAAGGCCTCAGTTTTCAGGACTCTAAAAATATGGGGCGCCTGGGTGGCTCAGTCAGTTAAGCATCTGCCTTCAGCATAGGTCATGATCTCACAGTCCTGAGATCAAGCCCAGTGTCAGGCTCCCTGCTCGGTGGGGGAGTATGCTTCTCCCTCTTCCTTTGCCTCCCCCACCCTCCCACCCCGCTTGTGCTCTCTCTCAAATAAATAAATAAAATCTTTAAAAATATATATAAACAATTGATAGTAGTTATGACTGTAATTTATGATAGACTACACTGCCTAATCATAAATCAAGGCTTTTTTATAATTGTAAGCTCGTCATTTTTTATATTTATAGTTCTTTTGGAGAAAATAATTATATTTTGAGTGTTGTCTGTGTGTCTGTATACAGACACACGCACTTTTTTTTTTTAAGGTTTTATTTATTTATTTGACAGAGAGAGAGATCACAAGTAGGCAGAGAGGCAGGCAGAGAGAGAGGGGGAAGCAGGCTCCCTGCTGAGCAGAGAGCCCGATGCGGGGCTGGATCCCAGGACCCTGAGATCATGACCTGGGCCGAAGGCCGAGGCTTTAACCCACTGAGCCATCCAGGCGCCCCGAAACACGCACATTTTTTCTGTAAATATCCAGACAGTGAATATCTTAGGCATTGTGGGGCCATAAGTCTGTGTCGCAGCTATTCATCTTAGTTCTTAAGTAATGTAAAAGCAGTTATGTCCCATATGTAAATGAATGTGTCTGACTGTGTTGCAGTAAAACTTCATTTGTACAATCAGGTGGCTGGCTGGATTTGGCCCATCAATAGATGGTGGTGGTATCAAATCATTTTGTAAAAAACATCTCATTTTAAGATTTCTGAGTCTATTAAGAATGTGAGTTGGGACGCTTGGGTGGCTCAGTTGGTTAAGGGTCTGCCTTTGGCTCAGGTTATGATCCTAGGGTCCTGGGATTGAGTCCCACATCCGGCTCCTTGTTCAGCAGGGAGCGTGCTTCTCCCTTTGCCTGCCACTCCCCCTGCTTGTGCTCTCACTCTCTCTGACAAATAAATAAAATCTTTAAAAAAAAAAAAAAAAGAATGAGTAAAATATGTACGTTAGTATTGCTGTGAATTCATTTATAACTTTTCACTTTCTTGAAGTTTGTGCCGCTGGATTATTCTATACCTGTCGAAATCCCTGTTATAACTTGTAAGCCAGACAAACTTCCATTATTCAAACGACAATATGAAAATACCATATTTGTTGGTAAGTTTTTCTTTTGAAATATTTTGCCATCAGTGTGTCCAAAGGATCCTGTGCATATTTAGATAATTAATTCTTGATGACCAAAAGGTCCAGATAGTTTACAAGCAATATAATTCATAATCTTAGGTTGTTGTAATATGTATGAAAATTTGGAGAAAAATACTCTCTCAGCTCACCATTTAAAATTTTACTTGTTTCTACTGAACTAGCAGCATTTAACTTTAAAAAATAGTTTTATGTATTAAGTTTTATTGATTTATTATGTAGAAAAAGTAATTTGTCGTTTTTCAGAAGTAAACCAGTATAGAGCCAGATTTGAGGCAGTGATTGGCTTTTTTGTAAAAGTCTTCTGTTTGTGCCACGCACTGTGGTAACCATTAGGAATATAAAAATTAGTAAGGCCTGATGTCTGGCCTTGTGTAGCTTATACGTTTGCTATCTTTTTGTCTATTAATTCCTAGCTAACTTGAAGATTTTTCAGAAACCAGCTTTATACTAGGCCTCCAGACGTATTTTATCAGCCCCTTCTGTGTCACCATGGTCTTAACAGTGTGAATTGTGGGAACTTTTGGTTGAAAAGACTTTATTACTAAAGTCAGGAATATCAGCATTTCATGAAATATTGGCTCTCATTTTCCTTACTTGGAAATACAGTATAAAAATCATTTTTTTTTAAATTAGGAACAGGGTATGTAGTTATTACATTAAAATGATAAAGGAGACTTTAATGAAATGTTTATATCATTTGGAGACTAAGACAAGGAAAATAATGTAGCTCCCAATGATTGAATAAAAGGTTTGAAAAACTAAATAATAGGGAATTTTAAGTAAACTTTACATACATCTTTTGACTTATCCTGTGTCATCATAGTGGGCTTGGTGATAGCAGATTTACTTTCACTTTAAGTTTAACTTCATTATAATCAATGAAATAAATAAATCAACCTTCCCACTTGTGTATTTTGAATACTAATTGCAGCATGTGTAGAGGAGAAAGGTGGGTTTGAAGCAGAGACTTAAGGACATGTGCTCCAGATGTTCACATGTAGATTTTATCTGAAATGTTTTTATTTTGCTCTTCAGGCTCAAAGACAGCAGATCCATACTGTTATGGTCACACGCAGTTTCATCTGTTACCTGACAAATTAAAAAGGGAAAGGCTTTTGAAACGGAACTGCGCTGATCAGGTAGAAGTTGTTTTTAGAGCTAATGCTATCGCAAGCCTCTTTGCTTGGACTGGAGCACAAGCTATGTATCAAGGTAAAACTAATTTTATGGAATTGTTCTTGGAAGGTATGTGTCACATTTTAAGAATTTAGTGGTTTCTTTGGGTTAAGTGCAGGTTGAATCTTAACATTTTGAAAACTTTTGCAGTGACACAAAACACGCTTTAAAATTCTTAATAAAATATCTTATATTTGCAATTGGCAAGTGGTGTTTAAATAATTACTGTGATCTTTTACTTTGACCACTTTTGTGTGTGAATGAATTTTTTTCTGATGTTCTCAAGCGAGTGAAAGACTATAGCCAACTAAGTCAACTCTGTAGATGATCGCAGTTTTCTGAAGCTGGAAAGGGAAGTGCTTTGATGGATTAAATTTTAGATTAAATCACAACTATTCTATGTAATATCTTTGAAGGCTATATCCAGGATGTGGTTTAGAAGATTGTTTATTAAACGTTCAGTAAATAGTGAATACTTTTTAGGAACCAAGCAGTGTTGGCCTTGGAGATGTAGTGTTGAATAAGGCAGGCAGATCCTGCTGTCTTGGAGCTTGTAGTGAGGGGAGTAAAAGACGAATAAATGTGTAGTGTTTTTAGCTAGTGGTAATAGTATGGAGGAAATATACTACATAAGGGATAGAATGACTTACTGGGTGCAGGTATAAATGAGATATCGGCCGAATTTATTTAAATGGAGTAATTCGGGGAGTGGTCTCTAAAAAAATGACATTTGAACAAAGACCAGACCTGTAGGAACAGACTTGAAGTGTCTGAAGAACAATAAAGAAAGGGAGGGGGAGAATAATGGAGGATGAGATTAAAGGAGACCAGAGGCCATAGCTCAGAGGACTTTGAGAGCCCATTGTGAGGCATTTGGATTTTATTACAAAACCTGAAGTAATGAACTGTAAGTAACCAGATTGATTCTATATGAGTTCCCAGGAGGAATTTAATACAGATATAATTATTTTCTAGGCTCACCCTTTCTCTCTATATATACATGTGTGTGTGTGTATATATATATGTATGACTTAATCTTTTACTCACAATTTTTTACTTAAATGGAGAGAACAGGAATAGTATTAGACAGAAGCAGAAATAGGAATCTTTCTCGAAGACATTAAAATGTACTGTTTATGCATTGAAAGTAAAGTGCTTCTTTGTTCCTATATTTAATTACAAATGCTAACAATATTATTCATTGGCTGTCTTCATGAAGGCTGATAGAAACTATGTGTGAGGGAAGAACATTACTGCTTGGCCCTGGCAGTGAGATTTAAAAGTGTTAAAACCAGTCAGTCTAGAGCAAGAAGTAAGCCAGAAAATTTGAGTAGTAAAGTTACTAAAGGCATCCTGGAAGCTATGACACAAGATACACAAGGCGAAATAACAGCAGCTCATAAAGCCAATTTTAAA
The DNA here is from genome assembly GCA_028534135.1 of Potos flavus. Taxonomy (NCBI): domain Eukaryota; kingdom Metazoa; phylum Chordata; class Mammalia; order Carnivora; family Procyonidae; genus Potos; species Potos flavus. The sequence goes on along the minus strand of CM052895.1, from coordinate 103,034,518 downwards.
ATATGTAAAGGAAGAATAGAACTTGTCTACAATACTTGATTGAAGTCCTTAGAAAGTCTGTTTTTTTCTGAAGGTATTTTTTGGTAGATTTTGGTGAAGTAAATGGCTGTAATGGTCATTGCGTGCTGGATGGTACTGGTACCGGAAAAATGAGTGATTTGAATGGAGTTAGTACCGGATGTAGGGGAGATCTGCATTGATAGAGCTTGCTGCTTTTATTAGGTGAAGTGGGTTAAGGTTGAAAGCTGTTGAAGAGCAAAGTCATTGAGAAAATGTGTCATGAGTTTGGGGATATCAGAAGGGAGGAAATAAGTTTTGATGCAGAAATAGAATATAGGACTTAGAATGGAGAAGATGAGGAAAACTTTGAGATCTTCAGGAATTTGGTAGGTAAGATATTTAGGTTTTAGGGGATATTTGATACCCTCTACTGTGTAAGTGTTCTCTTTCAGTAAAATGTATTCTATGTGTAAATGTCAGTATAACTTTTTTCTGTAGGATTTTGGAGTGAAGCAGATGTTACTCGGCCTTTTGTCTCTCAGGGCGTGATCACAGATGGAAAATATTTTTCCTTTTTCTGCTACCAGTTAAATACTTTGGCACTGACTACACAAGCTGATCAAAATAACCCTCGTAAAAATATATGTTGGGGGACACAAAGTAAGCCTCTTTATGAAACAATTGAAGATAATAATGTGAAAGGTTTTAACGATGATGTCCTACTCCAGATAGTTCACTTTCTACTGAACAGACCAAAAGAAGACAAATGACAGCTGTTGGGAAACTAAGAAGAAATGATTGATTCAGGACTTTGGGAATACTTCAAAATAAAAGGAATTTTAATGATGAGACTTGTCAAATGCATTATTTTTGAGACAAATGTTTCTTATGTTAACCCGTGATTAGACCTCTCATTCTTCTCAGACTACACACTGAAAGACTTAATTTTATTTTTTTTATTTTTTTTTAAGACTTAATTTTAGATGGAGTATGTTGATTTAAGGAAATTTTATTCATATATGACTAATTGATGAGACCAGTTGAGCTGTCGCAATACTTGGTATTAGTTGCACGTGATTTTGAAAGTTATGGAAGGACAGTAATTCAAAAGTTTGAGAATAGGTAGATGTGTTATATTTTTCTTTTTTGTTTTTAATTTTTTCATTGGTAAATGATACAGAGTTTCAGAGTCCTACTCAAACTGCTTTAAAACTATTCTATCCTTGATGGAACAGTATTTTGCAAGTATAGGAAACTGAGACCCAGAGGAGTTAAGGGACTTTTCCACAATTTCATAGATGATTAATAATATAACTGACGAATTATATGCAACTTATGTTCTTAGCACTCAGAAGTAACGTTAGCAAGTACAAGACTGTTGTTTAGTACCAGCACCTAACACATGGCACAGGGTACTCAATAAATATTTGACCCAGGGGCACCGGGCTGGCTCAGTCAGTAGAGCATGCGACTCCTGATCTCAGGATTGTAAATTCAAGCCCCATGTTGGGTGTAGAGATTACTTAAAAATAAAATCTTAAAAAAAAAAAAGTGATGTTAACATATTTCCTTTCATGTTTTGCTCAATCCCAAAGATGAGGATAGTACCCATTAGGTACTGTAGTTATATGACAAATCATCTCTGTTCCCTTACTTCCTTCTTTCCTTCCTTCCTTCCCTCCTGCCCTCCCTGTCTTGCTCTCTGTCTTTCAAGACAGAGGCCACAGTTACATTGATTGATTCCTCAGCTAGAAGCCTAGGGATTACTGCCATAGATGATTGCTAAACTGAAGGAATAGCATCTGAAAGATGTCATTCAGTTCAGCCAAAGGCTTGCTTTGCAAGGCACTGTGCTGTGTTCCATTTTTAGCACATTATTTCAGTTTACCCAGAAAGCTGTGTCATTTCACACCACCATTTGTTTATTTAAGCAGTTTCCAAAACTTGAAATACTGTTCTCTACCTTTGGTCCTGTATGTTCAATCCGTGTATTTCATCCTTGATGGAAAAATGCAGATGTACAGAGAGCAACCACCAAGCTCTAAGTACAGTGATATTTCTCTTAATGTTAGCTTTCACTTTCTAACTCTGCATCTTGGGCAATTTGAGTTGCCATCCTTTATTTCTATCCTCATAAAACAAAATTATCTTACAGAGTTTAAGGATTAAATGAACTAGTGCATGCAAAAGTGCTTTTAAAATTCTACATAGGGGCGCCTGGGTGGCTCAGTGGGTTAAAGCCTCTGCCTTCGGCTCAGATCATGATCTCAGGGTCCTGGGATCGAGTCCCCCATCGGGCTCTCTGCTCGGCAAGGAGCTTGCTTCCCCCTGTCTCTCTGCCTACTTGTGAACTCTCTCTCTGTCAAATAAATAAAGTCTTTAAAAAAAAGTCCATATAAAGAAAATATTTAGGATTCATTGAAATACCATGGCTTTCCCTAAGCTGATTATATTTAATTCATCTTTAATTGCCCCATCCTTTGAATACTTAAACCTCTGTAGCACCTGTTTCATTCTCTTGTAATAACTTTTCTCATTCCAAATGAAGAACACATCCCACACACATACATGCCATAATAACATGCCAGGACCTCACATAGCACTTACTGTATTCTAGAGCATGGTCTAGATGTTTTATGTATATTAGCTCATTTAATCATCAGAAACATTCCATGAGCTAGGTACTATTCCCATTTTGCATGAATTGACACAGAAAACCCAATAACTTACTGAAGATCATATAACTAGAATGTGGCAGGGTTGAAATTTGAGCCCTGGTGATCTGACTCCACAACCTACTTAAACCACTCTGGTATATATTTTTTAATAATACACTGTAGATGTTGGTGCTACGGAAGTACAACAGTGACATAAATTTAGATATAGGATGGGTTAATTCTGACTAGTGTGAATCCTGAAAATGTGTCTTGGCATTTGAATTGGTTCTTGATAGATGGCATTTTCCAACAAGAGGACAATAAGTGGTTGAAACTGAGTGAAGGTGGAAAGCTGCAGGATGTCCTTGGGAAATAGGCAGTAACTTCATTTACGCAAGTTGGATGTGACCTAAAAGCAGTGGGGGAAAACAGAAATTATTTACCAAGAAACAGAAATCTAACTGGGCTCAGACTTCTGCATAACACTGAGCATTAGGAGACGGTGCAGCAGTGTCAGACTTCCAGAGGAAAAGTTACAACAAGAAATTTAGGACCAGCCAAGATAATTGACAATGTAGAACAATTGAAAAAATGTCAGAACACCCAAGTCACTAATAAGTTTATGAAAGTGTACTGCAGTTGATTAGCAAATGATAATAAAAGGAACCAATGAATGGAGAATCAAAATGAATATGAGTACATAAAGTCGTATTAGGCAAAATTAAGCATGAAGCAGAGTTATAGGTATTAATTACTAGCAATTCAAGACAAAAACAAAATTCCAGTTTTAAAAGGTCATTAGTATGTTGTAAATTATTATCAGTATGTGAAATGTTGATATAAATCTTAAGTTGGAATAACTAAAAATGAGGAGTAATTAGTCAAATTGACTTAAGAAAATTTGATACCTTAGAAAAAAGTTTTAAAAATGGGATAGAACTTGTATACAAAATCATTGATTATACTATAGAAAGTCCCAGAAGTTTTTTTTGTTTTTGTTTTTTTTGGGTTTTTTTAGACTTTATTTGTCAAAGAGAGCACAAGCAGGGGGAGCGGCAGGCAGAGGCAGAAGAAACTGAGCAAGGAGCAAGGAGCCTACTTTGGGACTACGATCCCAGGACCCTGGGATCATGACCTGAGCTGAAGTCAGACGTTTAACCTACTGAGTCACCCAGGCGTCCCTTCAGAAAATTCTTAAAAGCCCAGGAAATTCTTAAAAGCCAGCACTGGGGCACCTGGATGGCTCAGTTGGTTAAGCAACTGCCTTCAGCTCAGGTCATGATCCTGGAGTCCCGGGATGGAGTCCTGCATCAGGCTCCCTGCTCAGCAGGGGGTCTGCTTCTCCCTCTGACCCTCCACTTGTGCTTTCTCTCTCTCTCAAATAAATAAATAAAGTCTTTAAAAAAAAAAAAGGCCAGAATTATATAGGTCATGAACTCTATCCATATCACAGTACATCTAAAAGTTATTAATATAGTTTTTAATCAGAAACATGTAATCATTTGAAAATAAAAGTGTCTTTCTAAATAACTATAGAGTTGCTATTAGTTTTCCTGGACAGAATATTCACCGTATAATCAAACATTCCCAGAGCTATATCACAATCTAAAAATGAAAGCTATCTTATTTGCCTTTTCACTTTCAGTCAGATATATTTTTATATAATCTAGACATTTCCTATGCTTGACAAATTGATTTTTTTGAGCAAGAAAGCAATTTATTAATGTAAAAATAAAACTTCAACTAGACTAAATGTAATAAATTGCATATAAAGCTAGTAGATTATAGCCAAAGTTATTCTAAACACATTTATTCTTAGGAGTACATGAAGATGCTGCAGCATATAACCACTAAATAAATGTAATCAGTTTTCCCTCTGCAGCTGTCAACCAACTTTGCTTTAATACCCTGAGAAAAATGAAATTTCTATTAAAACACATGGAGTAGAATATAAAAAGCCACATAGTTTTTAAGAGATAAAACATGAAGTTCAAAGAAATTTTCACTAATCTCAGAACTCTGGTGCTGGGAATGGCCAGCAATCCCTGTACCGACAGATGAAAGATTACTCCAAACTTTGCTGTGAAAGAGAGCAGAAGGCAAGGGGGTCAATGCTCAGAGATGAGGACCCTTTGCTCATCTTTGCTCTCACCTTTATTTCTGCTTCAGGATAATCATATACGTCTTTATTACTGTTTCTCAAGCAAGGGATATGTGGCAAGGGGTCTTAGAGAAAATAGAAGAGTCTGATTACGGGAAAGGTATGCTGATCAGCATGTTCTGCGAATTCTGCTAAACATAGCTTCAGGGGACAATGCATACGTCTCTTAGATCACAGGGCAGCCGTTTGGGCTAAGAAAGCTTCAGGGAAGGCAAACTCCCCATGGCCTTCCTACGGCAGAGTGGTCCCATAGGCCTCGGCATTCCAAGGCCTAAGTCCTTCTCAGAAAACTTCCAAGCCCCCAGCGGCCTCTGTTACATTTTAGCAAGCCAGGTATTATGGATGATTTCATGCTCTACATTAACCCCAACACTCTGGAAGAGCTTCAGATCTTGATTTGAAACCCATTTGCTAATTTACTTAATGGCAAATTTATAATGCTACGTGTTTATATAAAATAAGAAAAATCAGCATTTGCCAGAGAATTTAAAAAAACAAGGAAAATTAGAACAAAAGTATAAATGTAGAAGATGATGACATGGAAAAGAAAACAGAATTGACAAATAGATGCGGTAACTGGTTCTATATTCTAGCCTCTCCAGTGTCAGTAAAAGATAATATTCTGGCAAATCTAATCAAGAGG
>CM052895.1:102889633-103028557 GCA_028534135.1 Potos flavus | reverse complement strand
ATGGTGGAGACTCTGGATAAGAAAATACTATATATTGAAAATTTGGACATTTTTCCCTGAGAAATATAAATAAGAGTAAATCAAGTAAAGGTAGAAAACTTAAATTGGCCATGGAAGAAACCGAAAATGTTTCCGAGAAACTCCCTGCAAGTTTCCAGAGCAACAGAGTTTACCCATGGATCCTTAAAAATTTCCAGGAAAAAACCTAAATTTTGGAACCCTACTCAGTTCGTTTTATTAAATGCTCATTTTTCCAGTTTAAAAAAAATTACCAAGAAATGTGTAAGTGCACATTTCAGTATAAATGCTGAAATCCCAAATAAAATGCTTACATACCAAATTCAACAGTTATTAAAAGAATCCATCCTAATAAGGTAGGTTTAATCATGGAAATTTGGTAATGGATGGATGTTATGATGTTAGGAATATGCTAATAGAGAACATTAGTGGTTCAAAGGAGAAAAATAAGACTTTTGATAAAATTCTTATTGTTTAAAAAAGGAAAGAAACATAGGTAAGTATTAATAGAAAGATATTTTAATCAGAGCCTTATATTAGTTAACTCCCGACTTATGTTTAATGGTGAAACATAAGCATTACTCCCACCGAAGTCAAGTAAGACTGCCAGCTTTGACCTTTATATATTTTGTTTGCTGATCCAGTCCAAGTGCTAGAATCATAGAAGTAGGTACTCACTGAAAGTTTGTTGAGTGCATGTAAACCAATGAACTAATGAACTTTCTAGTTTGAGATTTTGTCTATCTCCTTATTTATTTGCACCTTTTATATCTCAGCAAAATTTAGGGTTTTCTTTATAAAAGATTGCCACACATTTATTTATGACTAGATTTTTGTGTAATTGTGAGTGAATATTTTCTGTCCAATTATATTGTTTATAGCTTTTAAAAATGGCTTTTGTACTACTATTGATTGATATATGTTTATTTTGTAAAAGGCGATCTAATTAGCTCATTAAATCAATAATTTTTTAGTTGAGAGGCACCTGAGTGGCTCAGTCGATTGAGCAGCTGACTCTTGGTTTTGGCTTAGGTCATGATCTCAGGGTCATGGGATCAAGCCCAAGTCAGGCTCTATACTCAGTGCAGAGTCCGCTTGAAGATTCTCACCCTCTGCCCCTCCCCGCAAGCACACACACGTGCTCTCTCTCTCAAATTTTTAAAAAGGTAAAACCTTAAAAACAAAGAATGTTTTAGTTGATTCTCACGAGGTGTATAGGTCCAATCTGATTTGGGTTCCTTTAAAACTGCTTATCAGCATAGACAGTCATTAACCTTTATGGAGCAAAATCCACCAGACAGTTAGTTCTATGACCTTATTTTACTCAATACATCTGACTCATTTGGGGTGGTTGACCACTCCTTCATTCTTCATGTAGTGTTGTAGTGTCTCCTATTGCCTTCAGTGAAAAATACACTTGGTTTTCCTACTTTCTCATTGACCATTCTTTCACATTCCCCCTTGCTGTTCTTCCTGTAATCTTCATTCAAATATTGGTATACCTCCAGGTTCTGTCTAGGCTCCATCTTTTCTTTATCCACAGTCTTTCACTAAATAACCTGATCAAGTCCCATGGATTTAACCATATAAATACATTCAGAATTATAATTTGATTTCAATTTTGTTTCATATCTGAACTGTATACATCACCATTGTAACTGACCAAGTATGAGTGATTATATTACTGGGGATTTTTTTCCCTAATTTTTAAATTTTCTAAATTCCTGGAAAATATATATTATTTTTATAATCCGAAAAAAATTATTTCATTTTAATTGAAATTAGTTACCTTTCTTAAATAGACTCTAATATGGAACAACCATTCTATGTCAAATTCCACTCCATCATAAACCACCTCATTGTGAAATTGTATTTGAAAAAGTATTTCTTGATTATATTGGTTATTGAGAAAATGTTTATTCAACAAGATTCACATAAGTTTCATCACATAAGTATTTTAACTCATTTTATGTTGTTGGCCCCTGGACACTCATACTAGATATGAAGGCTTTAGATTTTTTTCATGAGATATCATAATAGACAAGTTAATTACTATGCATTTTGCGTTTTATATTAAATTCTAGCCCATTTTGGATAATGCTTCAACTAAATTAAATATGAGGTAAGGTTAATTCACATAAAATGTTAGGTACAATAATTTTTTAAATTTACTCATTTATTACTAGAGAAATAGGAAAAGTGGTTTTGGACAGGCAGGAGAAAGTACGAAAAGCAAAATAAATGGGGAAAAATCACTAGAGAATACTGAGAAAAGAAATAAAACAGGTCTGCGGGTATACAACACTGATATGGCCAATATTTAATTGGAGTAGGTTGAATTTGTCATAAAAAGGCCTTAGTTGTCCAAAGTTCGATATGAAAACTATAAAACCAACAATAGCAATTAAAAAAGAAAAGCCCAAACTGGGGAAGAATAATTAATTCCACAAAGAATAAGAATGTTTAAGTAATTATATGCCAAATATATAGACATGGTTACTGTCTTGGAATAATAAGTGCATCGTAGACTAAAATTTGGCAATAGTTATTATCTAAATAAGCTATCTTTGCATTAAATGTAGCTTATATGAGTAGATAACTTTAAGAGTTCTTTCATAATTAGCCTGCTTTAAATAATGCTTCTGTAAGCCATTCTTTTTAGTAGAAATTAATCTCCATTTCTCAATCATATTTCTGTTTGTTCTTCTCCTCTGTGTAAAAAATACTGAATTCTGTCTCAGATCTTGATTGCATTTTGTGTTTGTTGTCATCCTACAGAATTCTGCATGTCACTTTGTAAAATTATTGTAAATAGTATTTGACACTTGAAACTGGCTTCTGAAACTTGTATTAATAGTTTGTATGTAAGTCTGAGGTTTAATATATAGGTTATGATTTTGACTTTCTGCATTTTTAAAAGAAGGTTGTATTTATAGTAATTTGATTTGTTCCTAAGATTATGTAAAGGAACTGCCATTGGATTTAAAATGCAATATTCTCTAGAAATTAATTAAATTGATGGGAATTCCAAGTTGACGAATGCAAATGGGATCTCATTGGGTTTTGTTTTTGTTTTTGTTTTACCTTTTTAGTTTTGGGACAAAATAAATGAAGTCTTACTGTAGTGCTCTCTTGGTGACATATATACTTAATCAGCAAAAGCCAATAATACATCAGCCAGTTTAGAAAAATTCTGGAGACAGAAGAAACCAACCATCTTTTTTCTTGAATTAGATAACTGTGTAAATGATTATAAACTTGATGCATTAATATTTTAATTCAAAATACACCCTCAGAACGTTTTATGATAATTGCGTGTGATATAAAGATGCAAATTTAGCATCTTTTAGGTGTAAGACATATATACAAAATGAGAATCATCATATTCATTTTTTCTATGGCCTTATGGCTTATTTCATATTGTAAAGCTATTTCAAAAGGCAGCATTATGTACCCCAAGCAGCTTTATAAATTAACTAGCCGTACTTTTTATTTATTTTAATTCCAGGTTTGAATTACTAAAAACTGTCCTGATCTTGGGAAAGTGAAAGCTTGCATGATACTTGGCCACTTGGAAAATATTTCTTTGGGTGTTCATCCCATGTAAAACTTTGCTTTTATTTGTAAACTAACAATATTTTTATTATAAGCACTTTATTAGGATTTTCTGAAGTCTTTCAAGAAGCATTGTCTCTCAGTCATGAGTAGTACTAATAAAGAAGGTGGCTGGGATTTAAAGCTGAAATAGGCAGCAGGGACAATTTAGTTTAGCAATTGAGCTTTGTTTATACTATTTATCTTCGCCCCACACAGTGTGGGTTTATTGTTTTAATTGTCAACAATAAAAAAGAGAGGGGTTATAAAACATCCAGAATTCAGATTCTTTGGAGGAATGTAAGATCTGGTGGCTCCAGGTTCCCATTCTATGCCAGGTCTATGTACACTCTGCATGTTAACAATAGACAGGAGCTGGAAATTATCTGCTCTGGGTCCCTTGAGATGGGACATACTCTCTGCAGGGTGTCACAGTACCCCCACCTCCTTATTTGTTCTTTTTACTTGGCCAACATCATTGGGCTTACCTCACTAATTTCCGTTACATGTTTCGTCCCTGAGGCATTGAGCTGATGGCCCCTCAGGTCCATATTGCTATTAAGAACTTGTATTATTGGTGGCAGAAGTCAACCTTTACAATTACATTTTTAGAAATCTTAGTTTTTTAACAACAAATGTAATAGTAACGATAAATTCAGAGAAATTCAGTTTCATTTGAGATAAACAAAGCCCAGTCTCTGAGTTGAAGGATGATAAATACAGTTACTCAGCAAAACCTATGAACTTCTGTTCCTTTCCTCGTCTGCTAAATGAATGGCAAAATGAATCTGGATTTGTTTTGTTTTGACAGTTATCACGAAGTTGGGAGGAATTTTGTCCATTGTCATAGAATCAAAATTGACAACCAAAGAATATACAGACACTACACTTAGTATTTATTTTCCTTTTCTAACCTAAATTGGGCTGTCTCTAGCATTGACCTCCCCTGGTGTAGAAGAATGGTTAAGACGCTCTTACAGACTTGAGCACTTAGAGAAGGTGCCGAAATGGTAACTCAAACACAGACTGGCTAGAAAATTGTGAGGTAACCCAACAGAAAAGAAAAAAACCCAAAACTTCAACTTCTACTTCCAGAAATGGTGAACTAGATTATTCTGATCTTTCTGCTGTACCATCTGGCTAAATATAACACCCTCTTGAGGTATTAGAGTGCTAACAAGGTAGTGAATCATTGTCAAGCTGATATCTGGAAGAAAATGGAAAGCCTTCAGAAAGATGAGCCTGATATTGAGAATACATTTGCTCTGGAGAGAGAGAGTTGTTAATCAAGAAGAGGAAGCTAAGAGCAGGATTAACATTTTAATAGCTTTCTGAGACCAGAAGGATAAAAGTTAGAGTATAGGACCTCCAAATTTGGGACTGATAGAATTCTTTGGTGTAATACCAGAAGGACTACATCCTAGCAGTAATGGTAGGGTGAGCGAGAAAGAAGTAAGCCATTCACGCAGAATATAGTTTATAATTGAGTCATCTAGACATCTCAGAAATTTCTGAACTTTTGAAAATGGATTGATATGACCTGTGATTTCTAATGTCCCTAGGAATCTGAAAGATGCAAATCTGGAGACAGAGAACATTTTCCTAGGCCTCAAATTATTTTTAGAAATAATTTTTCAAGTTTCAAATTAACAGTATCTCCATATAATAATTGGGCACATGAGAAGAAAGACAACAGGAATGAAAACCAGCAGAGACAGTAGACAATAGAAACAGACCCAAAGTGGCACCAAATATTTGGATGGTGAGATAGACTTTAAAATTAATATGGCTACTATGTTCAAGGAGATAAAAGATTGAAAATTTCAGTAGAGCACTGGAAATTATAAAAAAAAAAGTTACTCAAGACTTGCAAAAGAGTCGAATATTGGTGAACTAAAAAAAAAAAGTAAATAAAATTAAGAACTCAAAACATTGTATTAGTTATCCAGTCTACATAATTAATTGCAGACTTAGCTTCTTAAAACAACACACATTTATTGCTTTACAGTTTCTGTGAGTGAGGAGTCCACACCTAGCTTACCTGGGCCTGCTTCAGAGTCTCTCACAAGGTCTCAATCAAGGTATTGGCCAAGGGGAGGATCTCATCTGAAGGCTCAGGTAGGGAGAGATCTGCTTCAAGTGTATGTAGTCTCTAGCAGATTGTTGCACTGAGGGCCTCAATTCTTTCCTGGCCTTTAGAAGGAGGCATCCTTCAGGTTTTTGCCATATGGGCCTCTCCATTAGAGCAGCTTATAACATGGCAGCTTGCCAGAGAGAACCCACAGAGAGAGTCTGGTAACAAGACTATTGGTCAGAAGCCAAGTCTCTATGTCCAGTCCAGAAACAGGGAGAGGGGATTACACAAGGGCATGAATAGAAGGAGGTGTGAATCATTGGGGACCATCTTGGGATCTGCCCACCAAAAGATTATAAACACATCTGGAGAGAACTACTGAATTGGAAAGTCAGAATAAAATACTCATAATAAATGTTATCTTCATAAGCTTTGTTACTCTGCCATCACCTGTAAGGTAGGGGTTGGTATTTTCCCATGCCCAGAAACAATGGCAGCAGTTGTGTGGAAGGATGATAAATAAGGATATATATTCATTGAATGTAGGAGTTCAGAAGTAAGGAGACTAGGGATGCCTGGCTGGCTCAGTTGGTAGAGCATGTGACCCTTGATCTCAGGTTTGTGAATTTAAGCCCCCTGTTGGGCATGGCACCTACTTAAAAAAAATTTAAATTAAAAAAAAAAAGTAAGGAGACTGTTGGGGAAAGAAATGAGGGATCAAATTAGGCATTTAGGAATCCCATTTGTTCTTATTCTGGATACCAGTGGATATCCAATATATGGTACTCTTTATAATGAGTTTTACATAATTTGCAATTTAGCTGATAATTTTGATATTGATTAATAATATGCTAGAACATAATCAGTGGAAATATGTGTCTATAAACTACTGGCTATTGCCCATGATATTTTATCTTCCCTAGTTTTGTTTTGTTTTTTTGGCACATGATTTTCAAGGTGCACACATATTTATTTCTGAGAAGTATATGGTCCTCATGGGAAGATAATATTTGTAAATATATTTTAAATTAGCATACATTTCAGTAAATTGTTTAAATGTCAAAAAAAAAAAAACCTTGATACAACTGCAGGTCGAGAACCAGTTTTTATCTCATAGGTGTTTTTTCTTTGTTTAGTTTAATTATAATGGAAAATCTGTTTAATGTTGATAGGATTTTATTTTTTTTTTTTTAGATTTTATTTATTTGAGAGAGTGAAAGAGAGAGACAGAGAGCAAGCACAACACAGGGAATGGCAGGCAGGGGAGAAGCAGGCTCCCCACTGAGCAAGACGCAGGGCTGGATCCCAAGGCTCTGGGTTCATGACTGGAGCCCGAAGGCAGCTGCTTAACCTACTGAGCCACCCAGGTGCCCTGTTGATAGGATTTCTTTAGAATAAACCATTACTATGTCTGAAAGACCAATTACAACTGACAAAATTGGATGAGAAATGGTGATAGGGAAAACCGAGTTACCTATAACCATTGATAAATGAAGACCTCTAAACTAAGTCATTATGATTATTTTTAAAGAATTTCTAAATTTAATGTTCATATCAGTTGCATATTAATTTGAAAATGATCTCCAGCTGGATTCATGCTGAATAAGATCCAGGAACTTTCTTTCATCATCTGAATAGATGCACAGGAAGCTAGGGAGGAAAAGGAAAGCATATGGTGAGCAAATTTTTTAATGCCAGGTACTGCATTAACATTAAAGCATTCCACATTCAGCATTCCTATTCATTTGAAACTTGATGAGATTGTTCAGTTACTTATCATGAACTACTCAAGGGGACATATAGATAAATACTTATTTACAACAACCCTCTCTAGAAGCATTCTAAGATTAAAAGTGTATTTGAAGGGGCGCCTGGTTGGCTCAGTCAGTTAAGCATCTGCCTTCAGCTCAATTCAAGATCCCAGGGTCCTGGGATCCAGCCCCGCATTGGGCCCCCTGCTCAGCAGAGAGTCTGCTTCTCCCTCTCCTCCCGGCCCTCTGTCACTATCTCTGTCTCTCTCAAATAAATAAATAAAATCACTAAAAAAAATTTTTTAAATAAAAAATGTATTTGTATATAGCAAATCATATCTTATGTATTAATGAATTTTATCCCTTTAGGTGGAGAATAGGTGAGCTTTATGATTTAGTTTAGAAATCAGATTTTCATACTGTTTTGTTTTTTAGGTTCATTTTAATCTGTAGAATATATTATTTTTATTATTGCTGTGAAAATGTGATCATTATAGAAAATTTGAAAAACACAGAGGAGGGGATAATCTCATGCTGTTAGTGTTTTGATCTATTGCCTTATATCCATGCATTTTTGGGATATTTTATGTTTTGAGATCATACATGTTTTCACATTTTTATTGCATATTCACTTTCCCAAATTACTATAAGTTTCTATATTATATAAATAGTCTTTTGGGGTATTTTGGAGGTGGTTGAATAATAGCAGTATTATGCACTGAAAGAGAAATAAACATGACATTTCCATAATATTCAGTTCACATTCATTTACAAGGGGAAAAAAGAATCACACTTTTTTTATTATAAAAACTTCAGCATGATAATTATATAAGATTAGCTAATGTGGGTGTAAATATATTTAATGTTGGAATAATTCACAAGCACGCAGATGATTAAATTCTGACTTTCAACATATTTGTAAGATTTCCGTATCTCACCACCTGGTGTGATTCATAATTGGAAAATAAAGGTTCTGTGTATTTAGAAAGCCCTAAAAGAAGTGAAAATATCTATACAATTTTCCTCTGGTAGAGTGTAATTTGTTACAACCTTTGGAACCTCAAGTTTTAAATGTCAGTTGAAAGAACAATGCCAGAAAAATTCTTTCAGGTTAATTTTGTCACCTGAAAATGTAAAGAAGTTTTAAAATCAGTTTGGTAGTTAGATCTGAAAGTCTAGATTGAAGTCTTGCTTCTGTCATTAACTAAGTAATTTAGGACAAATCACTTCTCTTTTCTTTTCTTTTCTTTTTTTTTTTTTTTTTTTTTTGAGATTTATTTATTCATTTGAAAGAGTGAGTGTGGGCAAGCTCCAGAGCTGGGGAGGGATGAAAGGATGGAACTAAGGAGAGAGGGAGGCAGAGGGCAGAGAGGCGGACTCCTTGCAGAGAGCACAGAGCCCTTGCCTGGCTCCATCCCAGGACCCTGAGATCTTGACCTGGGCCAGAATCAAGAGGCGGATGCTAAGCAACCGATCCACCCAGGCACCCCTTCCAATCACTCTTTCTTGAATTGAATTTCTGCATCTCATACATTGAGGGGATTGGATGAGATGGTTTGCAAAATCCCCCCTGTAATGAGGCATGATGAATCAGTCCTTCTAAGCCTGTCATGGCAGATGTAATTTTTTAAAATTTCTTTTTTAAACCTGCTGTTTCTAAATGACAAAGTGGTAATGTTCTTATGCACTAGAGAGGTGTGTGGGGTTTGCCTTGTTCTTTCAGTGGATTTCCTCCATTGCGATATTACTATTTCCTATTTTTTTCCCCACGACACTAGCTCCAGAAGCTAGACTCATAAACTTTTAGAATAAAAGGAAATTTAATGGTCAACAAGTTCAACTTATTATTTAGAGATCGTAATAGCCTCTAAACACTCACACCAAATACTCACTCCTCTCCGAGCTTAAAGAATAAAGATGTATCCTCTCTCCCAAGGCTGCCATTTTCCCGGTTTCAATGGTACTGATTACTAAACAATGTTTATTTTGAGTTGAAATTGTTTCTTGTAGCTTTTTCCCATTCATCTTGGCTCTAACTCTTATGGTTACTTGGGTATCTTCTCCATTCTTTTCAGCAGGTTCAAGTACATTTTTTAGCTTCTTGCTATGTTCTTATTTTTTCCCCATTGAGGGGTTGATGCCAATATTTTCTCTGAAACTTTGGATATTTAATTCTCAAAGTCTAAAATGTTACAATGCTCAGTTTTCCCCAACTTGGCCAACTTCCCAATCAACTTTGAGATCATGTGCTCATTTGTCCATTTTATTATGACAGTTATTTCATTCTTACTAATTACAGTCAGGCCTTTTTTAGCTGTTGCCTTATTTCCTCTATCTTGTGAAAAAGAAGAAGAGAGCCACTAACATTCACTGAGTAACTACAATATGCAAAGTACTTAATCACCTGCAGTAATGTCATTTACTCTTCCAAAGAGCTCTTCTTCTTCAAAGGAAATATCACTGTCCCTGTTTTTTGCTTTTCAAATGCAGAGTTCTTTGTATTAATAACAATATCAAATCTCAAACAGTACTAAGTAAATACTTGGTATGTACATCCAATACTTTTTAAGAAGTAAGGTGAATGTTTTTATTGACTTATTTTATGATAAGTTATTAAAGAAAATCCTGCTGTTTATTCTTCTTTTTTGCTATATCTTCATGAGTTAGTTATTTGCATGAATGCATCTGTCTTATTCTACATATGAAAATTCATTTGCTATTTAGTAAAATTCTCAGGAATTTTAAGGAGTTTATGAAATAGTTTTTTTTCCCTCTCTGGAGAGGGGGGGGATTGGCGTAACTTCTAAATTGTCCATATGGAAGAAATGTCTTCATTATTATTCTCGCAGCTTAATTTCAAATCAAACTTATACTGCTTGGTTTTGTACACAATTGTGTCAAACTCATGTTGAAATAGAAAACTGAATGGCTCCTATTCTACATTTGATCTACTAACTTGAAAATTAATGGAACACATGTTTGATAAAGATTTCTTCAAATGAGCGTTTCCCATCTCAAAGAGGTCACTATTCTTTCTAAAGATTCAAAAAAAAAAAAAATAAGAGTATGAACCCAAACAAACACACATTCCCTGTGTGAGACAAGGAAACTGAAGGATTCCATAAAAATCTGTTGTTTTTTGTTTTTTAAAAGATTTTATTTATTTATTTGAGAGAGGGAGAGAGCACGAGCTGGGGGAAGGGGTGCGGTTCCATTGATCTCAGCACTCTGAGCCAAAGGCAGGTGCTTAACCAACTGAGCCACCCAGGTTCCCCTAAAAATCTGCTTTTTAAACCTTTTCCTGCTTCCGTTCTTTACTAGCACCTGCAACCCCACCCCAATTCTTTACACATGCCTTGTAATGCAAATAGCATCTGTTCTCCTTGTAAGGGACTAGAAGTTAATTATTTCTCTAGAATAGGTAACACCTAAGGAAGTGACGAGGGAGCAGAAGGCAAGCTGAGGACATAGGACAAGCTGATACCCTGCAAACCACCCCCACCCCCTGCAAATGGAATATGTGTGACATTTCTCCCGCACTTCTGGCTCTCCGAAAACAGGGAAGGGAAAAACAAATGATTAACTGAGAGAGATCGCGGTCCCGCAGGACTTAGTCACTTATAAGGAAAAACCATTCTTATCAATAGTCTTAACTTTCAGAGACCCATAACCCTTTCCTGGAGGCCTAACATCCTCCCCTCCATAGAGATGTGGGAAACAAAGTCAGAAGAAAATGTAAATAAAATTAAATTTCTTTATAACCTGCAACCCACTGACAAATGCTTGAGGCAGGCAGAGTACAACCTTCCTCCAGGAAACTCCCAACTGTCCTAACGTTAATGCTTTGCCGGAGGGAAAAACAACATTAGCTTGACAATAGCAAGGCCTCTGGTTTCGGGACAGCCTTCTTTAGCATATCAAAGCCCTTTCGGACACCTCCCTTTTTCTTTCCCTGCCCCAGCTCCCAGGAATATCATCAGCCCCCTTTCACAACCCCAGGGCAGCAGCTCTTTCGGCCCACAGGTCTGTCCCTGTGCTTTAATAAAATCACCTTTTGGCACCAAAAACATCTCAAGAATTCTTTCTTGGCCATCGGCTCTGGACCTCACCAACAGGCCAAAACTACCTCAAAAGGACCAGGTGAGAACGACCGGATGAAGCCATCATATGAGCATTCCAGACCACTGGCGCTAGACATCTCCACCCCGAGACCCCCTGACTCCCAAGGAGTAACACCTGGGCCCTCATCTTCTGACCAGTTCCTGGATACCCGAGAGATGTCGTTCACCAGACCACTGTCCTCAACCCTGAACAGAGATTCTCATTCACTGGGTCAAGGCCCCGAACAAAGGTGAGACTCCCTCCTTTCCTTTCTGAGTCTCCCGGACACTGTGTCTGTGTTGTCTCTATCTGCTCTCTTCTATATCTTCAATAAACTCTGCTTTCGCCCCCTGCTGCCTTGCATTTGATTTTTCCATCTTACGCACCATCAGGGACTTTCTTCGCTGGTCCTGCGGGGACCTCTTCTGGGTCCCTGGAGCCCTCCTGCCTATACCGGGTCCACATGGAACATGAATTTTGTCACTCTTGTTGAGAATGAAATACCACAATTTCCACAGTGGTTTTCCTTCTGACTCAATCCCTTGCCCCTTCAAGTCATGAAAGGCTTAGATTCTTAATCCCAGCACTCTTCGGCTCCTCAAACTCTTTGGTCCGTGTACTGCATTTATCACTGCTGGGTCTCGCTCCTTGGTCCTGAAGGGCTGTGCTCCCTTTCTTCTTCTACTCTACCTTCTTCTCATCACCTTTCTACCTTTTTGATTATTCCTCACACACTCCCTCCTTGGTTCTTTTTCCTGGACTATGTTAAGTGTCCTTAGCTCTTAGCTCTTTGGTGTTTTATTTGGGTCCATAGCTTCGCTTCCTCTATAAAAGCGTATCTCACAAAGAACCACAACCCTCTATCAGTACCCGCTGGATCACTTGAGGAAGATGAAGACTCCTGGCCCTCCCCTTGGCCCAGTGAATGAAAATCTCTGTGAGTGGAGCCTATATTTTTTTTTATCTAGATCTCCACATGATTATTAATACGCAATGAAGTTTTGAGAACTCCTGCTTGATATCTTTTCCTTGGGAAATTATGTCCATTGTCGTGATTTTAATAATTACATTCTTAATCAAGATCCTTGAGTTGATTGCCAGCCCTGAACTTAACCCTGCAAGTCACAATCATACGCTTTGATGCTTAATGAGTATTTTTGCTTACAGGAACTTCAAGATAATTATATTCACAATGAAATCTTACCTTTCTTCCCCAAAACTCATTTTAATAGTTAATAACATTACCATTTATTCAAGTGCTTATGTAAAAAAAGCAAAGTGAAAAACTTCATGTTCATCCTAGATGTTTCTCTTTCTTTATTCACCTCCCACACATCCAATTAAGCAAGATGTCTTGCTGATTTTACTCCATAAATATTTCTAAAATCTATCCTTTTTTTCTGTCCTATGAATACTTCCCTAATTTAGGCCTTCATCATATGAACCATTGCAAAATACTCCCAACTGTTCCTCTTGTCTCCTCAATTTCTCCCCTTTGATCTATTCTCCCAACATAATATAAAACTACAAGTTACAAAAAGACATTTCAGTGACATGGGAATAGATATTCCATAAAATATAATAGAAAGTCCATAAATAGATCTGATTACATATATGAATATAGTATATAATAAAGGATCATTTCAAATTAATGGGAAAAGGATTGCAGCAAATAATATTGTCACATTGGCCAGCTAATTAGAATAAAAAGTTAAATTTGATATATAACATACAAGTTAAAGCATTGTAAAATACCTTGATTAAAATGTAAAAATATAACACAAGGATGAGAAGGTGATATAATTTATAAAAGCTTGAGGTAGATAAAGATAAAGAAGTCTGATCCCATAAGCAGAAATTAAAACTATCCAGGAGGTTTAGAAAATACTCATAAGCAAAATTTAAAGGTAATCAATAAGTTGGAAAATAATTTTTACACCATATATGACTTTAATGAATAGAATTATGACTTAAATGTATAAATAGACAATTCATCTAGGGAGGACTGCAAATGGTGAAGGAATGTATAAAAAATATTCAATATTTTTGAAGATAGAGAATATACTAGTTAAAATAATGATTAAAAAATTTTTGCCCCTTGCAAAGATGAAAAATAGTAATATCAAGTATCATGGGAATGACAAAAGAGGTACTTTTGAATATTCTAGAAATACTTATTGCTGTAGCCTTTTGTGGAGAGCTTCTTTGCTAAACATAGCAGTCTGAAAATCCTTCGAACTGCAATTCCATGTATAGAAATTTATCCTCAGTGAAAGTTCTGGATACCTGCACAAAGAAGTATTCACTTCATTGTTTATCATAGCGAAAAGAAAAAACCCACACGAAAAATCAAAAAAGCTAATCGTTCTTTTCTAAAGATTTTATTTATTTATTTGTCAGAGAGAGAGAGAGCAAGCAAGCACTAGTAAGGGGCAAGGCAGGCTGAGGGAAAAGCAGGCTCTCTGCTGAGCAAGGACCCTCAATGAGGGACTCGATCCCAGAACCCTGGGATCATAACTAATTTTTCTTTTCTAACTGGAAACAGCTGGATTGAACAACCCCAGTAAGGGATTAGTGAATAAACTTCTCTCAATCTATATAAAAAGAACACTGCATTAGTTTTCCTAGAGTTGCCCTGACAAATTATCACATACGTGATGGCTTCAAATGAGAGAAATTTATTCTTGCACACTTCTGGAGGCCAGAAGTCTGAAATCAAAGTTCTAGCAGAGTCATGCTCCTTCTGAAGGTTCCAGGGGAGAATCTTCTCTTGTCTCTTCAATCTCCTGGTGGCTCCCGGCATTCCTTGGTTTGTGCCAGCATAACTCAATTTTTGCTTTGTCCTCTCACAGCCTCCTTCTCTGTGTCTGTGTATGTTCTCTCTGTTTCTTTTACGGTATGCCAGTGATTGGATTTAAGGTCAACCCTTAATCCAGAATGATTTCATCTCAAGATCTTTAACTAATTACATCTGCAAAAACCCTATTTCCAAATAAGGTCATATTCTGATGCTCCAGATGGACCTGAATTTTGGAGTGATACTATTCCACCCATGACAAATATTTATATAAAACTACTTAAAATGATGAAATGCATAAATACCCATTTGGTCATATAATGTCCTGTAGGAGCAGACACTGGTTCTCACTGATGGTTTCAGGAAAGTCCTATTTTAACAAAGCTATCGCCATGAAGCTCTTTCTTGCAGAGTATCAAAATTATGTCATGTTATATGTTGAATTGAGTCCCCAAAAAGATATGTCCTAATCCCTAATACCTCAGTATGTGACTTTATTTGGAAACAGAGTCACTACAGATATAATCAGTTAAGATGAGGTCATATTGGGGGTAGGGTAGGCTCTTAATCTAATATGACTGGTGTCCTTATAAGAAAAAGAGACATGGAAACAGGAGGGAGAACACCATGTGACAGCAAGGCAGAGATTAAAGAGTTGTAGCTATAGCCAAAGAATGCCAAAGATTGCCAATAAACCACCAAGAGACCAGGAAGAAGCAAGGAAGGATTCTCCTCTATAGGTTCAGAGGAACATGGCCTTGCCTATACCTTGATTTTGGACTTCCAGCCTCAAAACCATGAAATAATAAACTGTTGTTTTAAGCATCTAGTCTGTGATATTTTGTTAATATAGGTAGTTAAAAAAAAATCATAAACCTCTAAGTTAGGAACAGGATATCTGAATTCTGAAAGCATCCATCATTAACAAGTTTTTTTGAAGCCATTATGACTGCTTTTATCAATGTGCACTTTTTCCTTGATCCCTGAGGTACTTTTCAGCCCAGAAGTACTGTGGTTTTAAACTGAAGTTTGCCTAAAGCTACAATAGAATGTCTTGGGATTCCATAACCAAAATAGCAATTTTGGGGAGGGCTAAGATTTTCCTAGATTGTGCCTAGTGCCAACTGGAATTTTTCCTAATCTGAAATTTCAGTAACTTGATCAAGAAAACTAAACCTTACACTAAAAGCAATCCATGGCTTGTAGCCAAATAGAATTAGTCTTATTCTATGCCTAGAAAGGGCTCAATTATCAGTACAGGTAAGATTTAAAGATCAGTCTTTCTCTGTCCCACTGTATCTCTCTCACAATCTCTTCCACCATTTTTTCCCCATTTTGTTAAAATTAGTGCTTTTACGTAGTTGTTAGTTGATTAACTAGTAGTTTTCTAAAACGTCCAGAAAACCAGGTTACAGATGTTTTGAAATGTAGGGCTTTTCCATGGCTACCTTGGAGAGAAAAAGGAAATCAGGCAGAACAATAGGTAGAGATACTGGCTTGAAATGAAATAAAGAGAGCAGGGATTTCTCGTTCAAGCAACCTGGTAGATTAGGCATCAACCATTTTCTTCCTCTATTCAGATTCATTATGCAAATATGCAGCACAAAAGAAGTTAAAAGTATGACTAAACTGGAAGGAGGGAAGGATGGAAAGAGGAATAGATCTATAAGTGGGAACCAGTCAAAGCCAGCAAGCACGGTGTGATGCTTCAGCAGCCTGGGTGATAGCATGCCTGGAAATGGACTGTGGAGGTTAAGTATTTGAACACTCAGTTGGGGAAAGGAGGCATAGACATGCCTAAAGACTCGAGCTCAGAGACTGGAAAACAGACCTCACCCCAAACCTATTTTATAATCTGACTCTCTAAGGGGCTCTTGTCCGTGAAAGGGTCTAGAAGAAAGACAATTCACAGAAAATGAAGTCATGTGGCCAAGAAATATAAGAAAAACAATAAAAATCCTTAGCCTCTGTATCAGTGTAGGAAATGCAAATAATGAATTACTGTATCATTCTCATTGGATTGGAAAAACGTTGGATGTCTAAATACCATCTATCACTTTGGATGTGGGGAAATGGGGGCTCTTGCACACTCCAGGCAGGCATTTAAATTGATGCAGTCACTTTGGATTGCTGCTTTGTAGTGTCCAGTGCAGTTGAAGATGAACATGCCCCGTGACACAGCCATTGCTCTCCTAGATCAATACTTGAAATGTACTCTCGCTCAGGTGCACAAGAAGATAGGTAAGAGGATATTCCTTGGGACACTGCTTATAATGAGCAAAATGGAAAACCTCTAAATCTCTAACAATAAAGGAATAGATACATATGTTATAATATATTCATTTAAATATACTAACCAGTGTTTAAGTGGATGAATGTATAGATGTATTAACTAGTGTTTAAGTGAATGAATGTATAAATGTATTAACATGAATGAATCCAGAAAAAGACAAGTTGTTGGAAAACATGGTCGGATCATCCCATTTATGTAATTTTTTAAAATCCAGAGAATATTATATTGGTGGTGGAATTCAACATCTGTGGTAAAGTATAAAAATCTGAATTGAAAGCTCTGTATACCCTTCAGGATATTACAGTATGATAAGACTGGAAGTAGACTAGCATTAGAGTGGGGTGGTGGATATGTTCTATGGTTATGTTTGCTTAGTTATATTTGCCACATTTTATTTATTTTTAAAAAGAAGGAGGATCAAAAATATGTACACTAAAATAATAGTATTTTTTAAGATTGGATGATGGGTATGTTCGTTCTCATTCAATATCTTCTAAATTTTTCTGTTTGAAATGTACATACAAGCTTTATGTAAATATAATGTTTTCTACTGTTTTCAGCCTATCGATAACCAGAGTTGTGGCTGGACTAGCCCTTGGAGTTCATATGATTGCAATATGCCCTCAGCAATAACCATCAGGAAACTTTGGGAAAAAGAAGGTTTATTACCTACGAGTCATGGAAATTACTTGGCACACCTGGGGCCGCACAAAGAGGTTGAGGAGGAGGAGAATGTGAGCCTGGGGTTCCACTTTTATTGGGGTGGAGAATAGGGAGTCTGGGATTTCACAGTGTCAACTCTTTTTTTTTTTTAAGTAGGCTCCATGCCCGACATGGGGCTTGAACTCAACCCTGAGATCAAGAGTCACATGCTCTACTGACTGAGCCAAACAGGTGCCCCAGGCTCACTCATTGGCAAATTTAAAATATAAGGGCAGGAATTTGAAGTGGGAAGAGAAAAAACAAATGGCCAAATGGTCAGTTAAAAGAGATCTCTAAAACAAAGGAGCCTCAGGTGCGGAGAGGCAGCCTGGCTCTTTATCTATTTATAGAGATAGCTGTCTTTGAAGTGGATGCCTCTTTGAAGTGGATGCCTGGGCAGTCAAAGCGTAAGTAAGGCACTCATAGTACAGAAAAGAAAAAAAAAATAGAGTTTATACTACATTTATACAGATATAACTAAATAGATAACGTGTTGTATAAAGCAAAAGCCGTGTGTGTGTGTGTGTGTGTGTGTGTGTGTGTGTGTGTGTGTGTGTGAGTGTGAGAGAGAGAGAGAGAGAGAGAGAGAAACAGGCAAACACAGGCAGGACAAACTTCTGGGTAGCATAAACGTGGAGTGATCCTAAGAATAAGAAGTTGGCCTAAATGTACAAACTTATCTGAGAATCCACATTCCATCATCCACATGATGATCTAGTATGCTTTTCTGGTTTTAAAGTAATAAGAAGCCAAAGAGGTTAAGAGATTTGCCCAAGGTTACCTATGTGTTTGATGCAGTATTAATACTAGGATGCCCAGAGTAACTCTTAGATGGTACCATTTACTTCCATATAGGAATTTTCCAGTTAGTATCAAGCTCGAGGCTCAAGTGATAATTAGCTTTTGGTAATTTTCACAATGTAAAATCAATTAGTTATTGACCTATTTCTGTTTTTCAGGCCAGCATAGAGTAGTACTTGTGAGCCATGTTACACAAAAGGTAAGTTGCCTAAGAGTTTGGCTGGTCTGTGTATTAACTACCCAACCTTTTGGATTGAAAGACTGTCTTATCTTTCTTTGACACCCTAGATAAATGGACCTGTGACTAGCAAAACGAAGTATCTTCAGTGTTGTCAAATACTTCATAGAACCACATAGATTCTGTGGAGAAGGGGTTGTATTTTTAGTAAAAGAATTATTTGCGCTGGGAAAAGTACTGAACATGAAGCATTAAGTAAGTGACAAGAGATGGAGGCCATTCATTGTACCCATCCTCTTTGTCCTATCTGGGTCATCACAAAGCATTTCCTAGGCATGGAACATAGAGCTGGAGATTAGGAAGTAGATTCTTCCTATTCTGATAATTCCACTTGTATCAGTTATTTGCCATATCTCATTTCATTGCCAGAAAAGTGGCTTTTAATGTGAAATAATCCAGAGATACAGCATGAGAAGTTATTAATAAATACTTATTAAATGTAGTTACTATAAGTCTTCAGTGTTAATGTTTGACCATTTAAAAATGGTAAAGATCTGCAACAGAGGGGCATTGGACGTGGAGAAAGTAACAAGACATTTAAATTGGGACTGGCTTCAGCAGGGAGCTGGAATCAGTATGGAGCTTACACAGTGGAGCAGTACTATAGCTTACACGGTCTACTTTGAAGGTTACACAGGCCTACGGCAGGAATGGCTTGAGAGTCTGGTTTTCACCTGGTCAGACTCAGCTACTGACCTTTGATTGATGCTGGCTGTTGGCTGGGATCTCAGCTGGGGCTGGTTGACCGGAGCACATTCACTTGGCCTCTCTATGTGGCAGGGGCCTCCTCACAGCACGGAGGTTTTAGGGGAGTTAGACTTTTTACATGATGGCTCAGGGCTCCCTAAGCAAGTTCCTTAAAAGAACGAATGGGGGCTGCATGGCCTTTTCTGACTGAGTCTCAGGTCCCACAGCATCATTTTGCTGTAATCAATTGGTCAAAGCAGTTCTAAGTCCGCCAACATTCAAAGGGTCATTGAATGCCATTTGCATTCCTGTTTTGAGACTGACATAGGCTTTGTGAATTAAAGGCCACCGAATGCAGAAAAGAGGACCAAAAAGGAAAATCGTGATCAGGCTGCTGTGGAAGGTATGGCTCTAATTAAGCTTTGGCTGCTGCTGCTTATCTATGTGTTGCTTTAGAGATTTTTCTGAGGTGAGGTTCTCATTCTTGTTTCAAGAAGCCCTTGTCGGTAACATTACATTAGCAGGGACAATAAGAATCCCTCACATCAGCCACACTAAGTGGTCTCTGTTACCTGCTAGAGGGGAGAAGCCAAAAATGGGAGCTCCCCACAAGCTTACTTGCTGGCCCTCACATCAGCCTACTTATTTATGTTAGATGACTCAATTACAGATGTGCGGAAAAATTATTCACATGTCAAGTCTGCTTTTTACTGTGATTTCAAGAAATCTCCTTCCTTAACTGTAGGTCTTCTCAATATAATATTGTCCTCCAGGAGAACTACCTGTTTTTATACCTACCACAGAACCTCAAGAGTACTTGGCTTCAGGATCCCTGCCTGACACAGATCCTATGTCCTCTCAGGTTCATGAAACAAGGCATTTTTGCGAAGACACCTACCTACCATCCCAGTCAAGAACTTTCCCTCTAGGTCTCACGAAGCTTCGTAAGTCTTGCCAAGACTCCACAGTGCTTCCAAACATTTTTTTTATATCATAGAACACAAGTAAATTTATATTTACCTAGCATACTGTTGGAAATAGAACAGGGCTATTTTTGGTAGCGGCAACTGGCTTACAGAGTCCTCCCATCCCAGGCTCCATCTGGCTGTGCAAAAAAATTCCTTTTGTAATCAATATTTCCTGTACTTATAGCTCACTCTTGACACGCTGACTGGGGAAACTCTGAGTAGGGGAAATACCTCTGGACTAGGGCTCTGGAGATTGGGATTCCAACCCTGTCTTTATGACCACCGGTCGTGTGATCTTGGGCAAATCAGCTGTCCCATTATTTAGTGCTTCTTCTGGTCTCACTTCCCTTTCTCCATTTACTCATTTATTCCTCTGCCATTCTTCTCCCTATGAAATAGTTTTTCATATTTTTCATTAATGATACTGACCTTAGTGTCCTTTTTATATCAATGAAGCAGATCATCTTTAAGAGATGGTCTCTCGGGGCGCCTGGGTGGCTCAGTGGGTTAAAGCCTCTGCCTTCAGCTCAGGTCATGATCTCAGGGTCCTGGGATCGAGCCCCACATCGGGCTCTCTGCTCGGCAGGGAGCCTGCTTCCCCCTCTCCTTCTGCCTGCCTCTCTGCCTACTTGTGATCTCTCTCTCTGTCAAATAAATAAATAAAGTCTTTAAAAAAAAAAAAAAAAGAGAGATGGTCTCTTCTTGCCTACAAGATGCCCGTATATTGTGAGTGAGGATTTAGGTGATTTCTATTTTGTCCGTCTTGTGATTTCTACAGAAAAATGCTGTTTGGGAGACATTGTAGAAAACTATTTAGAACGGTTTCATCGATTGAAATCCAAACCTAAATAGAAAGATTGCAGCTGTTCAACTGGAACCCCAAATCCTACAGTCAATTCACGAACTTTTAGTGCAATGGTGCTCTGGGAAGGAAGCCTGAGAGAAACTTTCCTTTTGAGCAAACATGTGTGACTCAAACATGACACGATTCCACTTTGGTGCTCTCTCTCCAAACCCCATAGCTGAATACATACTTTTCTTCTGGGCGAATAGAGATGAGAAATCAAAAAACCAAGTCTGAAGATGAAGTTCTTAAAGGAATAAAAGATAAGCTATGAGAAAGAATAATGCGGCTGAGTGTGGAGGTCAGTGTGGGGGTCATGGTGAGTGTGGGGGTCATGGTCGGTGGGTGGAATGGTGGCAGAAATCAGAGGAATTCTCTTAATACAGCATTCAAAGCTGAGCAAAAGCTTTCATTTTAGGGGAAAAAGAAAGTGAAGAAAACTTCCCTGACCAAATGTACTCAGTGTGATTTGCTGATTTATAGAAGAAAAGACTTTCTCCCAGTTTTAGAAAAGGATGTCTCAGAAAGGAACCAGGACACAGATGAAGGCAGAACATGGGCTTTGATGGTCTGTCTTGGCCAAGAGCAGTGTCTCTCTGCAGGGCCTTTCGTGGTCTACCCTTGAAGGATTGCCACACGCTGGGTTTCCTCCCAAGAGCTATGTCGCTGGAGGCGACAGCACCAGGAAAAGAGCCAGTTGCTGGCTGCTGCGATTGGAGGAGTGAGGAAGACACAGAAAGAAGCAAAAGCCAGATGACACTGTACGGGGAGAAGGAACAAGACAGGCCTTAAGGACTGCGTGCAAAGCCCCAGGACTAACGAATCCATCGGTTACCTTCACTATAACTGAGACTTCCATCGTTGATCTTGTCAACGTAGAAGGAAACACAGACACGCACAGACAGGACGAGATGATAAACAACCATCATTCACACATTTGCTTGTTTATCGCATAGACATTTATTGCATATTACTAGTGGGAAATACTGAGCTGATCATGGAAGATCCCGAGAAAACAAGACAGATTCCATTTTCAAGGAGCTCTCAGACCAGAGTGAAAAGGAAAAACTGTATTTCTAGCTATGGCTCATTTACCACAAATAATTAATAAAGATTTGTCTCATCGTTTCAAACTCAGCCTTCTTCCCAGAATGATCTAGTGCTTTGTGTCCGAAAACCATTTCCAAGTTTTAACAACTGGTAAGAGTGGAAGAAGAGTGGGTGTAACAGTATGTTAGTAGGTGTGGTAGCCCCCCAAAGAGACCCACGTACCCTGGAAACTGTGAATGTTACATTATTTGGAAAAAAGAGCCTTTGCTGACACCTTGATTTGGGCCCAGGAAAACAGATTTGCGACTTTTCACTTCTGTTACTGTCAGAATAAATTTCCATGTTATAAGCCACAAAGTTTGTGGTAATTTGTTGAAGTAATCACACGAAACTAATATAGTGGGGAATAGCCTGTAAAGATGTGAATATAGTCTTGTTGCTCTTAATTTTTTTGATGACTACCATATTCTCAGTTACATTTGGACATATCTATACTATATCTCTCCCTAAACGTTGTTCTTTTCCTCTCCTCTCTTTTCCTTCCTTCCCCACCCCTTCATTTTTCTCCCCCAATCTTATTACACACATTACCCCCCTTCTCACCGACCACACGTCACGTGTTTGAGCATGCATTAAAAAAATGAGGCAATGTTGGTGCAGTGAAACAAAAGGCCTTGGTGATTCATCTAAACCAAGACAAGTATTTATTTATATTATAATGAGCTTCAAAGTCCTGCTTTGAAGCATAGGTTCATTCAAGTACTCAGGGGTTGGGAACAAAGTGTTGAAATCTACAGCAAAATGGTGACTTGATCTTATTTACAATATCTTTCCTATGGCTTCCACTTTTGAATTTGAGGATTTGTCGAAATTGGAGGCAAATCCTAATAAATAACAAGCAGTGATATGTGATGCAAATAAAGGAAGGCTGATGTATTAGCGACAGCCCTTGCTTGGAGGGTTGTTTGGACAACAGCCATATGTAACAACTGTATTGATATCACGGCCAGTCTCTTCAAATTCAATTATGCTTCCAAAAAGACACAATTTAAATTGTTATCCACGAACCCAAAGGTGAAAATCACAGTATTATCTGTTGATTGTTGCAGCAATAGCCTTGGATGGAGTAGGTTGCACAATCACTAAGCACTTCCAGAAAAGTTCAGCAGCAATTGTATGCAGATTATTGAAACAGATGTTGGCTTCTGCATTACAAGTTAATGATGCCAACAGTTGGAATCTCCTAAAATTCTCCATGGTCACTCAAATCATCCTTTGTCAACCAAGTTGCTTATGCCAGAAACAATGCTAGTCTGATTTTGGCAGGCTAAGCTGAGTGGTTAATCAAGGATAGCATACTCACTTAGCCTCAAGGAAAAGGGAAGAAGTAAAATATCTCACTCTCTTATCCCTGAGCCAACCAAAATAGAGCAAGGATTCAGGTTCTGAAGAGAGTGTTTTATCATTGTCATTGTGGCTTCGGAGTGAATGCTACAGTGAGGATTGTGGAGTTATCCAGCACCAGGGAAATGCGGGATGTAACTGAAAACACTAGAGTCAAACAATATGAGAAAAGGTACTGATTCCCTTCATGTCACCTGAATCACTGATGAAGCTCTCCACAAGGCATCCTGCCATTCCTTGTCTAAGAGTATTGCACACTCTTACTTGTGGTTTCTCCACATAAAGCCCGCATCTTTTACAAGAGTCCCTTTATGAATTTATCCTCAATTCCCCAATTCAAAATCTGTTTCCTCCTGGACCCTGATCAGTTCATGCTGAGACTGTTCACCAGACAGCATGACCTTATTATTTTTTCACATTTCCGTGAGGTTTTTCCTTGGCATGTAGTTTATATTTAAATTCCAGGATGTATTGCCCTAAGGCACAAAAACTCTCCTACATTATCACCATACAACCTTTCAAATTAGCAAATCGATAGTAACATGACCCTATCATACAATCCATAAATCCCATTCAAATTTTACCAAACATCATACTGACATGTTTTCCTTCCTAGGTCAGAATCCAATTCAGAAACACACACATTGCATTTAGTTGCTAGGTGTCCTCAGTCTCCTGCAGTGGGAAATAGTTCCTCACTTCTCCTGTCTTCCCTTCCCTTGATAGTCTCAAAGAGTACAGGCCTGTGACTGTGGAGGATGGCTCTTAAACTGAGTCTGACTGATGTTTTCTTATGACCACACTCTCAATCCAAGAATGTATTCCTGCATTCTTGGCAAGAATATTGAAAGAAAGAAAAAAGAAAGAAAGAAAGAAAGAAAGAAAGAAAGAAAGAAAGAAAGAAAGAAAGAAAGAAAGAAAGAGAAGGAAGGAAGGGAGGGAGGGAGGAGGGAGGAAAGAAAGGAGGGAGGGAGGAAGGAAGGAAGGAAGGAAGGAAGGAAGAGAAAGAAGAAAGGAAGGAAAGAAAGAAAAAGAAAGAAAGAAAAGAAAGAAGAGAGAGAGACGGAGGGAGGGAAGGAGGAAGGAAGGAAGGAAGAAAACACCAAGGAAAAACAAATGTTCCCATTCTCCATGTACCACATCAGGACGCCCACAATTTCAGCTAATTTCCACCACTGGTTTCCTGGTCAATTTGGTGTTTGCCAAATTTCATCAATGTTAAGTCATCATTTTCCCTCGGAATTTGATTTGTATTTTGTGTCAAGTTATTCTGACATTACCCCAACATACTGTCTTCATCAAATCTCATCAGTTTTAGGATTTATTGATAGTTTCCATCTTTAATTAATTAATTAATTAATTTATTTATTTATTTCAGTATGGAGCAATAGGTTCTTATTTTATTTGGTAAGTTGTAATTCTGTATACTCTATTTATTTTGATGTTCAAATTATATAAGTTTTGACCAGCAAGAGATCCTTCAAGCTGACTCCTTTCAAAATATTTTTATTTTATTGCATAAAAAATGCCCCAATTTTATTTTTTCTTCTTTCCTTGTTTCTCCCTTGAGTTAGCCATGTCTTCAGGAAGCCCAGGTTCCATTCAGTGGAGAACAGGAGAGAGAAAGGGACATTAAGTACATACTGCCATGGCTATTTCTAAATCTATGTGAATATTTTAAAAACCCAACTGAGTAAATGCAGATACTTTCAATTCTAATTCAACCCCTCAAGATGGTTTAATAGTGTTAAAAGATTTTAACAGTAAAATTAGAAGTCTCATACAGATATAAGATGAACACTTCCCAAATATTTTATTTAACTCAAATTAATGAGTGAATAGCATGATATTGCAATTGGCTAAAAAGAGAAGTCAAAGAACCACACATGTATATAGGCAGATAAGGAATGTTTAAATAACTTTAAAAGGAGATACAAAACTAGTTTATTCCTTGGGTTGTCATTGGGGGAGGTATGAAGGGGGCAGATCAATTGTTTCCATTTGACAAAATTCCTTTACATGTTTACAAACAAGAAAATTTGCCCTGATTATCTGGTATCTACAGCTTATAGATCTGTAAAGTAGCTGAAAGACAATGAAAGGCACAAAGACCCCTTAGAAACTAAATACTCCAGAAGGGTGTATTTAGTGCTAGTTTTCCTCCAAAGACATTCATTGTATTTTTCATCCATTTCAAAGTCTTTCACAAATTTTTTCTACACTAGTCTTCCCCTCTTCTTTGTAAATCCTTTCTGAATGGTGAGAAACCTGGCTTTTCTTGTATGTACTTCTTTATTCTATAAATTACCTTATTTACTCAAGGAAACAACTCTTTCTCCAGCCACTATTGTTGCCTCCTCCACCTTTTCCCTCATCCATGCTGGCCCCCACCACCATCCCCTGATTCTTAGACCACCTGCCATGTCCATGCTAATTGCTCTCTTGGCTACCCCACCTCGTTCACCAGTCCACTTCTTCAGACACTGAGAACTCTGTATACCACACTCTCTCCCCCTCTTCCTTATACTCCAATGTCTTCAGGCTTGGATGTGGGGGGCAAGAAAAGGGAAGGGAAGGTGGGAAGGAAAAGTATGACAGTAAGGGAAGACTTAGAGTTGTTTTGATTACTCTTAAATTAAATCTACAAAGATTAAATTTGGTGAAAGTGGTGAGCCTGTTTGGAAGCAACTCAAATATAATGGGCTTTCAGAGGATAAGTATTCATATTCTTGATATTCAGGTTTATTTTTCCTAATAAAAAAATTGTACATAAATATCTAAATATTTTTAGATGAATATAGATTTTGAGAATTTCAGTCCAATCCCTCCTTGTTTATATCTGAGATCTACTTTCTTCTCGTTTATATGAAGCAAATATAATTAAAATTTAAACATAAAATAGTGCTATTATTTTTGCCATAACACATTAAATAAGCACAAATGTCTTAATAACAAAAACACCAAAATAATCATCCTTTCAGCAAAGTAATTTAAAATAAATTATAGCCAGCGAGCTATAATTGATACTTCTAGCATTTGATACAAAATATGAATTAGAATGTAAAAAGAAAGAGGGAAATGTTTTGTTAATGCAAACTATGCGTGTGCGGGTATGTGTGTGTGTAAAATGAGAATTCCTATAATAGAAATAAGGCCACAAAATTCTTCTAGTCTTAGAAATAATATTCTTAAAGTTCTTTTAATAAACTACATGAACTTTGTGATCAAGAAGGACTAAATTTTTTGAAGGTTTTAATTTTAATTCCAGTATCCTTAGCACACACTGTTATAATAGTTTCAGGTGTACAATATAGTCATTCTACAATTCTATATATTACTCAGCGCTCATCATTAGAAGTGTAGTCTTTAATCCCCATCACCTGTTTCACTCATCACTCCCCACCTCCTCTCTGATAACCATCAGTCTGTTCTATGTAGCTAAGAGTCTGTTTCTTGGTTTCTCTCTCTCTCTTTTTTCCCCTTTGTTTTGTTTCTTAAATTCCACAGATGAGTGAAATCATATATTTGTCTTTCTCTGAGTGGTGTAATCTGACTATTGTAAATAACGCTGCAATAAACATAGAGGAGCATATAACCTCTCAAATTAGTGCTTTTGTATTCTTTGGGTAAATACCCAGTAGTGCAATTACTGGGTCATAGGGTGGATGTATTTTTAAGTTTTTGAGAAACCTCCATACTGTCTTGCACGGTGGCTGCACCAGTTTGCACTCCCACCACTAGTGCAGGAGTGTTCCTTTTTCTCCACATCCTTACCAATACCTGTTGTTTCTTGCATTATTGATTTTAGCCATTCTGACAGGTGTGAGGTAATATCTCACTGTAGTTTTGATTTTCATTTCCCTGAGGATGAGTGATGTTGAGCACCTTTTCATGTGTTTGTTGGCCATCTTTGGAGAAATATCTGTTCATGTCTTCTGCCTATTTTTAATTGGATCATTTGGGGGTTTTTGGCATTGAGTTGTGCAAGTTCTTTATATATTTTAGATATTAACCCTTTATCAGATATGTCATTTGCAAATGTCTTCTCCCATTCAGTAGGTCATCTTCTAGTTTTGTTGATTGCTTCCTGCACTGTGCAGAATTTTTTATTTTGATGTAGTCCCAATAGTTTATTTTTGCTTTTATTTCCCTTGCCTCAGGAGGTATACCTAGAAAACTATTGCTATGGTTGATGTCAAAGAAGTTACTGCCTGTGTTTTCTTCCAAGATTTTATGGTTTCAATTCTCACATTTAGGTCTTTAATCCATTTTGAGTTTATTTTTGTGTATGGTGTAAGAAAATGTTCCAGTTTCATTCTTTTGCATGTAGCTCTCCAGTTTTCCCAACACTATTTATTGAAGAGACTTTTTCCCATTGTATACTCTTGCCTCTTTTGTCAAAGATTAATTGGCCATATAATCACGGGTTTGTTTCTGGACTTTCTGTCCTGTTCTATTGATTTATGTGTCTGCTTTTGTGCCAGTACCTTACTGCTTTGATTACTATAGCTTTGTAATGTAACTTGAAATCTGGAATTGTAATACCTCCAGTTTTGCTCTTCCTTTTCAAGATTGCTTTGGCTATTTGGGATCTTTTGTGGTTTCATATAAACTTTAGGATTATTTGTTTTAGTTCTATGAAAAATACTGTTGGTATTTTGATAGGGATTGTATTAAATCTGTAGATTGCTTTGGGTAGTATGGATATTTAAACATTTGTTCTTCCAATCCATGAGCATGGAATATCTTTCCATCTGTTTGTGTCATCTTCAATTTCTTTCATCAGTGTGTTTTAGTTTACATAGTACAGGTCTTTTACCTCCTTGATTAAGTTTATTCCTAGGTATTTTATTATTTTTGGTTAAATTGTAAATGGAATTGCTTTCTTAATTTCTCTTTCTGTTGCTTCATTATTAGTGTATAGATGTGCAACAGATTTCTGTACATAGATTTTGTATCCTGTGACCTTACTGAATTCATTTATCAGTTCTAGTAGTTTTTTGGTGTGGTCTTTAAGGTTTTCTATATAGTCAATTTTGGGAGGTTATATGTTTCTAATAATTTATCCATTTTTTCCCTAGGTTTTCCAATTTATTGGCATAAAATTTTTTATAATATTCTCTTATCATCCTTTGTATTTCTGTGGTGTCAGTTACTTCTCCTCTTTCATTTATGATTTTGTTTATTTGAGTCCTTTTTTGTGTGTGTGTGTGTGTGAATCTGGCTAAAGGTTTATCAATTTGTTGATCTTTTCAAAGAACCAACTCCTGATTTCATTGATCTGCTCTATTGCTTTTTTTAGTTTCTATCTTATTTCTGCTCTAATTTTTATTATTTCCTTCCTTCTACTGACTTTGCATTTTTTTCTTTTTCTAGCTCCTTTCAGTGTAAGATTAGGTTATTTTTTTGAGATTTCTCTTGCTTCTTGAGATAGGCCTGTATTGCTATGAACTTCCCTCTCTGAACTGCTTTTGCTGCATCCCAAAGATTTTGCACCATTGTGTTTTTATTTTCATTTGTCTCCATGCATTTTTCTTTTTAAAAATGAGGGGCTTAAAAAAAAAAAAATGAGGGTCTTGACCTCAATACCCTGAGATCAGGACCTGAGCTGAGATCAAGAGTTGGATGCTTAACCAACTGAGCTACCCAGGCGCCCCATGTCTCCATGTATTTTTGTATTTCCTCTTTGCTTTCTTGGTTGACCCATTCGTTGTTTAGTAGCATATTATTTAACCTCCATGTATTTATGCTCTTTCCAGACTTTTTTCTTGTGGTTGGTTTCTAATTTCATAGTGTTGTGGTCAGAAAAGATGCATGGAACGACTTTGACTTTTTGAATTTGTTAGACTTGTTATGTGGCCTAATACGTGATCTATTCTTGAAAATGTTCCATGTACACTTGAAATGAATGTGCATTCTGCTGTTTCACAATGAAGTTTTCTGAACATATCTGTTAAATTCATCTGGCCCAATGTGTCATTCAAAGCCACTGTTTCCTTGTTGATTTTCTGTTTGGAAGATCTGTCCCTTGATGTAAGTGGGTGTTAAAGTCCCCTACTATTATTGTGTTACTATCATTTATTTCCTTTACATTTGGTATTAACTGCTTTAAGTATTTGTGTGCTCCTGGGTTTGGTGAATAAATATTTACAATTGTTAAATCTTCTTGCTGAATTGTTCCCTGAATGATTACATAGTGTCCTTTTTTTTCTCTTGTTACAGTCTTTGTTTCACATCCATTTGCATGATAAATGCTTCTCCATCCCTTTACTTTCAATCTGCATGTGTCTTTAGGTCTGAAATATGTCTCTTGTAGGCAATGTGTATAGATGGATTTTGTTTTTTAATCCGTATCATCATGTCTTTTGATTGGAGTGTTTAGTCCATTTACATCAAAGTTATTAGTAGGTATGCATTTATTGCCATCTTGTTAATTGTTTTGTGGTGGTTTCGTATTTTTTAAAAGATTTATTTATTTATTTATTTATTTATTTATTTATTTATTTAAGAGACAAGAGAGTGAGAACATGAGCAGGGGGGAGGAGCAGAGAAGCAGACTGCTAACTGAGCAGGGAGCCTGTTGTGGGGCTCCATCCCAGGATCCTGAGATGATCTGAGCCAAAGGCAGATGCCCAACTGACTGAGCCACCCAGGTGCCTCTGTAGCTCTAGTCTATTCTTTCCTTTCCTTGCTCTCTTCTCTCATGATAATTTGACTTTCTTTAGTGATATACTTGGATACTTGGATTCCTTTCTCTTTCTCTCTCTCTCTCTCTTTTTTTTTTTTTTTTTGCATATTTATTACTGTTTTTTTGATTTGTGGTTACCCTTCAATTTGTATATAACATCTTCTTTATATAGCAGTGTATATTAAGTTGATGGTCACTTAAGTTTGAACCCATTCTTTACTCCTGTCCTCCCCATGTTTTGGGTATATGATATCATAGTTTATATTCTTTTATTTTGTGAGTTCCTTGACTGATTTTTACAGATATACTTTTTTTTCCCTGCTTTTCTGCTTCCTATTTTTCCCTTCTCTTCTTTATAGTCTTTCATTTCTACTCAAGAGTCTACGTCAGCATTTCTTGTAGGGTTGATTTAGTGGTCATGATTTTTTTTAACTTTTGTTTGGGAAAATCCTGCTATACTAAGCTTCTAGTACCTGTTAAGAGTGTTTTACATTTCCTGCATGTTTTGCAGTAGGAAACAAAAGTTTGTGAACCACTGTTTTCAACAAACCTTCATATGTGAAAATCTAGATTTAGACTGTAGACAAATTGGAGGTAACACTTATGTTTTCTTAAGTCTTCGATGGCCATGTGGACTCAAAAAACTCTCAAATCTCTTTGTTCAGCCAGAATTTGCTCCTAAGCACATTTCTAGACATCACCACCTGGATGTGCCAAATATGCTCAAATTCAACATGGACTCATCAGTTGCCTGTCCTTTTCAGTATTCTCAGATCCAGGGCTCGGCATTGTTGTTTACACAGTGTCACATCTGGAAAGCTGGGAGTCATTTTTTACATTTGCTCCTCTCCCCATACTGTCAGATACTAAGTCTTGCAAATTTGTAAAGGTGTTTCCTACTCACCATTCATTTCTTCCCCTACCAATTCTGCCCTCTCTCAGATCCTCATCACTCCTCCCTTGGACAGTCTCACAGGTCCTCTGAAGTCCCCCTGCCAACAGTCTCACACTCTCTAATCCATGTCCGTGGTTACCTTTCTAGCCTCAAGTCCCATCATTAGTCATTTCCTGAGGGTTAACAATACTGGAAAAGTTGCCTTTCACTAAATACACCAAGTTGGCCCTGAGCTCTCTGTCTTTATATGTGTTTATTTGTTTTCACTTTCATTGAGAATTGGCTTGTGGCACAGTTTCAGATTTGCCTTTATCTGTGAACCCTTACCTGGCTCTTCCACAGACTGAGGCTCTCCTTTCATTTACTCCATGTGCACTTCCATTATATTGTCATTGTACTGTATTTTATTGTTCCTAGGTTCCTCAGAGTATGAATTGTGTCTGTTCTAGTACATTGCACAGTGCCTGGTACATAGTAATGCTCCATAAATATCTGGCTAATGAATGAATGAATTTCTTTAATTAAAACTCTTGACAAAGGCAATTAAAATATAATTTACCTTACAATAAAATTTAACTTACAAACTTTGGAGTTACAAATATATTGAATCTCCTACTGGCTTCACTTATAATCAATCAGTATATTTTAAGAATGTAACTATCTGATATCAATATATTGACCTTTTGGGAAAAATATAGCTAGAAACTGTAGTAGATGATTACACAGGTGCAGGAAATTATAGACATCAACACATTTATTATCTTTACTGTCTACTTTGTGTCTTCTCCCCCTTACAATCAGATTAAAATGCTTTCTGTATCATATTTATTCTCTTTTGCAAGACACTTTGTGTGGCTGCTCTGATGTGTAATTTGCTCATGCAAAAAGGGAAATCACTGCTGCAGAAAAATGTAGCCTGTTCTTACCTTCAGGGAAAACTATTGTTACATAACTGATCCCAAACTTTAAAGAAATTCTTTTTTTTTTTTAAGATTTTTTTTCACTTATTTGAAAGAGAGAGATTATGAGCAGAGAGAGGGGCAGAGGAAGAAGCAGACTCCCTGCTGATTGGAGCCCAACATGGGGCTCAATCCCAAGATGCCAAGATCATGACCTGAACTGAAGGCAGATGCTTAACAGACAGAGCCATCCAGGCACCCCTTGAAGAAATTCTCTACCTTAAGACATATTTTCTCTATGCTATTGTGACTGAAGTTGATATAAGACTTCCAGCTTCTTATTAATTAATGTTCATTGAACACATAGTACTTACCATATATTGGTCTAAATGATAGGATTACAAAAATGATTAAGACAGAATTCCTGTCCTCTTGGCACTAATAGTTAATAAGAAACACAGGCTACTAAAGACACAATTGCAATAATGCTAAGTATCATAGTAGGTAACCTGAACAAAGCTGAACTACCACATGATCCATTTCAACAGGGTGATGTCCTACAGGGGATGGCATGCATGAGGAACTCAATCTAAAAATTGAAAATCAATTTCAGTTATTATTGTATGTTTTCTTGAAAAATGCCGAGTGATTATCACATGAAGCGCTGCAAAATATCCTAAAACTCTGCTACATGCAGATATCTCCCAAAGTCAATCATCACAGTAAAACTTCTGCCCTCAGCCTTCACTTCACCTCACCCTCAGCTCTTGGTTTATTTGCTTCTCCCCCAACCTTCCTCTTTCATCATCTCTCTCTTTCCAAAAACTGTCTCTGAATATTCAAACCACTCTTTGTCTTCTCTATTGCTTTCTCTTTTTCGTCCTTCTTTTCCAAATTCATTAGTTTCTCCCCAAAATGGATTTCAACTGTCATAATGTAAGTAATCTGTTTTTCTGTTTTTGTTTTTTACTATGTCACTTAATACCTGACTATAGTCCTGACTGACATAAGGACCAATATAATGAAGAGCTCAGACACCAAGCAAGGGGAGGAGAGGGAAGGAGGCTGTGACCATTCACACACTAACCTTTTTCTTCCTGTCACAAACAGAAATTATGACAGCCCATTACACCTTCCTTACGGAGGTGGGATTCTAGGAATAAATTAACACTTTACAGCTTACACAAAATAAAATGGAACCATGATTAATAAGCTCCCTATGCCTAGACACTTAAAATTATAAAACTTTTTGCTGCTAAATGGATATTAAAAAACAAAAATAGGGACCTTTCAATAATTTTTTGAACAATTTTTTTAAAGATTTTATTTATTTATTTGACACAGAGAGAGATCACAAGTGGGCAGAGAGAGAGGGGGAAGCAGGCTCCCTGCTGAGCAGACAGCCCGATGTGGGGCTTGATCCCAGGACCCTGAGATCATGACCTAAGCTGAAGGCAGAGGCTTTAACCCACTGAGCCAGCCAAGCACCCCTGAACAATTTATCTTGGGAAATTCCAAAATGAGAACTTTTGGTCCTGGACTGAAAAATGGCTGTCAGCTTTGTAAGTATACTAATTGGGGTCTATCTAAACAGCAAAAGAATCACGTGCACACTATAAAAATAAACTAATTCTCTTTTACATTTATATTGATAAATCAGTCAGATGCATGAATGAGTCAAAGCAATCCACAATGTTAAATACAGCCCATGTGAGCAGAAATTAACTAATAATGCTGGGGAAATTATTATTTTACCCAGAAACATAATCTTCACCTCTATTTGTCTTTGGAGATGTAGCATAGGAAATTTGACTGAGGAGCAATTTTGAGAAACAAGAGATTTCAGACAAATTTTAAGGAGGTTAGAGGAGTGCT
Organism: Potos flavus; assembly: GCA_028534135.1. NCBI lineage: Eukaryota > Metazoa > Chordata > Mammalia > Carnivora > Procyonidae > Potos > Potos flavus. The sequence continues at coordinate 102,994,878 of CM052895.1, read as the reverse complement.
GGGGGACAAAAATGGCCACAGGAATCATAATTGAAAAAAAAATGTATTTATTCTGGGAATAGTTATTTAAATGGAAGTTTCATTTACTTTGAAGCTTTAACTATTATTAAATATTTAAAAATCTGTCTTGATTATTCATAATGATGGGATCCCCCACCAGACTTTTTGGCTCAGTCTCTCCCACATCCTTAACAAGATTATTTCTTGGTTCAATTCTCCCCTCCCCTCCCAAACAGGGACCTTCACAGTGCCATGCATGTATGAGCTACTCATGAAATAAGTGCCATTGATCTAAAGTCTGACTTAGTTTATTTTCCTGGCAATAACTATATATGCCATGAAATGGATGGAGAGGAGAAAAAGCAATAAAATTCTCAGATAATAAATAGACTTCATATTAGACACTGAATAATTGAGAAATGTTTATAATTAAATAGAGTTGTTTCTAAATATCCAGCTAATTAGTTGACATATATTTATAACATCCAGAATTGTTAAACACAGGCTAACACATCTTCTCTGTGTTATCATCTTTCCATTTTGAGAAGCTTAATCTTTTGGGACACCTAGGTGGTTCAGTCGGTTAAGCATCTGACTCTTGATTTCTGCCCAGGTCATGATCTCAGGGTCGTGGGATCGAGCCCCATGTTGGGACTCTGCACTCAATGCAGAGTCTGTTTGTCCCTCTCCCTCTTCTCATCTCCCCCCACCCTCTCTCAAAAATAAAAAAAATAAAACTAAAAAAAAAAGCTTAATCTTCTTTGTCTCTCTTTCCCCTCTTTCTTTAACATAATACTGGCTACATGGAGGATGAGGGTAATAATAGAATCTACCTTTTGCTTTCATTGAGAAGATTAAATGAGATAAACTATATCAGGGGCTCAGTATGCTGCCATATATGTCAGTTTATCTTGCCATAGGTTGTGTGTTTCTACTGGGCACTTAATTCTGCCAGAGACTAGCCAAGATGTCTTAACAAGAATCATCTCTTGTTATCTTTTCATTCTCGTTTTGAAGGTGGGGCCAGTGGTTACAGAACTGGTAAATGGTAATGACAGTATTTGACCTTCAGTAGTCTTGTTCTAGTTTCCCAATTCTTAGCCATAATATTTCTCAGCTTGGACATAATGCTTCTCAGTGACTTGCTCTTTTTTCCTTCCATGGATAGCAAACGTATTTCTGCCATGTTTTTCAACAGAATTTCCGGACAGAGCAAAAGCTCTGTTATTTAACAAGTATAGAAATCAATTACTCTTTTTTCCCTTCATTGTTTCAATAAAAAATCTTGATCTGATGGAAAACTTCACAAAATTATGAATGTTTTAAACGGAAAAACCAGAATCCCTTTGATTTTATTAATATATGGGTCTCAAACTTTAGTACTTATTCCCAGTGCTCGAGAAAAAGCCACCATAAAAGAATTACAATTAAAATTTCACTAAAGCTCTTATACAAATGGTAGATAATCAAAGACAAAATATTATACTAATAATAAATTAAGGGACAATATTGGATTTGCATATTTTTCCCTTTGAAGTTTGCAGATTTATGCTTAACTAATTCTTTTGACAACATCTCTGGCAATAGTATTTGTTTTTAGAAGTAGTTGGTGTTAACAATTTTTAATTCGATATTCCTAACATTTACCGTTTTGGAGTGTGTGTTGAAATCAATAACTGTAGAGTATGCACAGGAAATAGGAGAAACATGAAGTCCCTTACATTTTAAACAGCACATCTGTGTCCAAGTAAGGTCGTGCCTTAGAAGACAATTGTCTGTCACAGGACTTCCTTAACTTAGAGAGGGCATGTGATTCTATTGAAACACCTAGGGGTTACACACATCCTGCATCCTGTACAGAGCACTGGACTTGAACAGTGTCTGGCACATAAGGGGATCTCAATATTTATTAGATGGGTAAGCTCTGATTAATGGAAATATTATAAATGTGGTTTTGTGTGTGGATGGTGGTGGTGGTATGGTTTTTAGATGGGAGAGACTCATTCATGCTTTATCAAATGGAAAAATGTTTGTGAAACAAAAGGTTAAGTGGCAAAGGCTTTGAAGTAAAAGGTTATTAGAAATTCAGAACCCAGCCTTGGGTGTGAATGGTCATAAGTCCATGCAGTATAACTATCTTTTAATGCCTTCTTTTGGATACTTTACTTGTAGACATCTATTGATACCACAAGACATGTCTTGGATAAATATGAATTAATGGAAAAGAAAAAGTAAACAAGTAATATATCAAACAATTCTCAATAAGTAAACAACACTCAATTACATTTTCCAAACAGGTTAGAATTAGAAACTATGTTCCATGAGTTCACATGTTCTCCCTTAAGACTTCACATATCTAACAATTTTGCTATTCCTGTAGGAAACATCATCTTGCATGAGGAGAGAAGGTGTTTTAATATATAGACAATTACATCTTGTTATAAATAGGTTGTGTTCTAGAAGTTCATCTGAAAGTTAATTTTTTGGAGTTATAACCTATTTTCCTCTGGAAGCAATGTGAGAAATAGGACTTAAATTCCCAAGGTGATAGAAGGTGTCATGGCTTGTCCAAGAAATTCAATGTAAAAGCAAGTGCCCTGGGGTAAGAAAGAGCTAGATTCAAATCCCAGTTCTCTAAGTTTAGCTTCCTCCTCTATAAAATGGTACTAATTACAGGACTCATTTCATTGAGTCTGTGGATTGAATGAGGGTTATGGATTATTAAGTACAGTGCATGCGGGCGCCTCGGTGGCTCAGTGGGTTAAAGCCTCTGCCTTCAGCTCGGGTCATGATCTCAGGATCCTGGGATCGAGCCCCGCATCGGGCTCTCTGCTCAGCAGGAAGCCTGCTTCCCCCTCTCTCTCTGCCTGCCTCTCTGCCTACTTGTGATCTCTCTGTCTGTCAAATAAATAAATAAAATCTTTAAAAAAAAAAAAAGTACAGTGCATGCTTCTAAGTAAATATTGCTCAATAAAAAAAGAAGACATTGTTATCTACTGCTGTAACGAAGTCTAGTAAAATACAGATTCTCACTGTATTTATGTCTTTATTCTATCCCATTCCTTTTGAGACCACAAACATTGGTAAAATTTAAAAATTACTTATGAAATTCTGGGACTTCTATGCCTTTCCTCATGCTCTTTTCCATATACTTTTTTTCAAAGTCCCAGTTCAAATGTTACCTCCTCTGAAAAGACTTTTTTTCCTGCTCTGGAGCCAAAATTAATGAGGAAAAACAAATGTTAAGAAGGAGCTAAATGCTAAGCAGAACTAGTTATAGAACTAGAACAGGCCAGTGGATTTGTGGGTTTGCCTGCTCACAGGGGTGGGTGGGTAGGTGGTATAGTATCCTGGATCAGCATAGGGCTCTTTTGTTAGAAGATAGAATAGATGAGGTGCACCTGGGTGGCTCAGTAGGTTAAGCATCTGTCTTTGGCTCAGATCATGATCCCAGAGTCCTTGGATCCAGCCCAGCATTAGGCATCCTGCTCAGTGGTGAGTCTACTTCTCCCTCTGCCCCTCCCCCTGCTCATGTGTTCTCTCTCTCTCTTGCTTTCTCTTGCTCTCTCTCTCTCTCTCAAAATAAATTAATAAGATCTGAAAAAAGAAAAAGAAAAAAGGAGGTAGAATAGGTGAGAGCCGTAAGCAAGGATCTGCCAAAATAAATCATAATGGAGTAAAGTAGCACGAAAATCCAGCAGGAGCTGGGCTATATAAACTTGACGGTGAGCTATATATGGGCAGGTACACAGTCTAGTTCATTGCTATGATCCCACCATCTAACACAGGGCAACTGAGGTGTTCACTAACTGACTTGGTTATTTGATTAGAACAGAGATGAAGGAATGAAGGGAAATTATGCAAAGCTAAGTTGTGTGTGTGTGTGTGTGTGTGTGTGTGTGTGTGTGTGTGTATGTGTTTAAGATTTTATTTATTTATTTACAGAGAGGGAGAGGGAGAGAGACAGAACACAAGCAGGGGGAACAGACAAGGAGAACCAGGCTCCCTGCTGAGCAGGGAGCCCGATGCAGGGCTTGATCCCAGGACCCTGGGATCATGATCTGAGCCAAAGGCAGAGGCTTAACAACTGAGCCACCTAGGCACCCCTTTTTTTCTTTTAGAGAGAATGTGAGGGGATATGGGGAGGGACAGAGAGAGAGGGAGAGAGAATCTTAAGTAGGATCCACACCCAGCACAGAGCCTGATGCAGGGCTCAATCTCATGACCCTGAGATCAAGACCTGAGCCAAAGGCAGACGCTTAAGCCACTCAGGCGCCCCAACAAAGCTAAGTTGTATAGAAGTTCAAAAGTCTATGTTAAACTATATTAAACTGAGCCACCCAGGCATCCCAGCAAAGCTAAGTTGTATAGAAGTTCAAAACTCTATGTTAAATTATATTCACTGAAATAAAATGTCATTAAATAAGGTTCTATATAAAATAAAACAGGTTGCTGCTTTTAAATTTTAATTAAATTAAACAAATTTGCCCTCATTCACAATTCTGGATTTAAGAAATAATTCCAGGTATGAGGACACCTGGGTGGCTTAGTTGGTTAAGCATCTGCCTTTGGCTCAGTTCATGATCTCAGGGTCCTGGGGTCTAGCACTGCATGGGCTCCGCATTCAGCGGGGAGCCTGCTTCTTCCTCTCCTTCTGCCACACCCTTGTGCTCTCTCAAACAAATAAATAAAATCTTTAAAACAAAAAAGAAATAATTCCAGGTATCATCATTATGAATATACATGTCTTAGGTGGTGATTTAGAATATAGCAAGGTGATGGGGGAGAAACCAAGCCTTTACTGGATATGAAAAATCATAATGATTTAATCATTGGGCTTTTAAATTTTCACATGGTAAACATGTTACCCTTATAATTTTGTAGCTCAATTGTATGGAGTTATAGAGAGGGAAGACTCCTTTGGGAGCTGAGGATCACATACACATTAGCATACCGAATGAAAACTTGTGTCATCTTATTTTCTATTTTTCTAGTCCACCGAATTATGTTGACAATTCTGTCTTTTCTAAGGAAAATATTTTACATTTGGGGTAAATGTCAGGTTTGTTTTGTTTTGTTTTCTTAAAGGCCAACAGTTACCAAAGGCCATGATTTATTGGTACCACTCTAGTCAGAAGAGAGTTTCTGGCTTTATTCCAACTCTCCATTCAGTGTGTGGCTTTCCCAAGGGGACTGTTCTACTTTATAATTATGCTGTTATGTGCAACTCCTTTAGCCAGGTGCTGAGAGACTTTTTTCCTCCTTTCATGAATGCTAAGACAGCCACCCCCACACACATAGGTTGCATGTGTTTCTATGAGTGCCAGTTTACACATACACCTTTAGATTTTGCCCTTGACCTTTCTGTCTTCTATTTCTATTGATGCTCTTTGGCTTATTCCTTCCTTCATATAGTTTGCAGTACTATCTCTGTGTGTACCAAAGATACCTAATTTAAATTTCTAACCCACATCTCTGTCCTGAATACTCAGATGCATATATCTAAATGTCCCTGGATGTCTCAACTTCTATACCCAACCGTCAGCTGTGGTATTGAGGTTTACAAAAAGAAACATATATTCAGTCTCTGTCTCTATTCCTGGCACAGATCTCCTATACCCTTGGGATTTCCTAAGTGCTAAGAGCAATGCAGGGGTCTCTGTTATGTTAATGAGGTGACTTTTGGAAAACAGGCTGGCTAAGATGGGAGCTGGTTGCCAGGGGAACCAACCACCATCTGATTAGCGGGTTGGAACTTTCAGTCTCCACCCCATACTCTTACTTCCAGGGAGGGGAAAAGGACTGGAAATTAAGTTCAATTACCAACAGTCAGTGATTTAATCAATCATGCCTGAGAAATAAAGCCTCCATAAAAACCCAAAAGGACTGGCTTCAGAGAGGTTCCAGGTTGGTGAACCCAGGAAGATTTGGAGAAAATGGTACACTCTAAGAGCATGGAAGCTCCACACCCCTTTCCCTATCCTTGACCTATCTCTTCCATTTGACTTTTCATCTTTACCAAGTATCTTTTATAATAAACTGGTGGTCTAGTAAGTAAATATTTCTCCATGTTCTGTGAGCTGCTCTAACAAATTCATTGAACCCCAGGAGAGGGTGGTCAGAGTAGGCACTTAGATTGTAAAACAGGATGTCTGGAGGCCGGCAAAGAGGAAGTCATGGCCAACATGGTGAAGTCAGAGGCCTCTCCTGGCAGCACTCCCAAACAAAACCACAAGAAAATGGATCAAACATGGCAGGCCCAAGATGGCTGACAAAATAGACCAAATTTCACAGCATTTCTTAATTATACTACATTACCGTACCAAAATCTCCTCTCTAAGGGTGCTATGACAGGAAACCCCTGACCAAATAAGGAAAAAAGTATATAACCCCCATTCCTGAAGAGACCATCCTTCTTCCAAAAAATCCCCTCCTCTAGTAATGAATATTCTACCCACTTGTTAACAACTGTCTATAAAAAATAGAAACTGCAACCCCAGAGGGTGCAGCTCTCCTTTGAGCTCACCCGCTCTCACATCTTGGAAGTGTACTTTCCCTTTAATAAACTTTGTTGCTTGCACTGTTCCCCTGCTGTGTTGTGTCTGTCCTTGAATTCTTTCCTGTGAGAATGCGACCAAGAGCCTCCAATGACATCTTTTGGATGGGCTGGGTTCAGACCTCAGGTCCCAAGGTTTCCCCAGTCCATCTGGCAACAGTCGGAATCTCCAATCTACAGTCTGTTGTTCAGAGAACCAGTTAACAACCTGTACATGGAAATCTGTGTCTAAAGTGAGTGGGGGAGGACAGTCTTGTGGGTGTGAGTCCTTCACTTGTGGGATTTGATAGCTTACTCCAGATGCATAGTGTCAGAATGGAGTTAAAACTGTGGGACCCTCTGTTAGTGTCCATGGAGTATTGAATTAATTGCTTGATGGTGTGGAAAAAAACCACATATATTGGACAGCTCAAACACAATATATTAGAATCTTAACATATAATATCTTCCCTCCTTCTATGTTTTTACAACAGCTTGGCCCTTTTACTAGATTCTTATTTCAGTGCGTATCGCCTTTATTTAGGTACCTACCTAAGACTATAATCAGAATCAAAACTCTGACATCTTCTTCATATCTTACAATTAATTCACCCTCTTTAACATCTTTGGGATATTTCCCTATGTGACTGCCTTACTTCAGGGTGTCATAATATTTTGCTTACTTTACTGCTTTAGCCTCCAAAATATTCCCCCTACCTCCAGTCCAGCTCTTTTTCAATCTATTTTTGTACTTTCCCCATTGACAGTGATCTTTCTAAGACGTAAACTTTGGATTTTAAATTTGTCTGGCATTCTTTTGGTCCATGAGTTTACCATGTCCGATCCAACTTATCTTATAAGTTCCATGAGTTTACCATGTCCGATCCAACTTATCTTATAAGTTCCATGAGTTTACCATGTCTGATCCAACTTTGCATCTCTAATGTCTAGGTGAATGCTGGATATAGGATAGATTTGCTAACTTACTCTTTTATTCATTCATTTGCTTTCTATTAGCACCTTCAGTGATCCAGGGACTGTTTCATGTTCTGGGTGTACAGATGTAAACAAGACTGAAAAATCCTCTGTCTTATGGAAGTAAAACGTGTGCTATGATGGAAAATAAACAGAAGTGGCTCTTTTATAGTTATCAGAGAAGGCTTTTCTACAAATATAACACTGGGGTTGGAATCTTAAGGGTAAGAAGGATTCGGCCTTGAGAAGCAAAAAGGAACGTGTCTGGAACAGGGTAGGCTAAAAGGAAATTGCAGTGAGGTAAGATTGCCCAGCTGAGATAAAGCCAGAAGATGGAAGTGATCCATATACTTTCCTCCCCTGCTTGAGTGAATACAAAAAAGTATTTTTTTTCTTTATGCTTTGAATTGGCCAGATAACAGACACCAAAAGAGTTGCTTCCTGATCTTTTCAAGCTATGTCTTTAAATTTCCATTGACTACCGAAATCTGCAATCTGTTTAAAATTGTCATAGGGGATTAGTGAACTTCATTGGCCTTTAGCCTGTTGATTAGGAACCCGTGAGTACCAACAGTGAATAAGCTGAAAAGCCCTGTGATATTTATTTATTTATTTATTGCCCTATAATATTTAAAATGGATCCAGATAATGACATATTTTCCAAGTCTTTTAAAAGACTCAGAGCATAGCTTCAGAGCAACTTAGTTTTAAGAAAAAGAGGAAATTATTTCTTTGTTGTGATTCATGCTGAAGGGCTCAATTTCACATTAGAGCAAAAAGTTCTGTTTTTTGCTTTTTAAAAGCAGTATCAAATTTAAATAGTTTCTCTATTGCCTGCATACTTTTTCAAAGACATCTTGGATTCAAATAGTATAGTTTATTAACTGCATTTCCAACTTCTTTTATGCTGAGATGAGACAGGTTCCATTCAATCTAAGAAAAGTCATTATAATAAAAATGGAGATAGAATTGCAAATTGTAGTTCTACAGACAAGAGCATCATTTCATTATAATGTAAATAACCGCTTCAATGCTGTGTGGTATACTTAGCTGAATTTGGTTAGATGATTATGGTGCTGGAAGGCATTTGGAGGTGGGCAGTAATGGGGTTCTGTTTGGTGTAGTAAAATATTAGGGGCTCTGGAGTCAAACAGATCTCTCTCTTGCCTCTGACCTTTAGGAAGAAGACCTCCTCTAAGCTTTAAACTTGGGATCCAATTTCCTTTAATGTAGCATTTGCCCAACTTGTCTGATGATAAAAATTACGTTGGGTAATCTTTCAATTGACTGCCAACTCTCTAAGGGAGTGGGAGAAACTCTATTTTACTACATAGCCAACCAGGACATTGGATTTTATTGTTACTTCACTACTTCTAAGTTTTCTTTATTCAATATCTTAATTTCTCATTCAAAAGGGATCTGATTCATCCTGAAGGACAGAAAATTCATATTTTGGAATTCCTAATATAAGCTGGTCAGTAGGATATTTAGGTCCAGCTCCATTTGTGTTATCACATGAGTTCACTAGAACTATTTCAAAAGCTGATTTTATTTTCTGCGTTCCTTTTTAAAGGTAAGAGACAAATCATCTGAAAATGAGTATATGTAGGGATGGTGTACATGTGGTAAAGTAACTTTTGGAAGGCATCTTGTAGTTAGAAGTCTAAATGCTCAATCTCCTTCAATTTCTACACCCAAAAGGAAGAATGATTATCCATGTTCAAAATGAAAATTGTGAGTCTGTGAACTCTTAACCATCAAAGCAAACCTAACCATATAGAATTTAGTTGATTACTTCAACCCCAGATATCGCTAAGAGATTTTCAAGGATTTTTGAAATATTTCCTTGCAGTTCTTAATTTTTGTACACATATTTTTCATGTAGTTTAACTCTATCTAGGTATCTAATTTTCTCTCCTACTTTTCTTTCTGTTGCCCCCACCCCCACCTCCACCCCAACACACACACTAGACTTTTTCCCTCGGAGTGCATCAGTGTTTTTCTGGTGAAGTATCTATATATTTCTGAGACTGCATTTGACTTCAGAAGTTCTAGAATATGGAGAAGGATAATTGAAACTTTGATTAGAAAATAAGACTTCAGGCCATTATAGGAAATTGAATTATGTACTAATTAGTAGTCTCTCCAAACATGGTTGTGATAAAGCATATTTTGCTTTTAGTTGTTATCCAGGATTTCAACAGATGAATTGTCTTAGGCCACATAGTATGTATTTTACAGTACACCTCTTATCTTAGGTCTATTACTTTAAACAAATCAAACAGATATATATATAAATAAATATGAACTCTAGGTCCTTGAATAAGAATGAGAGATGTATTTTCTCCTCATGGCAATCTCTATCATAGAAATAGGCCAAGATGTGCTGCATTCAGCTCATGGGAGATTTGCTTTATTTTGAAAGTACTACTCTATTTTGTTTATATCAAATAACAATGATTTGCATTTAATTTGTCTATTATTGTGGAATGGGCCACCAACTGCATAAGCTATTTGGAAAAATCACTCTATTCTTTGTCATCTCAGAAAATCTTTATATCCTATTAAGAACTAATATATGGTTTTGTCAGTCCTTTTATTATTGTTGTTGTTTTTTAAATTGTAAGTTATGGTCTTGAATATCTGGAAATGGCTAAGATAGATTGAAAATGGTAGGTAATTACACTATATTATTTCTCATCTAATCAAATTAAGAGCTCACATGATGTTATAGGTCATATATTTTACATGGAAGGAGACGTTAAGACATATTTTGAAGGGTAGTTTCTCAAGCAGTGATTATTAAAGGAATAATAAATTTAAAAAGTGAAAGTGATAACTATGTTATGATAATTTGCTAATACAAATAAAGCTTAGGATATTCAGCAAATTACAGTTCTATAAATACCTTGTTTCCTGTGTAAATTCATTAAATATATAAATCACTAGTCTTTGCCTAGCTAAATCTGTTGCATTCTCATGTAGCAATATTAGTATTGTTTTTTTTCCTGGGAAATTTCATTGTTTTCATTTGGTAGTTTGACATTTTAAAAACAACAGCAATGATTTCAAAGTAACACTCCTCATGCTACCCAATGAGCACTCTATGTTGGATATTTATTTATTTATTTATTTATTAAAGATTTTATTTATTTGACAGAGAGATCACAAGTAGGCAGAGAGGAAGGCGGAGAGGCAGGCTCCCCGCTGAGCAGAGATTCCCAAGGCAGGGCTCCATCCCAGGACCCTGAGATCATGACCTGAGCTGAAGGCAGAGGCTTAACCCATCGAGCCACCCAGGTGCCCCTCTATGTTGGATTTAAATAAAAAGTTACATGGTTTCCAAATTTTACCTTTTTTGTGTGTTAGCTTTAGATTATGTACACTAATCATGAAGAACCCAAAATCATAGGTAATTTAAAAGAAATTTTTAAATTCTTTTTTTGAATTTGCTTCCCTGCTTTCGAGGTTATTTCACAGATCAGAAAATGCCATTGTTATGAAACCGTAAAGTCCTACTGGGAGATCTGACTAAAAGGAAGGAAAAGAGCTGTGTAGTTTCTCATTTTTAAAATATATTTTACTGGGGCGCCTGGGTGGCTCACTGGGTTAAGCAGCTGCCTTCAGCTCAGGTCATGTTCCCAGGGTCCTGGGATCGAGCCCTGCGTCAGGCTCCCTGCTCAGCGGAAAGCCTGCTTCTCCCTCTCCCTCCGCCTGCTGCTCTGCCTACTTATGCTCTCTCTCTCCCTCTCTCTCTCTGTCAAATAAATAAATAAAATCTTTAAAAAAATATATATATATATATTTTACTTTTTTATCACAGAAACTTTGGAAAATACTAAAAGGAGAAATAAGAGAAAAAAAAAACACTCTAAATTTTACCATTCCTAGGCAATGTCTTTTAACTTTCAATATATTTCTTTCTGGTGTCTTACTATGCCTAACCTAGAAATTCTCATAATTGTGAATAAGCAATATCAAACTGTTTTTTTAAACCAGTACATATCACATTTTCCTCTATTATTATATATTTTTCACAGATAGTTTTAAATATCTGCAAAATATTTCATTGGGTTGATGTCCCATAATTCATCCCATCCTTCGTATGTGGTTGGACAGTTAAATAACACCTGATCTTTGATTAGTTTTTGCACAGCTTCCTATTTCTGACACAGACATGTTGCATTTCTTTATGACTTCATGTGTTACCCAAGACAGTTCAAATCCTTAGGAAAATAGAGCCTATAAATAAACTTGAGAACAAAATTCTTCTCAAATGAAGCTAGGTGGAGTTATTTAGATGTGGTAATGGAAATTGATGATATTCTTATTATAGAGTAAATGCTACATGATTTAGAGAAATAATATTAGATATAATTGACTTGGTACTTTAAAAATAGATATTTATCAATGACCAGTTTCAAAATTATTATCTGAAAAGTTTTATAGAAAACAATATAACCTTAACTAAATGGTAAATGTTGTATGAAGATAGTCGTTTTCCTAATTTAAATTATGTGATTCTATGTTTGCTAACTGTCTAAGACTGAATATTTTCATGTGAGGTATAGAGTAAATTCCAGCAAAAAGAATAGTGGGAACCAATTCTGTATCTCACCTACTCTGCAATCTGTCCACAAAAGGACCAGTCTGGGACACAATGTCAATGAAAAGTAGACTGATGAATTGCATTTTCTCTTGTGTCTGGGGCACTGAATCCAAGCAAGGTTACACTGTTATTTGTTGAAATAATAGCTGGATACAGAGAAAGTGCTATTGATCTTTTCATTAATAAATCACGAGTAAACAACGCAAGCTCCTTGAACTGCTAGGGAAAAATTATGATATCTCATTTCCCGTTTGCCTCCTCAAGTAGGGCAGGATCATTCACTACATATGCAAACCGGAAGCTTTAGTTCAGAGTTGGCTTCTAACATCTTTTTCAGAGAAAATTCTATAAGTTCACCTCTAATGACAAACAGCCTTTAATATAACTTTCTTTTAATTTCTCCACCAATTCCTTCTTTTCCTCTTTCACTCCTTCCTCTTCCTCCCATCTCTTCTTTATTTTTTTTTAAGGTTTTATTTATTTATTTGACAGAGAGAGAGAGAGAGATTACAAGTAGGCAGAGAGGCAGGCAGAGAGAGAGGGGGAAGCAGGCTCTCTGCTGAGCAGGGAGCCCAATGTGGGGCTCCATCCCAGGACCCTGAAGTCATGACCTGAGCCAAAGGCAGGGGCTTTAACCCACTGAGCCACCCAGGCGCCCCTTTATTTTTTTTTTTTTTAAGATTTTATTTATTTATTTGAGAGTGAGAGAGAGAGTGAGAAAGAGCATGAGAGGGGAGAAGGTCAGAGGGAGAAGCAGACTCTCTGTGGAGGGGAGAGCCTGATGTGGGACTTTATCCCAGGACTCTGGAATCATGACCTGAGCCGAAGGCAGTCGGTTAAACAACTGATCCACCCAGGCGCCACCCCCCCTCCTCTTTACTGAGCACGACTTTCTTTGGGAGAATAGGAGAGGATCCCCAAAATAGAAACTTGTTCTTAGAAGACCAACAAAACAAGAGAAATCCTCCTGTGCTATCTTCCCTGACAACGCAGAGTGAATAGACTGCTGTCAGTGGGGACTCACGTGGCATTGTGGGTTGCTAGGCCTGGCAAGCAGACAGAACTACCCTAGCAGGTGAGGAAGCCAGGGTTTTAGCAGCAGCCAATGAGAGGAGGGGTGGACCCTGCGGGTTGCTGAGGAGGATCAGCTTCTTCAGTAGGTGCAGCAGGTGATTCAGGCAACAGTAACTGGTAACTGAGTGCTTCCATGGTCTAATGATTGCACACATGATACATCATACATTTGGACATGTTAGTAAGGCAGGGAGTAAGGGAATTTAAGAATAAGTAGAGAGAGCCAACCCGCAGGGACTGAGGTGCAGCCACAGGATTCCTGCACACAGAAAAATGGAGTGAAGAACAAGGCAAGTCCTGATCTAGAAGAAAATCCTTCAGTAAAAATACATTTATGGATATCTTTATTGCTCAATATTGTTATGCTAATTGTGGTATAATTGCATAATGTTCTCTTGCCTATTTGGCTTTTTCAGCAGAGTTTGAGTTGATTGGGACCTCAATATGATTAAAAGGAAAATCTAATTAGAAAAAAATATGTACATACTGACTTGGCAAATATTTTCGTATAAATGTAATGAGCAGGGCACAATTAGTTTAGGACAAATGTGGGTCCCTCTGTGCCAAAGTAATAAGAAAAAAAGTAAGTGAAGAAGGTAGCAAGCTTCAGATAGATTTTGTTATACTGCTACGTCATCAATTAATTTCAGAATACTGGAATGGTGTACTGAACATGTACTTTAGTACCAGTCTAATGTGTAATTATAAACAAATTCTGTCCTCAACATATGTTGTTGTCTTTATAAAAAGATAAAAATAACCAACCAACCAACTAACCAACTAGCCAAGTACCAACTCATCATAGTTAAGGCTTTACACCTTTCATCCCAATGAGTCATTTCTTAAAGAAGATGGATATTGGTAACTGCTAACACAGCTTCAGGTAGCACTGAAAACTCTTGGTTACTTTGGCCTCATACTTTCTTTTAGTCAATAATATGCTGACAATAGGGAAGAATCTAAGTATCCTTAAGGAAACTGGGATAAGTGTGTGGATGGCAAGAAGCGGCTGGATATTCCTTACCATCAGAATTTAACTATGTCCTTTACTTTTCAGAACAGAAATGAGAGTAGAAATGAAATGTTACTGATATTTCAGACTAGGGATTTTGTCAGAATAGCTCCTAGTTTGTAATGAGAATTTTCCCCCTGCAAGATATTTTTTCCACTCCATATCTTCCAAATAGAAGCAGATTTCTGTTAATATTCAAAGGTATTTTCTAGTAGAGGAAAACTAAAATTGTCAGTATCCACAGAAAAAAGCAGCATTTTTGACAGAATGGGTCTTGTTTTATTACCGGCTGGGCAGAGAAAAGACTAGGGTCTTTCTTTTGATAATTTATAAGTGAATATAAATCCTCTTTTGATAGTTCAACTGAATGTTGAAAATACTTCATGCAAGCTTGAAAAGATTAGTTTTGGAATGTAAGATTCTCTGTTGTATATCTGTGCAATTGAGTTTATTAACTGTTCCTTAAATCCTCTTTGTTAGTAATTGACTCCTAATCTATCCACTGATTAAAGAAATATATTTAAATCTTTAATTAGATTTGTGAATTTTATCAATTTCTTGTAATTTATTCTTATAATTTATGAGTTTCCATGTAAATTATTTTTTTCTAGTGTTCTTTTATTATTTCATTATACGAATTCCTTCATACTAATAATCTTTGCCTATAATTCCATTTTTATTCAGGTAGCTGTTGATTATTATATTGTTGAAGAATATTTTTCAATCATCCCTGTCAAACTGCCCACATCATTTTTAAGGTGTATCTATTGGAGCAAGCAGCATTATTTGTTGTATTCACCAATTTAAAAAAATAGACTTATATATGTCATCTTTTGTTTTACTTAATTCTTTCTTTTTTGGAATAATTGTTATGTGTATGCTGGAGCCTCCCAAGCTCTTGACCTGATTTTTAAAGTCTCTATTTTGTTATCTCTTCAGTCTACATTTGGATGTGTTTTTCTGTATCATCTTTGAATTTACTAATTTTCTCCTCATGATACTTTGGATTGGAGTTGGCCTCATTTCTAAGTTTTCAAGTTCAGTGAAATTATTTGATAATTTCTTGAGATCTCTAATTTGTTATCTAAATTCTCCCATTTTTGCACCATTTCTTTAAGTTTTTTCCCCCCCACAAATTCTTGTTCTGCTTTGATGAATGCTATCTCTTCCTGTGCTCTTTAAGGAAGGCTAAACATATTTGTTTTCATTTTATCAGTGGTGAATTAATCAGTTGTTTTCTTTTAATGTTGCAAACTATCTGCCTATTCATTATTTATTGGCTTATATTAAGTGGACTTTTTGTTTTTCTATCTCATCGGCTTTTATCCCTTCTTATTTGGCAGTTTTACAAACTCCCCAGAATTTCCAGACCAGAACGAGGTCTTGTATTTGTAACCCAAGGCTACTGCTTCTCAGAGGTCTTGGCAATGTAGAAAGTCCAATTACTAAGCCCATTGATAATATGGCTCAAGTCCTGACCTCTAGGCTGTGTTTCCTTACTTCTGCTTTTCTTACTTAATCTAAGCTTTAGCTCAGGCATCATTTAGTCATAGATTGGGACAACTGAATAAACCCTGAGTATGATAAAAATTATTTTATCGCCCAAGTGGGCATGGATCAGGATCCACTTTACTTTCTCTTACTTCCTGAGTTGGGAATTTCCAGCTGACCTGCCTTCTTACAGACCCCAAATTTGGCTGGCCCATAGTTGTAGTTCTGCTACAGTGTTGTATTTTGATTCCATTCTTGTGCTACTGAGATGGTTGTCTTATTTTATTTATTTTATTTATTTTTTTAAAGATTTTATTTATTTATTTGACAGAGAGAGATCACAAGCAGGCAGAGAGGCAGGCAGAGAGAGAGGGGGAAGGAGGCTTCCTGCTGAGTAGAGAGCCTGATGCGGGGCTCAGTCCCAGGACCCTGAGATCATGACCTGAACCGAAGGCAGAGGCTTTAACCCACTGAGCCACCCAGGCACCCCTGGTTGTCTTATTTTAGATTTCAACTATTTCTTGAAATTAAAAATTGTTTTTTACAGTTGTATTTCCCATTGTTTTACCTTAGAAGAAATGGGTCTCAAAACAGAGCTATAATACTATGTTGTCTATAACTGCATTGTCCAAAATGGTGGCCATTAACCGCATTTGACAATTTAAATAGAAATCAGTTAAAATTAAGTAAAATAAGAAATTCAGCTCCTCAGGGGCGCCTGGGTGGCTCAGTGGGTTAAAGCCTCTGCCTTCGGCTCAGGTCATGATCTCAGGGTCCTGGGATCGAGCCCTGCATCGGGCTCTCTGCTCCGCAGGGAGCCTGCTTCCCCCTCTCTCTCTGCCTGCCTCTCTGCCTAATTGTGATCTCTCTCTCTCTGTCAAATAAATAAATAAAAATCTTAAAAAAAAAAAAAAAAGAAAGAAATTCAGCTCCTCAGTCATCTTAGTCACGTTTCAAGTTCTCAATAGTTCCATGAGGCTTTTAGCTACCATTATGGGTAGTGCAGATATAGAATATTTCTATCATTTTAGACAGTTCTCTTGGGTAGCTCTGGTCTATACTATGAAGTTAAATATTGAAAAGAGAGAAAAAAAGGCTGCAGATGTTTGAATCTATTATGAGGTTGTTGGAAAACCAGAGTTCACTAAATTGTTAAAAGACACGTGTAGAATATGCAAGAATGGAATTCTATGTGCTTTCTTTTCAACAACATCTCTATAGTAGCCTACTATGAATTTTTCCTTAAGGTATAATCTTATGATTTTGGAGCCAGGAGACTGGGGGTGCCAATTCCAGCCCTTCCCCTTACTAAGAATGTGATTTATAACTAGATACCTGACTTCTCTGAACTCTCATTTTCTCATTTGAAAATTGAGATGGTAGTTATCTTGCCAATTTTGTGTGATCTTCGAAAGTGTAGTGTGTTTTATTAAGGTGTATTTCAGGATTAATTAGTATCCCTTACACATTATTCAGTATAAAGGTGACCCTTTCATACTTAAATTTTTACTTTTCTTTAAATTTTGTTTTTGTTTGTGTTTTCTCAAGTAACATAATGTTCATTCTAATTCCATTTGGATATCAGAAATATCCATGTCAGATGCTCTACTGATTGAGCCAGCCAGGTGCCCCTATGTCTACCCCATGTGTAATTATTTCAAGAGAGACTCAAGTTTGAGTAAGTGGGAAAAGGATGCTTCCCAAACAGATATACTCTTGGATAAGCAGGTCATTTGGATTAAAGGGAACTAATGAAGATAATCAGTGACATTCCACTGCACAGTCTCACAATTGCAGGCCTAGTGATGAAGCATACGTATTTCTATACCTTAGTCTAATATATTTAAATCTATAGCGTTTTAGCAGTGTTAGCACCCATTGTACAACATGACTCATTTTTATTAGGCATTATCAGACACACCATGAAACCAAGAGCCAAAGCCACAAATAAGATTTAAATCTAATGGGTGCACCCATCTCCATAACTCAGAGTAGTCTTTTTTTTTTTAAAGATTTTATTTATTTATTTGACAGAGAGAGATCACAAGTAGGCAGAGAGGAAGGCAGAGAGAGGGGGAAGCAGGCTCCCTGCCGAGCAGAGAGCCCGATGCGGGGCTTGATCCCAGGACCCTGGGATCATGACCTGAGCAGAAGGCAGAAGCTTTAACCCACTGAGCCACCCAGGCGCCCCCAGAGTAGTCTTTATATGTGTGCAGTTTAGTTAAGTTTTTTGTTTTGCTTTGTTGCGTTGGTAGAATATCTTAACCCAAACATTTTTTTTAAGATTTTATTTCTTTTGTGAGAGAGAGAGAGAGAGAACAAGCAGGAGGAGGGGCAGAGGGAAGGGCAGAGGGACAGGCAAACTCCTCGTTGAGTGGGGAGCCCAACTTGGGGCTCAATCCCAGGACTCTGATATCATGACCTGAGCCAAAGTCAGCTGCGTAACCGACTGAGCCACACAGACGTCCCTTTAACACAAACATTTTTATCAAGAACTTCAAAGTTTTAAAATAATAGACTTTTGAACATTGTGATCTGTATAATAATTACAAGATTCTATATTTATTCCCAAATCGTTACATTTGCTTACGGGAAAGACAATCTCTTACTGTATAACAAATGCCAATTTTGAGGGGGTAGAAGTAATTAGGAGATGGCAATTTTTGAATGATGCTATATATTCTGCTTCAATTTATCTACTCTTACTATTTTATGATCATTAAACAATGTTTACTTCTCATAGATGAAATCGAGATGTGCATTATTCTAAGATTTATCATTTGTAGTCTATTTTTTATGGCATTTACCCAAATCCTAATACTTACGATGTTTGTTTATAGCAACTGGTTCTTGTAAATGTTACACATTGTAGTGACAACAGTTTCTTTTTGTTGTCAGCATTTTTTGTTATTTATGATTCTGAGTGTAACTTTATTTTGAAAAATAAAGAGTAAAATAAAATTTTACTGGTAAAATTTATCCTACAATTGCAAAAAAAAAAAAAGAAAGATGGCATCTAACAATGATGTTAATATAGAGGAATAAAAAAACTCCATATTTTACAAGTTTAAACCCAAGTCAAATGTTTTGTGTATATAGGAAAATCTGTTTCCTTCTTACCATCTCTACTGCTATCTTATCATTGCCCTGCTGGTCACCATTATTTCTGGCCTTTTACCTCGATGTTCTCCTTCCTTCTACTATTGTGAAGGGGGCTCTTCCAGGAACTGAGAATATCATCTTAGCAAGACTAGCATGATTTCTACAATTATAAGCATGGGATGGAGTCCAGACATTTAGGTTTTTAACATGCTGCCTAGCTGATATTTCTGTATTTGTTCCACAGACCCTACTCTGACAAATATTTTTCTAGAGCAATGATTCTTAAACTTGCTAGTCATGAGTCTCACTGGTGATGATGGCCAAATCAGATCCCTGGGGTTACATTTGACCTAGTGCAGATGAATATCTAGGAGATGAAGCTGGGAATCTTCACTTTTAGTTGGATCCCCAGATGATCCTAACAATCAATAAATGATGTTTGGGAAACATCACCCCAGAGGCCTGTGCAAACAGTAGATCACATAGACTAGGGCCCAGAAGCTCAGCTGAAACCTCTCCGGGACCAAGAGGCTCGCTTATGACCCTCAGAGGAGTAGCACCTGGGGCCAGGAAGCTGCAGCGCTAAGGCTAGCCCAGCTGCCTCAAAGTAGGAACAGCTGACAAGCCAGATGGTGGAGCCCCTGCAAATACAGAAAAATCCCTCCTGGATGCTCAGCCCTCCAGAAGAATAACCCCAGGACGGAGAGTGCCAGAGCCATCTGTCAAAGAAGGAACGGAAGGCCCTGGGAGGCAGCACACCTCACCCAGCTTCCCCCGGGAAGCCAGAAGGGCACAGGTATTCTCTCTCAGGATGGGGAAAGCCAAACTTGTCTGGTGGTTACTGGTCCAAATTTTGAAAGAACCCAAAGGAAAAAGGTAAAGAATTCCATGGGACGTTTTCTATCTGGGGGAGGTGGTGGAAGGCACGAAGAATAATAACTACAATGTTATAGGAATCTTACGTTGTCTCTTTTAACCCGCACAGAGCATCTTCAAGGTAAGTTATTTATCGTAAATGTGGCGGCTAAAGTGCAGAAAGGTTATTTTTCGCAAACTGAGTCTTCAGGTCAAGTTATACTCTCTATCTGTTGTTTTTCTTATAATGTGTGCTCAAGACTGAGTCCTAACCATAATGCTGGGCAGCTGAGTTTTATCCCAGGATAATGGTTTTCATGTTTCCATTGATTGAGTTTTTAAATTAGCCCTTTTGGAGAACTATTTTATATGGTTTGTGAATGTGGTACTAAACGACTATTTCTGGGAAACTCTATATGAAGAATGAATCTTGCCCAGAGGGCCTAAACATTCCTTGTTAAAGTAACCGAATGGCCTTTTCTTGACTATGTCACATTTTCTCTAGAATCTCATTTTATAATCCAGTTTCAGCTTGTGTTCTGTAATTGTCCATTCACTAATAATGTTACTGTATAATAAACTTAGAAATATGAAATTAACATCTAATTTTTAGCTTGACAGAGATTTTAATGGGTAAATAGTGGTGGAATAAAAAATTCCAAACTAAATATAGACTCTCTCTAGTAAAATATTGTAATACAAGAGAGACACTCAGTATGCAGAGGGATAAGAAATGTGATTACTTTTATTTCATTTACTGGAAACTACCAAATCGGTAAAACCTTGGGAAATTGAGTTTTCTCTAAAAATGATTCACAAGAAGTTTCCCAGGCCTCTGACCATGTGTGAGGTGAATCTACACGTTTATTTTGCGTTTATGAAGCAAATTGTTTCTTCTAACTCAGATTGTCCTAGTGGAGCCTCTGTGAAAGATTCATGCCATTGTAATGTGAGGCAAAAATAAATTTTAAAAGGTTATCTATTCCTATTCCTTTTCTTCTCATTTTAGCTGGCCCATTCTAGGTGGATGAAGTTTTAAGGCTATTAGAGAAGAAAGTTCACAGCCTTTTACTGACTCTTTCAACCTTTCACCTCGCTGCTTGCTCTATTTTAAATTTATATCAGCCCTACTGGAGGCGGCTCATAGGTGAGTGAGAGCAACAAGAAAACTTGAAAAAATATTCTATGAGGAGAGTGGAAGGAATTTTAGCTAACTGCGAGAAGCATAGGTTATTTTTTAAGCATTTGAAGAGATGTGAAACAGAGGAGTAGACACCTGTCTTTTTAGAGTTGCCTCTGCTGATGGATAAAAATTGCAGGAAGGTGAATTTCAGGGATATATTAAGAAGAATTTTATAGCAATCATTTAGGGTGTTGACCATACTTGCAGGTGTTAATGTAGAAGGAATTGAAGCATGACTAAGTATTTGGGTAGGCTATGTCTCCCATACTGTACACAATGTATTCGAACCTCAGGGAATTTGAGTATCTCTCCATAGGCCATACAAATTGAATCAGAGCTAGTGCTGCTAGGTCTACTTCAAGTCCAATGAGTCTGGCATTGTACCCAACTTCTGATGCTCAGAATTTTAATCAACCACTACCCCTACGTCTTTGCATAGGAGACAACGGAGTCTCAGATTGAGAAGGGAACTTGCTTAAATTTACATGTAAAGCAGTTTGTAATAGTACATGGCTCATGTAAATGGAAAGCCATTAATAGGACTTTGCTTTCCAAGGTGGGCTGAATTACAGACGGAAACTTCAGAGGTCACTTTATCACACGTAAACTCCCTTCTATAGCTTGCTTGACAAATGGTTATTCAACTAATGCTTAAAAATTCAACCTAGGGAATATTCCTTTCCGTGTTTGGTGGCAACGGTTTTTATGTTGAACTAGAAAACTCTCTCTTTTCCTACTCCAACTCTGACTCGGGAGAAATATTGAATAAATTTGCCTTTTTAAAAATGTTAATCTCCAAACTTTGAAGATGTTTCAGTCAGGAGAGTGACCTCCCCATGCTAATTGTTTGGGTTTTTGTTGTTCTTGCAGATGTTGTTTTGTTGTTTGTTCAGTTTATAGTTGGAAAGGTTAAGATTCAAGTAATTATCAGGAGTACATTATCTTGGGAAGCTTTCTTAGTTTGTGAACTATTTCTATGCAAAATAGAAACTAAAGATTAGAAAGAAAGTGCTCCCAGAGAAATTTAACTTCCTGAGTTGTGATGAGAGTGGCGAACAGTGCTTCCTTTTTACCACCAGAGGTCTTCAAAGGACCTATAATAGCTGCACCTTCTCTAGCCGAGGAGGAAAAACCTCTGAGGACAAAGCTGACGGAAACTCTCAGCAAGTAATTTATTCAAGAACTTAAGGAATTATTAGTGTTCTATAGCCTTAAGGCTAACCATTTCTGCTAGACAGAATTCAGGCCAAGAAAAAACTAATGAAAAAATGAATAACCAAACCCTCAAATACAGAATAGTTAAAATAGATCATTTTATATTTAATTTTGATTCATTGGTAATCATTTTAGTTTATGTTGGGGAGCTTCTGATACTCATTGCAAGGATTAAAAACTTCTTATCAATATTGCATAAAAGAGGAAATCCACTATCATTTACATTATTGACATATATTTATGAATATATTATGTGTATATTATAAATATGTAAAAATCCTGATTTTTTTTTTTTTTTTTTTGCCTCTAAATTTAAAGGTTAAGAGACAACGTGGGCTAATTCCTCTTGACTTATTCTAAATCACTGGAAAGCAAAGCCAGGCAAAGATTTTTATATCCATTTAGAAAAACAGCTCTATATATAATTTGAGTACCAATTGTCTCCTTTCATAGTTCCTTTGTATTTTTTATGTGACTTATTTAATTCACTATTTATTGAAAGCCTATTATATGCCTGCTGTTTTACCAAAAGATGGCATACATAGAAATTGCAATCACACATGATCACTGTTCTTAAGAAATTCACAATTTACTGCAAGAAAAAGAGGCAAAGAATTACAATTCAACTTTATAAATGCTGAATTAGAAAGATGAGCATAGTAAGGGCAGGGGAGCCCCCAGAAGTGGTAACTAACTCAGGGAGAATCAGAAGATTCACCAACGAGTAGACACATGAACTAGGTATTGGAAGCAAAAAGGCAGTCATGTTGTGAAAGGTATAGGGAACAAGGGCAATGTTTTATGAAGGAGAAGGAATGTGAACAGAGGAAAGCAAAGCCCTGAGCCAGAAGAGGATACAACCTATTAGGATTGATGGCAAGTGGATGGAGAAATTTGCCTGGAGCGGTAACACAAGCTTAGAGTTTTGCTTACTGTATGTGAAATGCAATCAGTAAATGCAGCCTCGATGATTTTATATTGAGCACGAGGATGAAATATTCTCGTTATTTTATAATACTTAACCATAGGAAAATAGTTTCCCTAATCAGAGTCCTAAACCAAATTTAAAAAAGCCTCCCGCAAGGATCTGAAAAACAATTTAAAATTTTTATTTTTATAGTCTACCCCCATTTTTTTCTCACAAACTTTTTGTTTCCCCTTTCCTCTGTTTTTTGTTTGTTTGTTTGTTTGTTTCCCCTTTACTCTTGCTGTAGGTTGGCATGTTGCATTTTTTTTTTTTTTAATCTAGTGAGAAGAGACAATGGAGAATGAGGCATGTCTTAGTTGGAGGAGGAGGAACTCCAAATAATGTGGGTGTGTTCAGGGAAATGTTTGTGTGTTTACTGCTTTTGTAAGGCAGGAAACAAGGACATATTACAAAACCATTAAAAATAGAAAAAAAATACAATAATACATTTTAATTGTATTTTATGGTCATAACAGTACTGCCCAAAGGGACTTAACACAATTCAACCATTATGTTCATAGACATTTGCTAGTCTTCCAGTGACATAGCTGCTCTCTTCTTCAGTCTTGATAGTATATACGTGTTAAAGAAAAAAAAAAAGTAAGATTCTAGAGTTTGAGCTTTAGTTTCCTGCTCTCTGCAGGATTGAGTTTGAGTCTCTATTTACATTTGTACAAGAAATATAACAGATTGGAAACTTCTAACCAGTCTCCCTCCCTCTCATCGAATTTTCTTTCTCCTAATTGGACCACTCTTGGATTCCATTGTCTCACTCTTGTGCAGGGTCTGTGAGACCCCTCATGGCAATTCTCCATCTGCCTCCCCAGCCCTTTTCTTTCCTGGCTCAGTCACATCAAACTTCTCCCACTTTCCATGACTTGGCATTTTAGGGGAACCCCAGGCCTTTGCACAAGTTGTTCCCTCCATCTGAGGTCCCCTCTGTCCAGGTTCCCCTCCACTCTCTCCCAGGTCTTCCCTTCTCTGTCTATACAATAAGACAATTAGCACACTCGAAATTACAGTATCACAAAAATACTACTTTCTTTGACAGCCATTATCTCTTTGGACCTCTAATTCTAGACTAAACTGTGAATGCAAGGCCCTTCTGTTTTCACGCAGGACCCAAGGCAGTGCCCACGCATAGTAGGTATTGAGTAGATTTGTGTTGGCTCAATGAATGGAGGAAGAGCTGCGGGGAGATATATACGTATTGAAATAATCATATAAGTGGCAGGACTATTTAGCTCATTTTTTTTTCTTTTTTTAGATTAAGGAGGACAGGTTAGCTTCAGATTAAGGTGTTTTAATATAAATAATCTGTGCAACATTAGTTTACTATTATCCTGAATGTTTTGTATTTTAGGATACCAAAAAAATAGATTTCTCATTTCTCATTTCTTCAAGGCTGTCGATGAAGTGGTGTTTGGAACAAATCTTGATTAGAATTTACTTAAGACAATTGCTGTCGTCTTCGTATTCTCACTTAAAGCTCTTTTCTTCAAAAGGAAATACTTTTCCTTATGTATTACTAAATTGAGCACCTGTTGAAAGAGTAATGGATATCTCCAGCAGCCTCTTGAGTCTTAATGCTTGAGATGAGAAGCAGAAGAACGTATTTATTTTTTCCGATATGCTTTAAACCATGAAAACAGATTCCCATTGAACATGTTTGATCTCTCTCAGCACCTCTTTCAAGGAAGCCAGTTCCATCCACTTTGTTCCTTGCGGTACAGCATTGAGTGATTATGTGGACTAATATGCAATAGAGGGGTTAAAGCACAGCTCCGTGATGATTGCTTTCACTTCTAAGACCTTGAAATAGACTTGTGTTCTTTTGAGTATTACTTTACCTATAACCAGTGTTTTTCGAACAATCTCATTTGTCGACTCTACATTTGGGACGTCGGTTTTGAATGTTGATGCTGCAAACTTCTTCTCGGCTGAACAGGAAGTTGGTGTAGTGTCAGCCTCCTCTAGTTCTTCCTTCACAACTAACCTGATATTTGTTAAGAATACATTTAAAAATGTTGACGTATTTACACTTGGTTGGGTTTTTCTATGCACAAAAAATATATATATAAAGAGCACTGTAAGAAAAAGTGAATCAGTACTGCATTGAGTTTCATTGTTAGGGAAGAAAGCCTTTACATTTAAATTTCTCTCCTACTGCATATAGCATAAGTTAATTTCTTTTTTTTTTTTTTTAAGATTTTATTTATTTATTTGACACAGAGAGAGAGATCACAAGCAGGCAGAGAGGCAGGCAGGCAGAGAGAGAGGGGGAAGCAGGCTCCCCGCTGAGCAGAGAGCCCGCTGTGGGGCTTGATCCCAGGATTCTGAGATCATGACCTGAGCCAAAGGCAGAGGCTTTAACCCACTGAGCCACCCAGGCGCCCCAGCATGAATTAATTTCTAAGGGATCTTTACATCTACGAGATGATTTTTAATTATCTATTCTGAGATCAGCAAGCTACTACTGGTACCACCAACTCAAACCTGTCACGTAATTTTGTCAATACATTTTATTAGAATAGAGCTGCTCCCATTTATCTGTGTGGCTTTTGCACTACAATAGAATTGAAGAGTAGCAGCAGAGACTGTGTAATTACAAAATCTAATATATTTATCTTCTTGTTGGGTCCAGAAAAATTTCACCAACCCCTGATTGTAACTGATGCTACTTAGTACAATTTTATTGGCTTATATAATGTTATTATTTATCATTTGTTCTTGGATAATGCTGTAACAGGTTATACGTTACATATTCAACCTTTACAACATACATTTAAAAAGGAAACAAATTTTAATTGTGCATTGAATGAAAAAAGGTAAAATATAGAGAGATCTCTTATAGGATTAAGGGAAAATTGACAAAAGATAGGTGAAATAAAATAATTAGCAGAATGAATAATAATATTGCTATAAATATCAATCTGTAGAATAACTTGTTTTTTAATTTTCTTATTATGCAACTGTTTACTATCCATTTCTCAGGAAAAACATTCTAAGGAGAACAGAGATAATACTACCTGCAAAAATTCATGTATTTCATCTATTTTAAGACAGAGGAATTTGACCAAGGTCAATTAAGATAATGTCTCCCCTTCTTAAGTTATAACATTGTTATTTGTGTCATTTGTACTGCAGTTCCCAGTAATTAAAACAGCAGGTTACAGATGGATTATTTCGGCATGGGCACACTCATCGTCTTGCCCTCCGGTTAGATGGACATTGTCTTATGTAGACACTACCCATTGTCCCCAGGCAAGACTCTCTTAGATTGTCCTTGCAGGAGGAAATTAGCCTAAATAAATCTCTTTTATTTGTCTCACAAGTCTTTGAAAAGAACTATATTAGTGACTGCCAGCTGAGTTGCTCCAAACAGGAAAAACAATTCAATAATCTTATGCTTTTGATGTCAACCTGACATAAAGTTAAAAAGAAAGAGATTCTGTTATTTAAGAGAAGATTTTAAAAGAGTTTCTTTGAAGTGCATATTTACTTATAAACTTTTTTTTTAGATTGACTGAAAGAAATCACATTCCCCTGAAAATTCTCTAGTTGATGTACTCCATAGCAAGACCTGCCTAAAAAGTAGCAGTTATGAAAAATTTAAAGAGGAAAGAGAAAAGATGAGAAAGCTTCAAAACGATATGCTCATTTGTTTTTGGAATGGAAGGGCATGTTTTTGGCAGAGTACCAAATGACTGTTTATCCACTTGTTTAGGGCTGTGCAGAATTTGTAGAAAGATCTTAACATGTGTATATCGCCTGTATCCCTTAGGTTATCCAATATATCTGCTCCATTCCATAATCAGAAAACCATTTTCCCCCCTAAGTCAGGGAATGCTCTGTTAAGATGTTTCAGTGTGTGACGGAATATTATCCTTACGCTTCCTGTGTGTAAATGTATAGTATAAATCGTATATCAGCATGTTTGAGTCTTCTTAAGTGCTTAGCACTATCCCACCTTCCTTTAGAAAGGCCCAATGTTGAAAAATCCAGAGGATTTAATTAACTGGCTGCTTTGGTTTTAGATGTAAATGTCTTTTATAATTTATGGTTCTCCCCATAGTCATGAAACCTCTTCTACCGTCCTGTTTATCTGTATTGCTTGCCACATGTCCTTCTCACCATCAATCAATATCCTACCCATCATTTCGGACCAAGTCCAAGCCCTGTCACATTCATGAAGACAGTTTTGATCACACAGCCTGACAGGATATCTTCTTCCTCTGCTCTCTCCTAGCATTTATTACCAATTCCACTCCCAGGCTTTATCCTACTGTCTCGTATTGCTCTTACCTTTAGTAAATGTCTTATGTGTCCTATTGCATGATAAGCTCTTAGGCCAAGTGACTGGCTCTTACACTTTTGTGCTCCTCTCATAGTACCTTGAATATCCTGGTTACTAAAAATGACTGAAAAGACATTTTCATACAAGATACGATATTTTTGGATAGTTACCTTTTTAAGATTAAGATTATACATTTATGTTTCTCTTTAATGATAGTTCAGGTAATTAGGAGTTGACTTAAATTGTTACCACTTATGGGACTAGAAAAGAAATCTCTTCCAAATCACGATTGATTGCTCAGGAATTAAATACTCTACAGAAGACAGTTTTGTACAGTCAAACCCACGAGTAATTCTGTCTTTGTCTATAATTTTTATGGCACTGTGCTAGGGCCTTATTAGCCTGAAGCTCTGATTTTTTATTTTTAAAGAGATATGTTGGAATATATTTCTCCTTTGAAATAAACATCCAATTGTGAGAAAAATCCTGTTTGCATCTAGAAAAGATAGGGAAGTATCCAGATCAATATAATATTGATCTTGCAGAAGCGGAAGTTTATTTATTTATTTTTTAAGATTTTATTTATTTGAGAGAGAGAGAGAAGGGTGGAGGGAAAGGGAAAAGCAGACTCCCCACTGAGTGTGGAGCCTGAAGTGGGACTTGATCCCAGGACTCCGAGATCATGATCTGAGCCAAAGTCAGATGCTTAACTGACTGAGCCACCCAGGCACCCCACAAGCAGAAATTTAAAATCAGTGTAGTAATAAATACCTGGAAGTTATATTATTTTGAGTGAAAAATGGGAGGGCAGTAGAAAAATATATTTAGTCTGTCTTTAAACTTACGAGTATTTTGAAATTTCAAATTTTAAAATTATTTTTGATGAACCTAAATTAGGCCTCATCTAAAGAAGATCGTGAACATTGATTTAAGATGAAGCCTAATACAGCATGATAGAAAGCATGTTATTCTTTATGCTTTATCATATGAAACGTATGAATCATTATGAATTAGAATTTACCCATCATTAGGAATCATTAGGAATTAGTATTTACCTAGTACCCACCCCGTTGCCGGAGGTGTTAATGGATTACATAGACTGTTCTTTGCATTCCTCACTACCACTAGGTGGGTTCGGCATTTGTCTCCCATTATTGCATATCAAGGAACTGAGGCCTGGAAAGCAGGTGTAGTGTTTGTCCAAGATCATACAACTGAGAAGTCATGAAGTCAGGAGGGAGAGGCAGTGTATCTGCTTTCTCATCCCATGTTGCTTTTTATAAGAATGTGTTACCAACTTTTAGCAATCTTGTTTATCAAAATCCCCCAGAGAATTTAGATGATCTCTAGCTCCTCTTTCTCTATTTTATATATATGAAAGGGAAATGTAAGAATACACTTCAAATTACCTTCAAAGGACTTTCTCCATGTAGCCTTTGGAAAAAAGCAGAATTTGCCATTTAACAGAAATTGTCACTTTTTAAGATGTATGGCATTTCCAACTC
Organism: Potos flavus; assembly: GCA_028534135.1. Taxonomy (NCBI): domain Eukaryota; kingdom Metazoa; phylum Chordata; class Mammalia; order Carnivora; family Procyonidae; genus Potos; species Potos flavus. Next base: position 102,966,058 of record CM052895.1, on the reverse strand, counting down.
CTATTCAGTGTGTTCTCAATTTGACCTCTGCATCCTTGCCTGTTGTATTTTCACTTAACTTGCCTTTTTTGTTTTTTAGAAAAACAATTTCCCTTTAATGGATTTTCTTTTAGGGTTGATACTCAGTTCAATAGTAATCAGTCTCTTGGAGCTGCAAGAGACCGTAAGGCAAGATTGTACCTCAAACCAGCATTTTACTGAGTAAAAAAACTGGCATTCAGTGAAGTGACATGATTTATCTCGACTATGGGAGGGACCCTTGTCTCCTAATTCTCAATTCAGTGGAATTCGTGATACAATACATCTTAATGAGACACTCAGAAATCAAGCAATTATGAAGTTGATTGACAATTTTTTGGAGGGAAGGATTTAGTCACTATGCTGATTTTGATCTGTCATTACTAATTAATTGTTTGAAATGGTATTTTAATATAAAGGTCATGAAAAATTAAAAGATGGCATGGAATATATAAGAGTAGATATTACTATGCTTTTATACAGGTTTTTCCAGCCTCCCCTTTTCCTCACTTTTCTCTGGTTCATTATAGAATTTGCCACATATTTCAGGTCTCCGTGATTTAGTCCCTTGTGCTTCTTTATCTGGAATTCCCTTCCATGTCTTGACTCGAAAAATTCTGTTTATTCTCCCTTTCAAATGTCCTAACCATATCCATACTTTCCCTTGACGTTGGTAGAATTAATTCCCAACTTTCTATGCTATTGTAGTAATCTGTGCCTTTATTAGTACTCATCCTTATTTTGTTGCCATTATTTCTTGTCTTTCTTCTTTCGGACTGGAAGCTCCTAGAAGGCAAGATTTTTTCTTAATCACTTTAGTGTCCCATATGACAATGTAATGCTTCGCACACAGTGGAGGCTGCAAACATATTCCTCTTGAATGAGTTATTTGCAAATCATGATCTTTCAAAGGCCATGCCCATGGTTTGTCTCCATCTCTGATTACTTCCTATTCAGTTTATAGGAAACAAACTGAGAGTTGCTGGAGAGGACGTGGGTAGGGGGATGGGGTAATTGGGCAATGGGTATTAAGGAGGGCACATGATGTGATGAGCACTGGGTGTTATACACAACTGATGAATTATTGAATTCTGCATCTGAAACTAATGAGGTACTATATGTTGGCTAATTGAATTTATATAAAAATTTAAAAAAAGAAAAAAGAAAAAAACTACCTCCTCCCCAAAACAAAGGCAATGCTGAAAAAGAAAAAAATAAAATCTAAAATTAGAGCTATAAATGAGATCATAGGATTTGATAGTTATTACAAAATTTGCTGTTATTCTTACCAGTTGCATTCTGTCTGATCACACAGTTTAAAGCTAATGCTTTATTTTCAGTGGTCTGGGTTTTGTGGTCCTTTTTTAGTAATTGGGGACATATAAATCTCTATCATAATTTCTTGCCTGATTATCATTGTAGCTAGTGACATTAATTTAGCTGTGTGTTGACTCAAGAATAAGCCTCTGATTGCTCCTTCTAATTTGACTTGGGAATTAAGTCAATGTCAAGTATAAGTTACAGGCCTTTATATCATTTCAATTTTGGTAGATCCAAGGTTTAATGTAGTATTACACACATATATAGAATAGATCTATCAAAAATATGGCTGCTTATCTTTATAGAATGAATTCATAGACAAATGCTGTTTATAAAGCTATGTTTTTGTCTTCACTATTGGTAAGGATGAAAGAAAGACAAACTTCAGTTGCAGAATATTAATTCAATAGATTACATTTGTGCATCAACACAAATGTGTTCCTCAATATACCCCTAAACCTTGATTAATAGGACACTGGGCTCCTAGAGCTGGTGTCTTCCGGTCCATATGTAGAGTTATATAATGCACAGCTGTTGGTGATTAATCACAGGCACTGGCTCATGAGTTTATTCTCTACTCCGAAGTGCAAAAAAATAATGGTGTGTGTGTGTGTGTGTGTGTGTGTGTGTAATCTGAGTAAACCAATTTTGAACACATGTAATGCTGATTTATCAGTTTCCAATTCATTAATGGGGAGCTTTTGCTTTCCCAATGACTAAAATCAGTGAAACATCTGGAAGTATGTTTATATTGGGCTTGATTGACTTTGTTTATATAACAAATTATAGTTGTATAATTTGTGACTGAAACTGTGCTTAGGTGGTATAAATGAGCTACTTCCTTAGAGATTCCCAAGTTGTGCAGGAGGCAGGTGTTGAAGTGACCCAGAATCTAGAAGTCTTTAAATGGAATTTCTAATAGATCTGCTATTTTTCTTTGCCATATCAGCAAGTACAAAAATGATCTACCATTTCAACAGCCCTAATGGAGATTAGATTGTCATGGAGTAGATTTAGATTTAATTTAACTCTTTATCTTCATCCTACCTCACCGGCCAGAGCCCGAGTTGTTACATATTTGTGCATTCTCATATAACTAAGTTAAAGTTCTACCCTAAATGTTTTGATTAATATATTACATATGATATTTCTTTCTTCCTTTTTTTTTTTTTTTTAATGATGAAGTATTTCTCTGACAGATTATCACTTGTGTTCAGGGGAAATGCAAACACTATAGCTAATTAAATGCTACTACAAAATGCACTATCTTCATTTCCAGTTCATCTGGTGAATTGCTACATTTCTTTAGTAGAAATTCCTCCTGCCGTTCATGAAAACCAGTTTCGTGAATGCTTCTAAAACCAATTCCAGCTGAAAACTGAAAATATGTTTCACAATGTCCCCAGCTTACCCAGGTTTTTCAGTTCTTTCTTTCTAGCTTCTTCTATTGACTGTGAGGGTTTTTTGAGATGTTACATTGCTTTCACTGAAACATCACATACATCAAGGAAACGAAGTGCCGTAGGACAGATTCTCCAAGGAACAGACTCAGATTCTGAGATTTATATGCAGAAGGTTCATTGGGGACTGTTCTTGTGCATGGCTGGGAAACATGATTGGAGCCATATTGAGCAGACCAAGAAGGTGAGCTATGAAGCAGTTGCAACTGTGACCTTAGACAGGCCCTACAGGAAGCCCTCCATCTGGGATGGTTCTTCAGAGTTTTTATGTTTTGAGGCAAGAAGCCAGGATTTTATCTCCTGTATCTACCAGTCATTGAATGCAGGCCATCCTTGGGGAGGGGTTGACCTTGGTCCAGTCTGCACCCTTTGGCTGAGGCTAATTCCTGGAGAGAGAGAATCGGAGAGCTGTCGACCAACATTCCCAGCAATGGAAGAAGTGACTGTTTCAGTCCCGAGGAGGATTTCAGAGCAGCACAACACAGTATCCACTATAAAGAGATGCCAAACTTTTGGTACAACATTTGTAATGCCAGTTGTGAATGATGATTTACTTGTGTGTTATACATACAAGAGCATTAAAACCATTCAAGGAAACTATGGCCTGTAAGTAGTGGATAACCATGCTATAGAATAATTGGGATGTTATCTTTATCTTTAGATAACTTTAGAAATGCGAGCCTCTGATTTCCCACTGAGACCCTAGGGAAGTTACCATCAAGATTATCATTAGCTTTAATGAGAATAATTTGTACAGAATCTCATGAGTTAGACAAAGAAAGAAACCTCTCCGCATGTGAAGCTTTGAACATCTCTTTATTCTATCCTTTAAATGAATACAAAGATGTTTTGTTTTCAGAGATTTTATCAAAATGACATTGAAGATTTCTCATATTTTTATCTTAGTCCTAATAGATTTTCAACAACGTTAGTACCAGGCATTAGTATTTAACAAATATTTCTATCAATCTGGGTTTCAAAATTATAAATAATAAAGAATTACATGGACTGCTAAACAAAATAATAGAGCTAGAATCTAAGGGTCAAATGAATCCATTTTAAAGCTATGTTTAGATTGAAGAGGACTCTAAGTAGTTGAATGATACACATTTTGATACTAATAGACACAGTTATTGCCACGGCAAACATAAATCCAGATGTGTGGTGAGCATAAGGAAGTGGCAAAGTGGCATAATTGAATCAAACACATAAAACTTACTAGTTGAATGAACAGGTCAATTTGCGTTTAACACTGAGGGATCAACTGGTATTTGGAAGGAGTGTTCATGACAGATGGCATAGTTATGTAGTCCTAGTTCAGTCAATTAACAAGTAATTGACAGATGTACTCATGGTGCTGAGTAATTATTTGAATAAAAATGTTTAGAATTGTTTCTTAAACTTCAAAGTTTACCAGATGTGATTGTAGTAAATTCTTTACATAAACAGAACTAAACGAATTAACATATTCATTAATTCAAAATGCCAGTAAAGTTTCAACTGTATAATTAACTCATCCTCATGGTTTGCTTAATGAAACAATCCATCTGATCTTGGTCTTTTGTAAATGATGACAATAACAAAATGAAGACTTCTATAAGGTAAACATCAATTTTGTTGACGTTTAGTAGGAAAGCCCCCTAAATCAGACATTGGATAAAGAGAAATTACAAAAGAACCATATTCATCATAAAGTCTTGATTATCAGTGGACATTGCCCTCATAGAATTTTGTACTAACTTGATTAGGTTAATTTTTTTCTTTAAGCTCAGGATATAAAAACTTCATCTGCTTTACGTTGTGCTAGAGAAAAATGGTTCCTAGGTCACATATTCTACCTTAACCCTCAGATTAGGAGTCATGGAGCAGGCACCCCTCCAAAGCTTTAAGAGTTCTATTTTCTTCTTGCTGAAGTATATCCTTCAGCATGACTTTCGGTGAGGATCTACAGACAACATTTTATTTGTGCTTTTGTGTTTATGAATATCTAGGCAGGGAGTCTGCTTCTCCCTCTCCCTCTGCCCTTCCCCTGCTCCTTTCTCTCTCTCTCAAATAAATAAATAAAATCTTTAAAAAAAAAAGTTTGGAAAGTGAGAAAAAAATAGGGAACAAAGTAATTGACCTAACAAACTTAAAAATACTAAAATTATGACCATCACTAATAATAACTGTTTGGGGAGGGCTTAAAAACAAGGTCAAGTACCTGAAGAAAATAGAATTTGTTATATAACTTTGAATCTTTTGAAAGATGATAGTAATCATTAATTAACTTTAGACTTTAGTAGGAAGAAATAAAATTAAGTGTGTATGTTAAAATTTTAAAGGAAACAAAACCACTGCAGTAATAGAAATAGAATGTTTAATTTCTAATCAGGAAAAAATTTCTATTAAGTTAACAGAAGGCAGGAAAAGAAAAGAAAGGAAAACAAAACAAAATACACAAGATAAAGAAAAGGATAGTCAACTAAAAACCTTAGTTTAAAATGTAATTAATACAAATATATTAGTAATTGGAAGATTCATTATCCTATTAGAAGACCAAGACCATCAGATTTGATTTAAAAATAAATAGCTATGTGTTGTTGGCAAACGATAATGCCTTACAAAAGAAAGTTTGAAAACCAAGACATGACAACAATTATTCTATATAAATACTAACCAAAAGAGACAAGGAATAGTTTTATCAGAAATAGAATTAGTTCTACTTCTTCCTTCCCAATGTGGATAACTTTTATTTCTTTTTTTGCCTATTACTCTGGTTAGGACTTTCAGTATTATGTTGATAGAGGTGGTCTTGTTCCTTATCTTAAGGAAAAGCTTTCAGCTTTTTACAACTGAGTATAATATTAACTGTGGTCTTGTCATATATGGCCCTTACTATGTTGAGTTACATTCCTTATATACTTGTAGAGAGCTTTTATTCTGAAAGGATATTGACTTTTATAAAATACTTTTTCCCATCTACTGAGATGATCATGATTTTTATCCTTTATTCTGTTAATGTGGTGTATTATATTTGACTTCTTATAAATGTTCAACCACCCTTGCATCTCACAGATAAGCTCCACTTGATCATTGTAGATGATCCTTTTAATGTGTAGTTGAATTGAGTTTGCTAGTATTTTGTTGGGATTTTTTTTGCATCTATGTTCATCCCAGATACTGGCCTGTATTTTTTTGTTTATTTGTTTATTTAACATCATCAAGTTCAGAAGGCAGTGTTCTATAAGTCATTGTGGTATTTATTGAACATCGATTGCATGCCAGGCATGATAATTTTCTTTTTCTTCTTTCATAGTTGAGTTTTTATTGGTTGTTCTGAGGATCAGTACAGACATCTCAATTTATATACAATTCTTAATGTATGTACAGAAAATCTTAAAAAAAATCATGTAGTTGTGATTATTTTCTAAAACTTATTCCAGTGACCTCCCAGCTTAAAATCTGGAGGCAAATTTTCCTTAACAGTATATCAAGTACCATTTCTCCAAATGTTGACACACTGTTACATTGTTATGCCCCATTAATTCACAATTTAATATCATATACACTATGTACTCAAATTTTCAATCTTGCACAGCACATTTAGAGTTTCTGGATAATTGGACTACCACAACGAAGATAGATGAGACAGAGTGCACAAAATTTTGACAGGGAGAGCCAAGATCAAAGAGTGGGTTTCTTTAGGAAACAGTTCTACCAAAAACAACACGGAATAGAAGTAATTTAAAATGTTCAAGACCTATTAAATGCACGATTGACTCCAAATTGCCATTTTAGTATACTTCATATTATCGGATAGGAAAACTACCCCATCTATGGAATGTTAAGCTGACACCCAAGGCAATCAAAGCCTCCCGTACTCAATATCCCACTCTTTTCCGATTGTACCAGAAAATACACAACCAGCAAAGGATTTTGCCTCTTAAAAACAAAAAGCATTTACACTTAAAAAATGGGTTGAGAGGCAGGCAGAGAGAGGAGGAAGCAGGCCCCTCGCTGAGCAGAGAGCCTGATGTGGGGCTCCCTCCCAGAACCCTGAGATCAGGGCCTGAGCCGAAGGCAGAGGCTTTAACCCACTGAGCCACCCAGGTACCCCGGATTCCCTCCTTCTTAAAAATATTTTTAGAGCTACTAAAAAACTTGCATTTACACAATAGTGGATAAAAATATTCCTCAAGACTGTACAAGAAGGGAGACAGGAACCACCGATAAGACATGACAATGATTTTAATCAGACTTGGCTTCTTTCTTTCCTGCTTCATCAGAAGCTGGACTCGCTTCATTTTTAGTTTCTCTGTTTTCTGCTGGGAAGTCTTTCCATTCTTTGTTAGCCACTTCAGCCTGCTTTGCCTGTGCTCCCCTCTTCCCCTTTGTGCTTTTGTGTCTGAAGATTTATCCTGTCCTGTCCCCTTTTCTGCCTTCCTTTCCACTTTTGCAGGAGCAGGTTTGGTCGACAGCCTCACCGATCTCCTCTTGGGCCCCTCCTTTGCCGACCTCTTGAGAGCCGACCTTCCTCTAGGGCATGGCAGTGGCAGGACCCAAGCGCCCAGAGCCTTCACAAAGCGGGGCTGCCTGGCCCATGCCGCGCCTTCCACCGTCTGAGCCGCTGTGAGCCACCTGATAGTTTCTGAAGATAGCCAAAAAATGTAGCAGTTTTTGTTTCAAAGAGCTCAATCTACCCAGTGACACAGACACATAAATTAAACAACAAAAAACTCAAACAAGCAAGAAAACCCTAAAAAAACCCAAAAAACAAAAAAACCAAAAACAAAAACAAAAACAAAGGCCAAAAAAACCAAATCAAAGCCACAAACAAAATACCTATAGGCTGCAAAAGAAAGGACTAAGAAAGGAATTTGAAAATAGAATTTCAGCGATCTTTACAAGGAGCAGTATGAGTTATGTTGGAAGAGGGGTGAATAGTGTAATAGTTTCGGGCAAGGGGGCAAGTAGTTATTGTAGACTATTATTAAGGGAAGTTTCCACATTCCAGTTTTATGAAGATCAATATTAGGAAACTTAATTTATTTCATGGAAATAAAGGGAGAAAAAACATGATTAGTGCCTGTACAAGTCTTAAACACCCTTAAGAGTATATTTCAGAAACCAAAGATAAATATATATAGTGAAATGTTAAAGACAGTCCCATTAAAATTAAGAACAAGGCAAGAATTGCAATGGGCACTGTGATAATTCAATATGGTAATGGAACAAAGCACTATGTGGAATAAATGTAGTAAAAATTTTTTGTTTTCTGATGATATAATTGAATACCAAAGAAAACCAAGAAACCGAACTAAAAATCTATTTGAACTAAAAGGAAAATTTATTAAGATGGCTGGCTACAAAAAATCAGGTTTTCCTTTTCTGTGAGTGTCACAGGATATTACGTTGGAAGCTTTGTCTGAACTCCAAGTTATGATGTGCTGTGAGTCAGATTATAAGCTGAAATTTCAAAGAACGTGTCTGTGAAACTGCCGAATGAGTCATACACAGGATCTAAAATGGTAAGGTTGCTGGAGATGCAGCAGGATTTGGTGAGAACTAGTTTGGAACATTCTGTGTTGCAGTCCCATCTCCCATCCAAGGGAAGGGAGGGGATAACGGACCCTCTTCCTCAAATGTAATGAGGCATATCGGATTGGTTTTGATTCATGCCTGTGGAACTTGAGACCGAAAGATTATGGCTGGCAGTTTTGTGGACTAGGTGATTACGTTTCTTCAGATAAGCTATAGTGAAAGCTGGTGTCTGGTCGTTCTTTGCCCGTCCTCTTTCCTGCTGCCAGTTGGCATTGGAGCACTTATCTTTGAGCTTGAGATGACCTTGGCACTGAAGAAGCTAAAAGGAGACTGATAATTATGGAGCCACCATTCCTGCCCCAAGCAGCCTCCAACTGAATTCTACTTCATGAGAAAGGAATACGCAACCTTATTTAAGCAACTGTTACTTGGGACTTTCTGTTAATAGCAGCTGAAATGAATCCTCTCATTTGATCTTTTCTTATTTAATCATCACAACTCGAGAGGTTTAGCAATGAGGAATAATAAGTTTACAGCTAATAAGTGGAGCTGAAAAAACATTGAGGTAGTTGTGAAGAAATATTAATAAAGTAAGTTTCAGAAGGGCTCCTGGGTGGCTCAGTCGGTTAAGCCTCGGACTCCTGATTTTGGCTCAGGTTGAGATCTCAGGGTGAGATTGAGATTTTAGATCGTACAAACTTTACCATTACAATAAAGAAGAAAAACTCTGCATGTAGTTAAAGAAGTGGCTAGTTTGGGGAGGTTAATTTTTTTTTTTTTCTTTTGAGTTTCCCAATATCCCTGCAAGTGGCACCAGGTAGATGGTATTTAGGACCATGTGAATAGGAGTGAAAATTAAGTCTTGAAAAACTATATTTCATTTCAAGTATAATAATATTTAATAAGCATACAGTATACCAGAGAACAAACAGTAGTCGTTTCACTTCCTGCTTAAATTTCAATAACTTGAATTTGATGTTTTGTCTGTGTAACCCAATTGTTTCACTTTTCCTTAGGATATCCCAAATATAAATTCTTTTTCTTTTCCATTGCTTAGAGGTTAGTTGCTTCCTTTTGTCTGTCTAGAGGCATTTGTTCAGATGTCGTCTAAGAAAAAGAAAAAAAAAAACAACTGTGGCATGATCTTTTTATCAAGAATAGAATTAATCAACTAAATATACTGTTTGCTAAGTAAATATTTTTTTCCATATAGTATATTTAGTTAGAGGAAAAATTTTCCTCAATCCATCCCCCATTTTGAGCTGATTGGAAATTTTTGAAACAAAAATAACGATATATTACATAGCTATTTTATTTAACTTTTGTAAAACTAGATTGAGATCCCAAATTGAATATAAAGATTCAGGCATGTCTGGATGGTTGTTGGGATGGGTTGTGGAAGTTTAGACTTAATAGCCTCCCAAGAAGGCTGTAAATCCTTGTCTAACACTGAGACCCCATTGCATTGTGCCTGGTTGCCAGAATTTTCTTCCTAGGTACTTGTTGAATCAATAGGTTAATGGAAGGATGGATGAGTGGATGGATAAAAGAGAGAGGGAGCACTTATTGTGAATGATAGAGCGGAGCAGAGATGACTATGGAATCCATTTCTAGAATATCAGAAGGTGGAGCATTGTAGTGAGCAGAAGATCTGTCCCTGGTATTTGTTTCCTGTCCCAATCGGCTGCACTGAATTCATGTCCAAGTCCGGAGGATATCAGGGAGCTGTGAATGATGACCGTAAGAGTGGTTTCATTAAACTTCAGCAAGACTTGAAATACAAGTAGCCCTGCTGGAAACACTATGAATCAAACCCTTCTTCCCCACATTGCAACAAAGCACCGTGACATTTTGAGAGACCATCCCTGCAGCAGTGAGTTTATCCGTGACCACTTGTAATACATCTTCTGGGAGTCACAGCCATCACCAAGGGACATTTGATATTTGTCCACGGCCAGCATTGACAGGTGTTGGAGGTAACAGCCAATAGCATTTGAGTTCTGTGAATGTGGCTTAATTACAGAGCCAGGACCAGGGCTCTGCACTGAAAGTGAGTGCTTCTTTGACTTCTACACCCTAGGTATCTTCCTTGCTCTACCCTAGTCCTGGTTTTGTTTAATTAATACCCATTAGTTTGTCATTACTAGAGAATGCTAGGTTAAAAAAAAAATTTCACTGTCTCCCATATCCACTGATGAAGTCTTTTAACAAGCAAATATGCAAAAAGGCAAAGTTAATGATCTTGACCCTAGGTATTTGCTTTTAGTGGAAAACGACTTAATATATATAAAGTCCATATATATATATGTATATACTCATATATATACACACATATATGTATATATAAAGTCCACAAACTCAGACACATATTGGATATTACAATTTTCACCCAACTTCCTTCTACATTGGTTGATGTCCTTCCTAGGAGTAACTAGATAGATAGAGGATTAGAATATAATCATTTCCCTTGGGAGCCTAACATTTATTTTTTATAGTAGCATTTTTCCCCCTTAGCAATGGTAATAAATGTAAAATGACTAGCCTGCATTCTTTTACTTCATTTTGTGGCTAAGTGGGACATTTTTAAAAAGTTTTAAAACCAAATGAAAATTATATAGTGATGTGTACCACATTGACAGGCAAACTTGTGGGCCTAGAGCACTGCTCAGAAAAGCTGTTGCTTTCTTTCCGCAGAGAATGATGGCAAATAGGTAGGACCGATTTTGGTGAATGTAGGCTGGTGTGGGACCTAATTTTAAAAATAGAAGTGTCCTGAATAATCTGTTATGTTGGCAACAGATCTAAGAACTATAGACAAATACTTATGAAGATTTGAGAAAATGAAGACAAGCAAAGACAGATTTGCCTTCACCATAGTAGTTAAGATAAATCCTTCATTCAGTTAGTAGTGCAGAGAAATTTCATTTAGATTTTAACTTTTTGATATATAATTCACAAAGGGAATTTGTCTCACCTCAAAAATAACTCTTCAAGTATCAAACAAGAGAATAAATGTTTTTTACACTAGGAAAATATTTGAGATTTTTCTGACCACGCCCTCTGTTCTAGGAGAGAGAAAGAGAGAAGCAAAGAGCAAAGCAAAACAAAACAAATGCTTTGTTCTCTAGAGTTTTCCTAACAAAAGTCTTACATTTGTGTGTGTGGAAAGTGTACAGGGCAGTTTTGCCAAGCATTTGTTGTCAGAATGTAACATTTTTTCCTAAAGATTATATGCTTCTATTTATTTCATTAATCTCTTTTTTTGTTGTTAAATATTGTATTTATTTATTTGACACAAAGAGAGAGATCACAAGTAGGCAGAGAGACAGGCAGAGGGAGAGGGGGAAGCAGGCTCCCTGTTGAGCAGAGAGCTCGATGTGGGGCTCGATCCCAGGACCCTGAGATCATGACCTGAGGCGAAGGTAGAGGCTTAACCCACTGAGCCACCCAGGCACCCATATTTCATTAATCTCTAATGAGGGCTAGTTCCATACCAGAATTTCTCAAATTGCTGAATTGACCCATCTATTATAAGAAGACAATTGCCCGTAGTGTTCCCAGTGATCTGACCTGCAAGTGTAGACCTGAGCGTTAAGGAGCAAGCAAAGCTACATTGCCATGTGGTGGACATACACAGCCTCCATACAGTGTGATGAGAAAGCACATTTCCATAGCTTGAGCAAGTTCAGGGTGACTTCCAAAGGAGGTGAAGATCCAACTACTTGAGGGAGAAGGAGAAAGAAGAAAGAGTGAGAGGGAAGAGAATAACAAAGGGGAAGGCAGGAAGGGATGAGGGAAAGGGAAGACAGATCAGAGTGAATTTTTGCATTTAATATCTGAGCTCAGATTTGAATTAACATCGTTGTATACTAGAGCTGGCTGATACCGGTTTTCAGAGCAGATTATGTGGCTCTCTTCCCAACCCTGTCCAGTGATTTCTTATAGGTAGCTTCAACAGACTGCAGTGGAAGTATTTACATGCAAAAATAAGCAAATGCTATGAATCGGGGTATCTTCTCCTCTGGAGAGCTAGTTGTTAAGCATTTACTGGTTCGCTCCAGTTGATGTGGAAACTCTCAATGTCCAGTGTGGTAAAAAAAAAAGCAATGTAACCAGATAGAAACAACTCCTGAGCCAGGATGAAGGCATCAAGCGGGAAGGAAGGAAAGAGACTCAGGATGATCAAGATAATAATTTAATCATGTGGGTAATCCTGCCTACTGGAAAAACACACCACCGAGTTAAGCCCAGTTACTTAGATGATTGGGAAGAGCACTGGCCGTTTTCTCTGGTGTACCATTACTAATGTATGACCCAGACAGAGACCAGAAAGAGACGAGGTAGATTTCCCTGGGGTTTCCTGGATTAGCAGGAGCAGTCCATTTTTAGTGTGTTGAATATAATTTGGAGGTAAAACCTAATTAAAATGTGATATACACTGGGAACAAAATGAGATAGATACAGGCACTTTTTATGAAGAGTTGAGGAAGATCATGAGCTTTTTAAATAACTTAATTAAAATCTATTGGCAAGGTTGCTCAATAGCGATCTCTCTCAGGTTCCTAGAATGTGCCAGGTACTGGCTTAATTACTTTATTATATTATCTGATTTGATATTCATGGCAATCACATTAAGTAAATATTATTGCTATCCTCATTTTACAAATAAACTAAATAAAATTTAGAGGTGTGAAATCACTTGCTTAGGTTCTGGCCCAGACTTTGAGTTCTTATCTCCTTTAGTGTGGTTTGTTGTGCCATTCTAAGAGTTGCTAAATCTTTTTGAAATGCAAAATTCTGGATTAAATTTAGTAAACAAAGAGTAATTTTCAAGTAAAAGCAGGGGATCCAGTGTGCTTGATATTTTTGTTTTTATAATTGTGGTTTTGTTGGTGTCTCTTTTACAGTATCCTTTACTTAGAACATATATTTCTCATAAACATCTTATGTATAAATTATTATTTTATTGGTATAAAAACATGAAAAGACCCAATTAACTATATAGTACTTATATCTAGAAACTTCAACAAGCTAAAAAATACTTTTTATTTTTTTTTAAGTAAAATTTTGTGTAAGATTTTATTTATTTGAGAGAGAAAGATAGCGAGAGAGAGCACGAGCAGGGAGGAGAGGGAGAAGCAGGCTCCCTCTTCAGCAGGGAGTCCCATGTGTGGCTCTATCTGAGGACCCTGAGATTGTGACCTGAGCCCAAGGCAGCTGCTTAACCGACTGAGCCACCCAGGTGCCCCTTTAAAGTAAATTTTTAAAAGTGCAATATACATGTAATGGGCATATGTCATAAGTGGAGACTCAGTGAGTTTTCACATGGTGCACATCTAGTGTACAAACTGCCTAGATAAAGAGACCATGTCCAATAACCTAGGAGCCCCCTTCATGTCCCCTTTGGTCATTGCCTACCACCCAGCCCCACACAAAATGCAACTACTACTATCCCGACTTCTATCATCAGGGGTTGGTTTTGCCTATTTTTGAAATTATGGAAATGGAATTATAAAGCATGAAAACTGTATTTGGCTTTTTGCTGGTTGACCATTATATTTGTGAGGTCCACTCTGTTATTGTGTGTAGTTGTAGATCATTTTCATTGTTGCAAGATCATTTGCGTATTTATTGGACTACTAATGGAAATTTGAATTGAGAAATATTATTAAAGCACATTTCCTGCCTTTGTATTTCCAGCTTATGCTAAGCCTTTTCAGCTCAGGCAGAGGTCTTGGGAATTGGGAGGATTTCTTAAAAGAATTGGCTGGCAAACATACTAATATGAGTTAATCTCCATCTTTGTTCAACTTTAGCTTTCTGTAAGTTGTCTTATTTATTCCATTCCTAAAATTTTAAACATTCCTGAAGCACTTTGGATTTATAAGACTTCTTTGCTAGCTATTCCACTCAGACCTCAAAGGCCTTTGTAAATTCTCATCTGGGATCCAACATTTCCCACACAGAACCAAATGACTGCATGGGTCTCTAGTAATCCTACCAGCAACTTTGAGGCTAAAACTTGGGCTAACAGTGCAAACCACCTAACAAAAACTCTTGTTCTAAGAAAGCTCAGGACAGTGTTTCACTTCGTTTATATATGTAGCCATTTTCACAAAGTCAGTGCTCTGTAGAAGTTTGGTGATCTAACTTGAATTTGGGTATTTCAACAAAGGAAAACGGAAACTATTATATCGAATGCATTAATTCAGTTAATGGCTTTATTTTTTAATTTTTGTTTATTTTTAAAATATTTTATTTATTTATTTGGGAGAAAGAGAGAAAGGGCACAAGTAGGGGAGAGGCACAGGGAGAGGGAGAAACAGACTCCCCAATGAGCAGAAAGGCCGATGCTGGGCTCAATCCCAGGATCCTGGGATTATGACTTGAGCCAAAGGCAGACACTTAACAACTGAGCACCCCAGGTGCCCCTAAATTAATGGCTTTAAAACATCTTCAGCCCTGTAGAAAATAAATATTTCCAGCATACAAATATCCCTTGGCCTATTGGTCTGAAACTAGTACTTCTTAATTTCTTTCTCCAGGAACAACTTGAGAATATAGTGAAACCTTCTCAGAATAATTCCTGATGAACCAAATTTTTCCATATGATTTTGGTGGGGCCACCTAGAATTCTGTGAGGTTTCTGCAGACATCGTGTTAAGAAACTATTTCCAAACATGTTTGACATTAAATGTTTCTCGTGGGACTACATGCCAGATAATGTGCTGTTTGTCACTCTGTAGCATGCATTCCCAGGGGGCTAAAGACCAGCTCCAAAGGGGTAAACGTTTGTTCTTGGGAAGTGAAAAAATCTTGCTATTTTTTATGTATAATACCCAGATATCCATATAGTCCATTAGCTGATATATAGTACATTAGCTATAATATATCTGTGGTATTAAAATGTCATGGGGGAGAAGCAATTTGGAAAAGAAAAAGAGATCTAAAATATCCCCTGGAGGGATAATGGAATCCCACTGGAAATCGTAAGGGCCGAGGGAGAAATTCTGGACAAGAGAGGTTTGACTTTAAGCCTTTTAAGTGAAGTATACATGTAACTCATCCCAGTTCCATGAAACATCTCTTTTTAAGCATCTTTGAATGTATGTCATTAATTGAGCAAAAATTGTGGTGGTAAGAATACTTAATTCTGGAAGGCATAACTATGGATACTTCCCAAAGTAAGCAATAATATATTTTACTATTATATACTGGCTCCAAAAATATGAATGATAAAGGTCATTTGGTCTTCAAAGCTCAATTTTATTAATTTTTTTCATGTATTTAAAAAATACCTGAAAATAATTTTACATACTTCATGGTCTGACTCACTATAGATATAATTGCTTCTAATTAATGATATATCTTGGAAACTTACAAGTTATATGTAATCTTTTGGTTTTGTACTTAGCAGTGATATGATTTGGGAAGAAATGATTATGCTTTGAAATAAGAAATATCATCATTTAGCATAATTTTGAGTAAATTTATGCTTTCAAAGCTTACAGGAAGACTCATTCAAAGTTGTAATCTTGGAACCCATTTTTAAAATAATCAGTAAATTACCTTATAGAAAAAAATGAACTAATTTCTCTGTTCCTACAGACCATTCTTGGTGGGTTGATTCTTTTCTGGGTATAGTGAGTGTGTCGTTTACTACTCGGTGGCATTTCCTTGGGTGTTTTATGTCACTTATGTTCTTCATCTTTCCCTTCAATACAATTAGGATGAGTTTCACTATCTACTAAGAGGTGAAATCAGATGCCTAAGAGAGCACAATGACTTACGTTGGCATTGAAATAGTGAATTTTAGATGTCGTCAAGAAAATAAATATATGTCAATAGGTATATCAGCTTTCTTCTTTTTTAATTTTTTAATTTTTTTAAAGATTTTATTTATTTGAGAGTGAGAGAGAGAACACAAGCAGGGGGAGGGGCAGAGGGAGAAGCTATATATTGAAGTCAGTGTAAGAACAAACACCATGGCAGATTTTATTAGATCTAATAATTAACTTCAGAAAAAGTACCTATGATGAGTGATTTTTTTTTTTTTAGAGGAATAAGTTTTTGTCCAGATGTATCTTCAAATTTCTTAGTCTACATACATAGGAATTAGCCCAGGGAGTTTTAATTACAACTGTCTTTGATCTTTGTACAATTTTATTTTCTGTAGCAGGGAAAATATCACCTAAATGTTTCATTTCCAAGGCCAGAAAAAATTATTTTGAGGGCCACTTTGAAATATGTACCTTCATTTCTGCAAAACCAAAGTTTAAAATTGTCAAATGTCTGGGGTGCCTGGGTGACTCAATTGGTTAAGCATCTGACTTCAGCTCAGGTCATGATCTTGGGGTCCTGGGATGGAACAAGGAGTCTGCTTCTTCCTCTCCCTTTCCTTCTGACCCTCCTCCCACTTATGTGCTCTCTTGCTCTCTCTCAAATAAATAAATGAAATCTTAAAAAAAAAAACCAAAACTTAATTTTCAAATGTTTTAGAAGTGCTAAAAGTTGTTACAGAAGATTTCTTCATTCTTAACCCACAGATACCCTTTGTTATTGTCATTCATGGTAATATATTCACTAAATGGAGTCTGAATTCTGTAACTAAAGTGAAAGAAACTATCCATTGTTGGAATATTTGAGAACCTTTTACCTAACGGAGGCATTAATATGATTCATAATCTGCAGATTTTAATATTTTGGTCAGATGTCCTGCTGATACCTGAAATGTAGTATGGTTTAAAAAAAAATAATTCCTGGTTTTTTCATTCTATGTCAATCCACTTCATCGACATAAAACACAGTGATAAACTGCAAAAGGAGAGGTATAAGAGAAGTCCTAATGATGAAAACAATCATTCTCATAATGTGATATTCCTTTAACAGATATTTAATGAGCACCTACCATGTGCTAAGTACTATTCTAGGTTATATGCATTTCACTAAGTGCCCCAAACTTAAAAATTATGGAATCAGAAGTGAAGGTACACATCACTTTATACTATGAAATTGTGCACAATGCAGAGAAATCTATAAATCTTAATATGAATAGAGGTAGGACAGTGTATTTGAGATAAAGGGAAAGAATGCAAAAGGTAATTCGGATGTGGCAAAAACTTATGGCTATCTGTCCAGTTAGAGGAAACCAGCTGGTGATGTTCACAGTCACAAAACTGTTCTGACGGAAACTATAGAAGTGACCCAGAAACTTCAACAATCTGTTCATCTTCTCAAAGTCTATTCCACATAAGCAAAACAACTGACAAATTCTTGCCTGGTCTTAATGACATTTTCATGGCCTGGAGGGTAAAGAAAGTGATTACAAGAACTAATATTTTTGCCCTAATTTTGAACGGCATGGAGAATTTGGTTCATAAAGTGCCAGCGACAGGTGATTTTGGAAAAACTGACCATGACGTTTTAGAATTTGGAAAACACTGAGAGAACTACTCATTAGACAGGTACTCTAGACTTTCAGAAAGAAGACTTCAAGAATTTCAGACATGAAAATCTCAGAAGAAAGCTCAGAAAGATAACAAAAAATGCTGACAATATAACTCTAACAATGCAGATCTCAAATTATTTTCATGAGAAAGAAAAGGCTCATAATGGAAGAAAATGTCATAACTCTGCCGAGAACTTTATTATGTGTTCAGATTGTAAAAAATACATGCGAAGAAAATAAAAAGGAAGACAGATAACCAAAAGGAAGACAAATAACTCTAAATATAGAAATTAGTATGGATTGGTAAGAATAGTGCAGGAAGGTCAACATCCATAATGAGCTGAGGTTTGCAGAATTTCCTACTGACTGTCGAGTTTGGCTTCAACTGGAAATGAGTAGGGCTATTCTGAGTGTAAGTCAAAACTGCTCTGGTTGATATATCTCCTCCATTGCTTGCTTATACTCTGCTCTTTCTTTCTCTATTAAACAGAGGCATTACCTAATGTTAAAGTAAAATTTCTTTAGCTTCCAGTATTTTCCCTAAGCCTTTTTTTCAGTCTATATGTAGAATTCATAGATTAAAAAAATAATTTTCGGGCGCCTGGGTGGCTCAATTGGTTAAGTGACTGCCTTCAGCTCAGGTCATGATTCCGGAGTCCCGGGATCAAGTCCCACATTGGGCTCCCAGCTCTGCAGGGAGTCTTCTTCTCCCTCTGACCTTCTCTCCTCTCATGCTCTCTCTCACTTTCTCTCTCTCTCAAATAAATAGATAAAATTAAAAAAAATAATAATTTTCAATCTCCAATACTAGAAATGGAAGGGCCCAAATCAAAGATGTCAAGCTGAGCGTGTTAAGAGGGCACAAACAAGGTCAGAGGGAAAAGGTAGAAGGAGACCTTCAAATACACATCTTTAAATGAAGGGCAAAGGTTGTACTCCCAAGAATTTTTCTGCCTTCTCAAAATACTTCTCTTACAAGCTGCAATAGGATTATTACTAAGATATTCAATGAGAGTAAAAATGGGACAGAAATGGAAGATGAGCATTGTTCAGCTTGACTTTTGAACAATGTTCTGAAAATCTCAAACCTACCTCTCCTGACACCAGGAAGTCAGAGCTAGTCTTGACGTGGTTCCCAAGGGATTCCACAAACACCAAAGATTAATGGAAGATATCATGGTGTCAGAAATAAAACCAAAAATGGGAATTTTAAATTTGTATTTCAATTGGAAGAGTAAAGAAAATAGGGAACGATTTAGGAAAAGTTAAAATTGTTGATTGTTAGGTAGCTATTACATTTTTGTCGAGGAAAATAATCTTCGGGATCATTACCATAGAAAATAATAGTGGAGAGGAGAATAATTAAATCTAAGATCTTTCACAAACATATCAGAATAGGTCATTCTCCTGCTAAAAAAAACCTTTATGGTTTCTCATTGCACATAGGATAATATTCTCTCTGACAAACTTTTTCATCAAATTCTTATTTATTCTCCCCCTTTCCTGCTGAAAACATTTATCATTTTAAAAACTTGAGAAAACTGAGATTCACAGGCAGATGTAAGAAGTAATACAAGAAGTTTTGTATATACATCACCCAGTTCCCCCCAATGGTAACATACCATGTAATTCTAGCACAGTATCCTAACCAGGCACTTGCCCTTCATATTCTCATAGACCTCTTTCTAAGATAGCCACAGTCAAGGTACAGAACAGTTCGATCACAAAGATCTTACTCTGACTTACAAGTCTAGAGTGAACTGGCTGCTGCTCTCACCCTACCATATCCTTTCCTAGAATCTCCTTTTCTCCTGTATTAGTTTTCCGTTTTTGCGTAAAAATTACTAAAAGCTTTATAGTTGTAAACTGCACATGTAATACCTCAATTTTTGTGGGTCAGAAGTCTGAGCACAGCTTAACTGGGTCCTTTGTTCAGGCTCCTACAAAGCTCTAGTTGGGGTGTGAGCCAGGCTACATTCTCTTCTGGAGCCTCCTCTGGGAAAAAAAAAAATCTGTTTCTACATTCCCCTGCGTTAGTGGTGGAATTCGCCTCCTTGTGGTTCTACGATTGAGTCCCCCGTTTTCTTACTGGCTGTTGGCTGAGAGTCATTCTCAACTCCCAGAGGCTGTCCACAGTTCCCTTCCATGTGGTCCTCTCACAACATGATCGCTTATTTTTTCAAAGCCAGAGAGAGGAGTCTCTCACTCGGGTCTACTATGATGGCTTCTCATATAATACCACCTACTCATGGGAGAGACATCCCATTGCCTTTGCCGTATAATGTAACCAAATCAAGAAAGTGGCCTGTCATTGCCTTTGCTATATTTTTTTGCTAGAAGCAAATCACATGTTCCGCCCATACTAAGGGGAGGGGACCATACTAGGTGTGACACCAGGGGGGCTGGAATTCTGGGCCATGTTAGAATTCTGCACACCATATCTCCTAATGTCCCCATTACCCTGTTCCGGTCTCTTGGAACTTCTCTCTTTTCTTCTAAGTATGACTCCGTCTTAGCATCTCTATACCTATCACTTCCTCTCATTGGAATATTATTCCCCCTGATATTTACAAAACTCTCTTATTTCTTTTTGTCACTTTTCAGAGATAACTGTAGCAAAGAGGTCCTCCTTCCTGACCTTCCTATTTAAAATTGCATTTTCACCTTTATCTCCTATATTCCTGTCTTCATTATCTTGCTTTATCTAGCTCCATAGCACTTAACACTACCTGACATACTAAGTACTTGTTTATTTGTGGTCTGCTTATCTTCACTAAAATAAAAATTTCATGAGGCAGGGATTTGTTCTCTTTTGCTTCCTATCTCTGCCACTTGGTGCCTTGTGCAAAACCAGGCCACAAATATGTGTTGAATAAATGAATAAATACTTTATTTGGCAAATATAAAACTAAACAATTTTATTTGAAAGAACATAGTGGTTAAGCTCACCAGCTTGGGTTATAGTGCTTTTGATTGAATTTCTGTTCTCTGAATGTGTCTGTGCAAATAATTTCACCTCTTTATACCTTGTTTTTCTTTTTTTTTTTTTTAAGATTTTATTTATTTATTTGCTAGAGAGAGAGATCACAAGTAGGCAGAGAGGCAGGCAGAGAGAGAAGGGGAAGCAAGCTCACTGCTAGCAGAGAGCCCGATGTGGGGCTCGATCCCAGGATGCTGAGATCATGACCTGAGCCGAAGGCAGAGGCTTTACCCACTGAGCCACCCAGGTGCCCCTATACCTTGTTTTTCTTAGCTGTATAATGACTAAGATAATAGTATCTTTTCTTCAGGTTGATAAGGAATTCTGAAATAAGACATGTACAATATTTATTAAAGTATCTTATAATCAGGGGGCATCTGGGTGGCTTAGTTGGTTGAGTGGTCAACTCTTTGTTTCAGCTCAGATTATGATCTCAGGGTTGTGAGATTGAGCCCCATGTTGGGCCTTGTATCAGCGTGGAGCCTGCTTGAGATTCTCCTTTTGCCCCCGACCCCACTCACATGCACAAACACGCTCTTTCTCTCAAATAAATAAAAATTTTTAAAAAAAGTATCTTATAAACAGGGAATTTTCTATACTATCGACAAATGTAATTGTTGGTAGTAGTTTATTCAGATAAATAATAGCTAATGTGAGTCTGTGGGCCAGGAATTCAGGCAGTGCTCAGTGGGGATGGCTTCTCTGCTTCCCATGGTATTCATGAAGGCAACTCCACGGGAGTTAAAGGATTGAAAAGTGGCCTTTATTGCATACCTAGAATCTCATCTTGGGAGGCTCAAACGGTTGTGTGTTATCTAAGATGACTGGACCTCTCTTTTTTCATGGCATGTCCTGGGCTCAGTTACATGGGGTGTTGTTTTCCTTGTGTGACCTCTCTTTCTACATGATGTCTCATCCACAAGGTCTTGTCTCTTCAGTCAGGTTATCAAACTTTACAGAGCAGCTGGCTTCCCAGGGAGTGGAAAGGAGACCTTGACAGTTCTCTTGAAACTTAGGGCGAGAACTAGCACAGGTTCACTTCCGCTGTATTCTGTTGGTCAGAGCAAGTCACAACGCCAGGCCAGATTCAGACCCCCACTCTTAATGGAACAAGTGGCAGGAGTGTACAGAGACAGAAGGAATTACCGGCAGTCATTTGGCACTCAGTTTAACCAAAAAAAAAAAAAAAGAAGAAAATGTTTATTTAAAAAAAGCTTATAACAGAGGATGGAATGTGGATAAAATAGTGAAAATTACATTTCTAAACCATATCCTGATACCTAACCTAAAATGGAAAGAGATCAACAAACTAAAATACACACACATGCGCGCGCGCGCGCGTGAACATTAACAACAAATATTGAGAATCTGACCTAATAGATTGAAGAAAAATAAGGTAAGTCTAGACCACTCAATCAAGCAATAATTTAAAAGAAACACAGCCACTGGAAAATGCTAAAGTGTGCTATGAAGACAAGCAAATTAAATAAGAGCTAAAACTGGTGATTGAGAGCAATTTGATAATACTTTGTAAAATGAATCTGAGTGTTTAGACTGTAAGGAAAATATCTTCTTCTTGGAAATAGGAATATGATTTCAAAAGCACATTGGCTGCCCTATATTTAATTTATATAAAAATTAGATTCTTCAGTACTTGTTTTTCTAGCTCTTATGCAGAAATAAAAAAAATATCCACTTCTTAGAGAATTTTTTTCCGGTTACAAAAATCAAAAAAATCATAAAACTATAAGTTATTTGCAAAAATACATATTTTAAAAGAGCTAAATCACTACAGATATCACAGTAATTCAATTCAACCTGGAATTGTAACACCATTCCTTACATTTGGTAAAGACAGTTACAAATTAAAAACAAGAGGCTTAATTTTCCCTATTGAAAACAGAGAGACACCCCTCCCTTTTCTTAGAGCACTTACTTTAGATAACTTGTAAGTTCTTTCTCTGTGTCTTTGAAATGTATGTATTTTTTTTTTTTTAACTAAATAAGCCTCTTGCCAGGTTTTTGACCCAGGAATATCTTCCTCAAGGACTGGGGAACCAGATCCTCGAAATGCAATCATTTTCCAGTTTCTGTGGGAGGGTGGGAGCTTAACTTCAGTGGGAGCCTCACTCTCGAGAAGCAGAACTGTCTCTTGTTATAAACATAGGACAACTTTATTTTTCCTTTGGGTAAAGTCAATGAGCGAACGCAGATGGTCACCCCCATTACCAGGTGAGTTTAGGATGAATATGTGACAAATGATGATGCTGAGTCTCTTACTTGAGGACTAGTTGTTAGTTAGCTTGGGAACACCTACATGTGTTGTATCCGCTTGGTTATATAAAAGGATGAGATTTCTTTTTGGTTTTGCAATCTCTGAGCAGATGCTTGTGATACGTATTTGCATTCTAGTTTAATGTTTATTCAATAACAAAACACTGTTTTCTCTTTCTTCCACCTTTGTGGATAACTTTTCTGGGTTGGGAGAAGATTTTGGTTTAATTACATTTCCCTAACAAGATATAGTTCATGAAAAACACAGATTAATTATGAAAAGAAAACAATGTACTGAAATAGTTTTAAGTTTTGATTAATGAGAGATGTGTTAGACTCATTCCCATGGCAACTAAAACAATGGAGTGGAGAGACAGAGATTTAGAGAACTGAACAGCCTGAAAATGGGGAATTCAGGATTCCACTCTTGGTTTCACCATTTCAGTGTTTGTGTTTAATTTTATGAGGACTCATTTCTCTCCTTGGTAAAATGAGGGTAAATTGGACCTGTGGCCTGTTGGCAATATCCATCTATATATGTATTATGTATATTATGCGTTTTGTGTGGGTTATTTTCAAAATAAGGAGATGAGACATAAAAATCGAATTTCTGAAAAATAAGAAGAAAGAAAAAAAGGAAAAGGGGGGGAAGGACAATCTTCTTATACTGGTCTCTTGACGACAATTAATGCAGCTAAGGAATGACTAACTCCTTTATAGGGATACGTGCCCTTGAGTCACCTATAACATTCACCAGGCCTCTTGTATATCATTTGGTTTGTCCATCCACTTCTATTTTCTGTATACATGTATGCAAGATACAGGTCACTGAACAAACCACTTGAAACAGATGTGGATGATGAAAGCAAGAAAGGAAGGACTACATAAACAGTACTGTTCTACTGCTCTTTAGAAGGAAAGTAACCCTCACATGCGAACATGGGCAAAGCAAGCAATGAAAGGTTTCCAAGCTGTGTTCCAAGAGAGGATCATTCCTTTCTATTTTGACAGGCAGTCATTGGTGATGTAATCAAAGCATATCGTTATCACCCGTGCCTTCACTGGCCAGAATAGTTTCAACATAGAACAAACGCCACACATGTGGAAAAAGCTAATGACTGATTTAAGATCTTACTGGAGGTGGATTAATTTATTAATTAATTAAGATTTTATTTATTTATTTACTTATTTACTTACTTACTTATTTATTTATTTTAGAGAGAGAGGAGCACAGGGGGAAGAACAGACGGAGAGGGACAAGTAGACTTTGTACTGAGTGTGGAGCCTGATGAGGGGCTCAATCTCAAGACCCTGAGATCATCACCAGAGCCAAAATCAAGAGTCAGTTGCTCAACTGAATGAGCCATCCAGTCGCCCCCTAGAGTTGAATTAAAAAATGCCTCTAAAGCTGTTTGGTTAAGTGTATCTTTATTGATTAGATGTCAGTTTATCTTTATTGATTAGATGTCAGTTTTAATCTTGGTTATAATTTCTTTTTAAATACAGATTTAGAACTCCTTCTATCCCTCTAAACATCTTATTCACTGGGCGTGTGTGTGTGTGTGAGAGAGAGAGAGAGAGAGAGAGAAACAGAATTGCTCTTTTTCTTTTGGTTCAAGTGTATCTAGTTCCTAAGACAGGCAAATGACCATTATATTTTAACCCTCTAATGGACATTAGTTTTGCATCTAGTATACCAAAACTCTGTGGGCCTCCACACTGTAGTTTAAACAAACATCTGGTATTCTTGTGTAACCTGTGGCACAATATATAAACTATAAATATATCATTTTAAAAAAAAATCAGAAAATTGCCACATTTCAACTTAAAAAAACCTTAGAATATCTTCTTGATGTAAAATACTGTTGAATGACATCATAATTAGTTTCCAAATGATTTACAATTAGTATTTCTTACAAAGAGTAATAAATGAAACTTAACAAGTATAAGCTATTCATTTTTGAAAAGCTTCCTTCTTCAAAGAAATCAGTATTGTTAATAACAGAAAATGTCACAAATGTCCAGATCAGCTAAAAATAAATCTGTCTAAATGGGGAAAAAAAGTAAAAGGAAGATAAAATTATCTAATCGTCATTTTTAGATTATGGTATGCATTGGAAAACTAATTGCTTATATATTGAATATCCTGTCCAAACAAATTAAAATGGAAGTGAAATTATCATGCTTGGAAATTGCCTGTATCACGCATTCGACCATTCAGATTTCAGACAGAATGATCTCAGCAATTCTCTCGCTAAACCCACTGCTCTTGCATTCTTTATACATATTCCATTTCCAGTCTTTTACCCTAAATGACTGGCTGAAAATTGCGTTTAGCTTTGACTATTGGCAGCCACCCAGCTAATCTCCAGAACCATAACATAGAGTAGAAGTGGGGGAGACCATACATATAGCACGCCAACTTTAATCCATACCTTGTCATTAAGCCTCTTTCCATGACTCTTAAATTATAATTTTAAGTGATTTAAGTTTATGTTTTCACAGGCTGAGACAATTTCTGGGGCAATGTTAGGATCCTTGAGATTAGCTTGTCCTTTAATTTTAAGAAATGTTAAGTAGTCAAAAAGATAAGGTTACATCAAATTATTGTGTTATTTTCAATTCAACAAACAATGGTGTGGAGAACATTGTTATGTTGTGAAAAGTATTTTCTCCTTTCATTCACATTTTAAAAATTCAGAACTAAGAATGCAACTGATTGTTTATGGAATTAAAGCCAGGCTTCTCCATGTGGCATGGAAATGCGTAAAGTCTTAATTCCAGTACCAGAACTATCCAACATGGATTATAAGTAAAACCATGTGTATGGCGGTAGTAGTTGGGTATTTAAAATGTATTCTAATTTATAAGATTGGAGATTTCTCTATGCCTCATTGGCTTATGACTACTTTGATTTGAAATATAACCACAACTTAGAGAATTGAAATAGCAGATAAAGACATTGCCAGTAGATCCTAGTTCAGTACAATTTTTCGTGACATCTCAGACTCAAGATTTTATATCTCACTAAGGTCAAGTTCAAGCTGATGGCATGCATTTTAGCAACAAATGTCTCTATCACCTACTGAGAAAGTTTTAGGGTGTAAAGCCTTAGCAGCTAGGAATATAGGAACATAATCGATTAGATATTTCTATGAACAATAAAAGATGATATTTAATCATCATTTAATAGCATCTTGATTCATTTTTATTTTCAATATTTAATTTACATTTTTACTTGCAAACCCCAGAGACCTCTGGATGAAGATTTACTGTAGAGAAATCTGACAAAAAGTAGGAGCCTCAGCTTTACTACTTTTGAGATCTGTGTTAATACCAGGGGAAAAGTACTTGTTTCTTGCCAAGAAATAATATTGCTACTTACACCTGTATTTACCTGAAGAATTGAGAAGTCAGGTAGAAAATTAAAGAAACCAACAAAAAATATTAAATCTAGGGAATATTTGGTATTTCAAACCAATTAGTGCTAATAGTCTTCCTTCAGGCAAACTATTTCCAAATTTCATGGAATTTTTGCTAGTACCATCCCTCTTCCTGCACCCCAGGCCACTTTGGAGTGGTGCTCTTAATTGGTCTTATTCTGTTTGTGCTGTTACTTCACAATGGTGTTATTTGGTGACTCCAGATTTTCTTAGAACTATTTTTGCAAGCTTCATGGATTTTAAGCCTTTAAAATCCTTTAACAGGATGACAATTTTATAAGTTTCCAAGTTGTTGGGTAACACCAGATTTCAAAATTTCCCAGGCGTACACAATAGCTTATTTTTTAATAAAGAATGAATCCATGCACAGCCCAGTGTAAGATACTGAAAATAACCATTTCCAAAGTACATCAGAAGAAGTTAAAAGGTCACAGAACTTCTTATGATGTTAATATTTAACATTTGAGTAATATTCCATTTGAGCAAGCTGGATAAAGAATACTTTAGATCCTAGACATAAACTAAAACTACAAATTGTCCTCAGTTCAATGGAGACAAGTTACTTACAGTACATGGATGTACAGGGCTAAAGAAAGCACTGTGTCACTGGAAGAGGAATGCTTGGCAGACATTTTGAATATTTGAACGAAGTTATGGTCCTCTTCTTCAGAAATAACTAAAGAAATAGTTTTAAAAGGGTTGTTATTTCTTTTTAAGTGAAAGTAAAACATGCTATTTAGAAACAAGAAATTTGTAGAGTCTGCACTAGTGAATTCATAACCATTTGGCTCTTAAAGGAGTCCCTGTGTGTAGCACTCAAGCCAACTTAGAGCATCCTCATTGTCTTCATTATCCATTATTATAGTGAGTGCATGAAAGCATGAATCAGGATAGATGGGTACATTTGAGGAAATATAAGAAATCCCTCATGGCTGTGTCCTATAAATATGAGAAAGGAGGGCTTGCAATGAAATTGGAGAGAAGGAGAGGTTCCATGTCATGCAAAGCCTCAAAAGTGGACACTTGCCCGCTTTTGAGCATTCTCACATCCTGCATTGGGAGTTTTATTTCTCCAAGACATAATTCAAAAGCTATGATTTCTAGGTAAGGTGCAGGCAAGTCATACATGTTCAGCCAATCAAATGTACAACTTTGATAAGTGAGCCACCTGAGAAAAATGGCTGGGTACTAGATATTCATTTGACTCTCATGAGTGGCTGAAACAGTAGCCTGGTTTGAGGGTGGTGGCACATTCCCGGTTAAATTGCTGGTAGAGTCAAGGGAAATTTATAAGATGAAATCAGAAAGAGTGGATGATTAACTGAATGTTGGAGATAAGAATGAGGAAAAGATTAACCCCCACTTATTTTTAAGGTTGTCTATAACCTTTTTTAATGAAACTTTATCTATGCTATATCCATAGAATTTCCTTTATACATTTATGGTATAATATATCAATATTAATCTCTTAGAAATAAATGTTTTGCTTTTTTTTTTAAGATTTTATTTATTTATTTGACAGAGAGAGAGAGATCACAAGTAGGCAGAGAGACAGGCAGAGAGAGAGGGGGAAGCAGGCTCCCTGTTGAGCAGAGAGCCCTATGTGGGGCTCGATCCCAGGACCCTGAGATCATGACCTGAGCCGAAGGCAGAGGCTTTAACCCACTGAGCCAGCCAGGTGCCCCAATGTTTTGCTCTTTTATCTTAACTACATTCAAGATATAATCATTGGATTATTTATCTTTCATAATGCCATATATAACACAGTTATTTATAATTTATTAATAGGAAAAAATATCACCTATTTTTATGCTTCTTTTTTAAATAAAATATTTAAGTGATCCACCACACTTAATTTTCAGTTTTAATAACAATGAATTTCAAAATCAAATTTTGTGCTTAATTGCGACAATGTATAGTCTGTTTGCTTGGACAGATTTTCCCTTAAGTTATGATATACTTCTTTGTTTTTACTTTAATGATCATAGTTCAGGCCTTTTAAAAAAAATATAGTTCACCTGAGGATCTATAATAAAGAAATCAAGGAAATATAATTTCACTCTATAGATTTTGACCTCACAACTGGAAGTATTGAAGGAATTGGTAAATGAAACCTTTTAAACTACAGTAAAGATAAATGAGAATGGATAGCTTTGTACATTTCCGAATGGACCTTATTTTCCAAGAACATAGAAAAATAAAAGGGCTGAATTCAGGTTTGTGCCTCAGCTCACCACCTGGCCCCCTGTGGTTTGAGCAGACTACCTGCAGAAGGGATAAGATGAGGGGGCATTGATCTCTGTATCTTTCTTCTAAGGTGCATTTTTATAAAGGAAGCTCTGGTTTTCACAAGAATCAAGTCTACATTTCATGTTTACAGTTTTCTACTTTTTCCTCATGGAATTTCTCTTGAACTGTCTTTCCACTTGTTCAGACATTTTAGATTGGGGATTATTTAATCATATAAATTTGTTCAACACAAGATAATCCGTATCTTAAAAACTAAAATTATTTCAAGTAAGAGAATTTAGTGGGTTGTCACTAAATTTCTCAAGTGCCTGCACTATAAACTTTGAATTATTTTAAGCAAGAATATATAAACACTATTGCTTTATTTTGATGAAGTATTTTAATAAATAGATTTGAAAATATAGGTTTTGAGTAATATACATGAGTGATATAATTCTACTATAATTTAAAGCAATTTCTTCACATTAACTTTTTTTGTTTTTTAATTGCAATTTTTACTGAGAAACTTGTAGGTTCCTATGCAATTGTAAGAAATAATACAGAGAGATGTCCTGTCCGCTTTCCTCAGTTTCCCCCAATGGTAAAATTTTGCAAAACTGTAATAAAATATCACAACCGAGTGTTTACATTGATGTAATCCACAACTTTTGTTTCGATTTTCTGTTTTCCTTGTCTTTATTTGTGTGTGTGTGTTGAGTCCTATACACTTTTAGCACATGTGGGTTTGCACATCCACAATCACAGTCAAGATACATGACAGTTCTCATAAAAAGGACCCCTCATCCTGCCTTCCTAGAGCCGTACTCACTACATTTCACCCTCTCCCATCCCTAAACCTAGAAACCACTAATTTCCTTTCTATGTCTCAAATTTTGTCATTTGAGAAATATTATATAAATGGAACAAACTGTATAGTATGTGACCCTTTGGGATTGGCTTTTTTTTCGCTCAGCATAATTCTCAGGCAATGCACATGTTTTTGTGTACATCAATGGTTTGTTCCTTTCTACTGGTGAGTAGTATTCATGGTATGGATGTACTTTAGTTTGTTTAACCATTCCCACTGAATGATGTCTGAGTTAATTCTAGTTTTGGTTATTGCAGTACAGCTACTGTAAACAACCATTTATAGATTTCTGTGTGAACATGAGTTTTCATTTCTCTGGGATAAATGCTTAGGATAAATGCTTGGGAGGTTTGGTAGCTGCATATTTAGATTTTTAAAAATATTTTATTTATTTATTTGCCAGCAAGAGACACAGTGAGAGAGGGAACACAAGCAGGTGGAGTGGGAGAGGGAGAAGCAGGCTTCCCATGGAGCAGGGAGCCCAATGCAGGGCTCGATCCCAGGACCCTGGGATCATGACCCGAGCCAAAGGTAGACGCTTAAGGACTGAGTCACCCAGGTGCCCCCATTTTTAGATTTTTAAGAAAATGCCAGGTTTTTTTTCTCACAGTAAATGTGTCACTTTACATACCCACTAGCATGGTATGAGTTATCTAGTCTTTCTGTATCCATGCCGGCATTTGGTGTTCTTGATGGTTTTTTTTATCCTCCAGATAAGTATCTGCTGTTAACTCATTATAGTTTTGATTTGCCTTACCCTGATGAGCAATAATGTGGAACATTTTTTCACATGCTAATTTGCCATGTGTATATCCTCTTTGGTGAACTATATGATGATATCTTTTACCCATTTTCTTACTGGATTTTTTATACTATTGACTTTTAAACTATTGACATTTATTTATTTATTTAAAGATTTTATTTAGGGGCACCTGGGTGCAAATATTTTCTCCCATTCTATACTGCCTTTTTATTCATTTCACAGGATCTTTTGCAGATAAAAGTTTTTAATTTCGATGAGGTCAAATTTTGCTTTTACAGATCATACTTTTGATGTCAAGTCTAAAAAAACTCTTTGCTCTGTTCTATATCCTAAAGGTTTCGTCCAAATTTTGTTTCCTAAAAATTTTATAGTTTTATGTTTTACATGTGAGTCTGTGATCCATTTTGTATGAGGCATGAAATTTAGGCCGAGGTTCATAATTTTGCTGATGTATGGTCAATTACTCCAGCACCAGTTGTTGAAGATGCTATTCTTCCTCCATTTAATTGATTTTATGCCTTTGTCAACAATCAGTTGAGCACACTTGTGTGGGTCTATCTGACTCCTCTGTTCTATTGCATTGATCTATGTGTCTATCCCTCAACCAATACCACACTGTCTTGATTACTATAATTAATAGTAACCCTTAATATCAATTATGTGATTACTCCCACTTGCTCCATCATTCTTCTGTATCAATATTTTATTAGCTAATATAGGGCCTGCTCCAGTCCACAGAAATTTTAGAGATCAGCTTGTTGATGTCTAAGAAGCCTTGTCAGTCTGGGAAGCCATCTTTGTTTCCATGGACCTAAGACTCCCCTTTACCATATTAACTTTAAATAACCTGGAAGTTAAAAAATAAAAATAAAAATAAAAATAAATAAATAAATAAATAAATAAATAAATAAATAACCTGGAAGTTAAAGTGCAAGATTTTATAGAAGCTTAATCAGGTGAAAAAGACTTCTTACGCTAACTAGAAACATGAATAGCTGTGGCTCTATAGATCTAGGAAATGTCATCATTTCTCTTTTTATATTATGAAACAAACCGTTTGAAGCAAAACCCTTTCTCTAAAATGAAAAGCCTTAGGAAACATAGGAAAGTATACTTTTCGCTTTGGCGTGCAATTCTGTAGTTTAGAAGAAGTACTATGCTTTAGGGTCATCAAAATGAGGATCAGTTATTTTTGTGGTGAAATGCCAAGGTTCTGATTAATAGAGAATTTTGAGAACTTTGAGTGTTAGATTAACTGATTAGGTTTTACATAATTAGCAAAACTATGCCTTAAGAAGATATCATACCTCATTTACATTAAAACATTTAAGAGATATAAGAACAACTTGGGAAATAAATAAGATAAAGTATTTAAAATGAAACCTTGTGTCAGATATGATTAATTGGCACCCAATATTTATTTTTTTACCCCTTTCTTGGGGATCTTCTTGTATTATATGGCCCAGAAAACTAACTACTCCATTTCCTTGTCATTAGCGTTCTAGCTATGAATAATTTTCTGCCCATTAAATGCCTAGTGTGAGATTTAGAAGACAGAAATGAGACAAACAACATCTTCCTTCTACTGCTGGCTGATTCCTGCTGTCACCAGTGGGGGAAAGAAATAATTGCTTTGTTTTTGTGTTCTGTAGCAGAATTCTGTGCCTAATCACCAGCTTTGGTGTCGAGAAGGAGTTATAATAGTGGTGGACTAGCTTCTCAATCTTGATCCTCCACATGTTATAGAGAAGTATGTTCTTGAACCTAAAACTTCCTTTGGCATCCTTCAGGTTCCTAAACCTTTTGGAATGTGGCAGAAGTAGTAGGTACTCTGGTGATCTCTTCTGTGGCCTTCTATGGTAGAGGCCTTCATTAGACCTCTCCCATTGCTCCAGCCTTTTAAACAATTCTCCAGGTATCAATTTTCTGTATTAAATAAAGCTTTCTGCTTTAAGGACCTAGAGGGTTTCTGTTTATAGAATAGAATCTAAACTGATACATACTCTCTGCAGAAATATTATAAAAGTAAGTACCAATTAACATGGAGAAAATTGAAGATTAGTGCCCTTTTAGGAGACCCCAGAGAGCTCCCTTATCCCTCCCAGCATATGAGGACACAGTGAGAAGATGGCCATCTTGTGGATCAGGAAGTGGGCCTTCATCAGACAGCAAATCTGCTAGAAGCTCAATCCCAGACTTCCCAGACTCTAGAACTGTGAAAAGGAAATGTTTGTTGTTCGAGCTGCCCAGGCTGCTTTTGTTATAGTAGCCTGAAAGGATCAAGACAAGTAGTTAATGTGTATTTCTCTTAGAATATCTTTCAAAAGAATCAGGCAGAAGTGTCAATGAAATGAGTTAACGAGTAGAATGACTTTTTATCTTGGGCATACATAACAATGTCAAAGTTTATTTTCCCCAGTATAAATTTCTAGTGTTTTTTAGCTGTGAAATGTTTAGCAAAGTATTCATAGTTTTATTATTGTTAAGAATGATTAAAGAACACAATTTAGGTGATATAAACTTTATTTAACACTTCATGAAATGGCAGTCTGAGTTCCCAAGGGTCCAGAGAACTATAAAATAGGGCAGAAGGAGGAAAACATTTATAGAATAAGGAATAAGGAACAGGAAAGAAAAAAAAAGCAAAACAAAACAGAAAATGAAAATGAAACAAGGGAATAAGAGTTGGCTTGACTTTTGGGATTGGTTGGCTGCGTATACTGCGTTTCTTTCTAGTCAAGCAGAGTGTTCGTAGGGACATAAACGTTATCTAAGTTTTGGATTGTTGATGTGTGCATACCCTAGGCAGGGAGCAACTCCATTTTGAGCCCACAGATTTTATTTCAACATCATCATAATCTTTTTTCTTTCTACAAATGGTTTTTCCACAGCAGTTTGATATATATAGTCTCTCAGTCACATATAAAAATTAGGGTTTATCTTTTTGACACATTCATGTCTATCCTTTCATATAGAGTTAATTGCTAAAACTTATTGACACAATTTACTTTTAATTAATCTCTCCCTCTTTGTTGTCCTACCATGTTCTTTTTTCGGACAGTTATCATCACCTGCCTATATATGATGGCAATGTATATCTAGGTGTTTCTCTTTTGTCTATCCTCCTTCCATCCATTCTACTCATTATTGCCAGAGCAATTTTTCATAATTTTACTCTCAGAATTTCTGCTCAAAAATATTCAATGACTGCTGATTGGCTACTGAATTCATTTCAAACTCCTTGGCCTGGCATGCAAAATCCTCTTGTGCAAATTTCAGTGCAAAAGAAATGAATAGTTCTCTGATCATAACTTAATAAATTCTTTCAGACATATTAATGTCTCTTAAGGAAAAAAAAAGTTAAGTGGAAAAAATGCTTTACAAACATGGCGTTAGAGCAAAGTGTGCTGAATCTGAATGGATAGCCCGGATTACCATGTTACACAGCCAGGCTGTGTTTTCAAAATAAAGCAAAACATTTGCATTAGCAAATCGTGATGTGGTTCTCTCCTAGTCATGAAACAAGAGAAAGGAGTTTTTTTGGGGAGGGGGGTAATAAAATTGATTACTAAAACTCTGTATTAGCTTCCTATTGCTGGTGAAACAAATTACTCCAAGCTTAGTATCTTAAAACAATACGAATTTATTATTTTACAGTTCTAGAGATCAGAGGTTTGAAATGGGTCTCATTGGGCTAAAATCAAGGTGTCTGTAGGGCTGCATTCCTTCTGGAGGCTCTAAGGGTAGATCTGTTTCCTTGCCTCTGCCAATTTCTGAAGGCTGCCTGAATTCCTTGACTTGTGGTCCCTTTTCACCTTCAAAGCCAGCAATGGCTAGACAACTCTTTATCACATCACATCATTCTGACACTGACCCTTCTGCCTCCCTTGTCCGTAGTTAGTGACCCTTGTGATTACACTGGGCCCACCTAGATGATCCATCAGGATAATATTCCTATCTTAAGTCTAGCTGATTAGTGACCTTAATTCCCTTTTGCCATGCAATACAACACATTCTTAGGTCCCAAAGATTAGGACGTGAACATCTTTGGGAGATCCTTATTCTACCCACCATAGGCCTAAGAAAGCAGAACTGAAAGCAACTGAAAGCAGGGTTATTCAGAGCTTATTCAGGGCTTATTAAAAAATATCCACATCAGCTTGGCTACTCTCAACCACTTCCTGAATCCTTATCTCTCTTCCCAATCCTTAAAAAATTAAATCCATTTGAGGAATTCAGAGTTTTCCACACAAGGAAGGATGTTTTGACTTTCTTTCCTCTCTTCCTATCAAGCCAAAATGGGGGAATAGCTCCAAAAGATTCAATAGAAGAGATTGGAGGTACATGAAAGAAGGCAGGGCTGGCAACTCATTTCTGGGATGGACTTTCTTTTTATGCAGCAAGCTTGATATTTTGCCCTCTGGGTAGACCTGCTAGGTTTAAAGTAGAATTAGAGGGAGATAATGAGGTAGAGAGATAAGCAGTTTTTGTTCAACACTGGAACACCCACGATGTATTAAGTAAGGATGGAGGTCAAATTGGTGCTGCAGAAATTTGGAAGTTGTACCCCCTGACTATCCCCACACCCCAGGTGTGTGTCCTGTGAGGGGGCCTCTGGCACTGTTCCTCTCAAAGGCACAGTCAGTTGAGGTTAGTCAGAGAAGCCACAGAAGGCAGAAGAGAACTATAACAGCCTGGTTAAGTAAAGTCTTTGCTTCCTTTGCTCTAAACATGAATCCTGGTCTTCATAGTTGGGGAGACATGGACCCAGAAGAGGGAAGGAAGGAGGTTATGGAAGGGCTGATCGTTCTCTCTTCATCTTTCTGACCCATGTCACAAGTACTGAGAGGAGGAGAGGATCTGAGTAATAAATTGGATATGAGCTTGACATTTTAAATTGGATTAGAGTAGATTGGAATTGAAAATCTAAAACTGGCAGAGAATTATAGAATTTACTCAAAAAGTTTTTAAAGGCCAGTGAAGAAAGATTTAACACTTTCAGTTCAGTCCTGATCCATATGCTCATTACAGATTACACTGACATAATTTTGTTCTTGAATTCTCTTTATCAAAGATATATACAAATATTATCTCAGGCATATTACAGTACAGGGTAATAAATACCCTGGCTTCCTTGATTAAATATGGGAACTTTTTTTTTTAAATTTGAGACTAACTTGAGATACTTTATAAGCTCATGTATTAATTACCTTTCCAGATGGGTTATGCTGAAGACATACTATTTGCATTTAAGAAGGTGACATTTTCTGATTTTGCTCAGTGAAATACAATTGGGCCCTCATGCTTCTAGCTTATTTAACCCTGTGCAAGTAGGGTTATAATCACCCGAGGAAACTGAGCAGAGAGGTTGCATAATTTATCCCAGTGTCTCAGAGTTAGGAAGCGCTGGCTCCAGATTATTCACGGGAATTCTGTCTCCAGAGCTGGCCCTGGACATGATGAGGCTCAAAGCCTCGAAGAACAAAATAGTTATTCGTGAGTATTTGCTGAATTGAATTAAACTGGGTGCTACAGATAATCATGATTATCACCAACTTTGCTACCTAGACTAGCTCGTAGTACTTCATGAAATACAGCGAGATAAATTGTTCTCCAGAAGGAGTGGTGATTCATACTGTTAAATTGCCTAATTTTCCAACTGTCAATTGTTAAATTGCCTAATACATTCTCTCAATGGTATTTTGTTTTCTTTAAAGAAGTAAACAGACAGTAAAACTCTTTAATCTCAGCCATCATGGGATGAAGCTCCTCTCTGAGCAGTGCTTTTGCATGGGTTATGGCTGACATTAAATCATCTTTAAGCATTTAAAAGGCAATAGCTTTGTCCATGGCAATTTTATTGTGCTAGAAAACCTTAATTGCAGAATAAGGTACTTGCTCTTTCAACTTTGATGTCTGTAGTAACCTCGAAGTCCGTTTTTTGTATTAGCAAGAATTAAGGAATGGAGTTCATCCTTTAGTAGAAAAGCTTGTAATATAACAAAAATGAGGTCATTAACGGCATTTGTGGCTAAATATTTGCTCACTACAAAATCTCTATAAGGGGGTGGATTTCAGAGAACAATTTCTTTGAAGAAAGAGAACTTGCACGTACATACTTGTGCAGATAAAATAATATATTTTCCAGTCAGAAAGTAGTTTATGCTTAATATCCCTAAATTCAAAAAGTATTTGGAGAAATAAAGCCAATTATAATTACACAAACTAATCACTACTGTTAAACAGTTTTGATGTATATCTTTACAGACATTTAATTTCATGTTTGAGTGTATATTTCTATGTTTCTCTTTATGAAAGCATAAACGAAATTAGCATTCAATAAATGTATGTTTGGAAGAATTTACACTTATAAATATTTCTTTAAGATTTTTCTGTGTTCATAAATATATGTCCATAATGTACCTTCACTGGATACACAGTAATCTAATGGCATTATAATTGTGTAACAGCCTTGAAACTGAAGATATTTTAACCCATCTAAAAATTTCAAGAATTAAATGCTGTGCAAAGTAAACATTTAACTCATATTAATAAATTGAAAAAAGAATGCATCTTTAATACTAAGTGGAGTATGCATTTGAAGTCTTGGAAGCAAAGAACCAGGACAAATGCATCCATTTATAAATTTTATACATATTGGAGCCTGCCAAATAAACACAAATATTGCTATCTCCACTCTGTCCTATAAGATTTGGTCAGT
This sequence comes from Potos flavus, assembly GCA_028534135.1. NCBI lineage: Eukaryota > Metazoa > Chordata > Mammalia > Carnivora > Procyonidae > Potos > Potos flavus. The sequence continues at coordinate 102,929,011 of CM052895.1, read as the reverse complement.
ATGCAGAACCGTGTGTGCTTAGTACAAAACAACTTGACTAAGGTCACTTATTGACATTCTGGAATGGAATCGGAACAGATTATCTGCTCATTTAAAACTGACACTGGTAAAAATTTTGGGTCCAAATCAGAAGAGATCATGTACAACAGTAACATGTGTTAAGGGAAGAAGTTCTCAGAAGCCAGTAAGAAAGCACTAATATTGGATACTTTCATGGCTGTTCCATTTTCAGAATCAAATAGGATGTTTCTGGATTTGTAATTAAATTTATAGCCTTTCCTTCATGTTAAGAGGCAATTGAACTTTTTAAAAAAAGTTTAAAAATGTTAATAAAAATTTGCAAAATATCAACTTGAAATGATCTTGACTCCATTTTAGACTATTTGAACACAAATAATGTACACATATTTGACTTTGCTTTGTTCACTATAAGTATAAATCATTAAGACCCCCTTTTTGTTCATATTCTTAAACACCAAATCAAACTGATTGTGCTAAGCACAGTTTCTAATTTGAAAACTGTAGCAAGATCATATACCTTTGCTGAGTATATTTTCAGAGGTCAGAATTCTCATTATGATTTTCAAAGGCAGAACTTTTTATTTATTTATTTATTTTTAAAGGCAGAACTTTTAAGATAGAAGTTATCTGAGGACATAGACATTGTTTTATGCAATATGTTTTAGTTGTTTTGTTTGATTTAAATATTGCGCTTTGGTTTTTGGATGCTTTTTAGCAACCCAAAGTACCCGTTGATTTTTCTTGCAATTTTATGGATTGTAGAAGTTAATTTTTAACCTAATCAATAAAAGGCTTTTGTAAGTGGTAGTTTTTAGGAGAGGAAAAACAATTCTTTTTTTTTCTAACTTTTAAAAAAGATTTTATTTATTAATTTGACAGAGAAAGAGAGACAGAGAGAGAACAAGTAGGTAGAGTGGTAGGCAGAGGGAGAGGGAGAAGCAGGCTCCCTGCTGAGCAGAGAGCCAGATTGTGGGGGGGGGGGGGTGCTTTGATCCCAGGATCCTGGAATCATGACCTGAGCCCAATCATGACCTGAGCCGAAGGCAGATGTTTAACTGACTGAGCTACCCAGGCACCCCAGAAAAAAAATTCCTATAAAGTAAAAGGTATCTTTAATCTTGCATAAAACAGGGCTGGCTTTCAGAAAGACATGAAAACTATTGATACTTCTACTCCAGTGTTTAGGGACATTATCATGTAAATGAAGGCGATGAAAATGATGAGGAGCCAGAGTGGGGAGAGAAGGAGTAGGAGTAGGAAGGGGTGAGGGGGAGGATGGCAGCTGTGAAGCCTCAAAACACATCTCCAAAAGAGATTGAGATTACAATGGTATATTCTTTGGTAGCATCTTAACAATAACAACAACAACAAAAATCCCACAAAAACAGAAACAACTATTTTTCTTTGGCATTTTATTTAACTATCTTAACTCAAAATCAATAAGAATAGAATGTGTAAGTGCTTTGTAAACTTTAAAATAATTTGTAAGGGTAGCATATTCTTATTTTCGTCCCTGTTACTGGTATCATTATAATTACACGTATTTGAGCAATGAATATTCATATCACCATTTGCCATTATGTTTCCATGTTTATGCATGTGAAGTGAATATTATGATGAGAAGCGCCTTGCCCAAGGCCAAGATAGAGTGAATGATATTAGGATAAAGCCAGAATTTAGTTTATGACAAATGTCTGGGCTTCAAGTTCATGACGTGTAGCTCCCTTCTCACATGGCTCAGAAATGACTTTGATGTTGCCATTATCCCGTTAGAAACAATCATAGCCTAAAAGCCTATCTGAAATTGGAGTCATTTCGGCAAACTAGGGTTCTGATTGCATATGACTTTTGTTTCTTTTGTGTATATGCTTTATGTGGCTTTTTCACTCAGTTGAAAGCGAAAGAAAAAACAGGAACAATTTATTTTGCCTTAAAAGATTCTTGGTAATCTGCAACATGTCTTGATGACTCATTTTCTATTTTCCAGCCTTCAGCAGGTGAAATTCTGAACACTCTAGTATAAACTTTCCCAGTGAGTAGCTATCAGGATAGTAAATTTCACCCAAAGAATTCAGTGAAGTGCATTGTCCCAGTACACCTGTGTTCTCACAAAGACTTAGGAAGTATAACTCAGATGGGGTGCATTTACACAGACCATAAATAAGTGACAATTTCCTGATGAATTATATTGTGTACAGTCCTGTACTGTTCAATAGGTTGCTACCAGTCCTGTGTGGTTATATAAATTTAAGTACATTTTATAAAACAAAAATTCAGTTCCCTAGTCACAGTGGCCACATTTTAAGTGCTCAGTAGCCATTCACAGATATAGATACTTCCGTTGTCATAGATAGTACTAAATGATAAGGCTGGGATACGCATTTGCGTAGCAAGGTATGGCCCAAGACTTGACCAGCAGCATTAACAGGTGGTGACAACAATAGGTAGGAGCACCTTAAAAAGGCAGAATGGCAGCCCACCATGTGCCTACTGGGGAAGAAGTACATGTTAGTAAGACCACGTGGTTACTCAGGTATGTCAATTTTTTTTTTTTAAGATTTTTACTTATTTGACAGAGAGAAACACAGAGAGAGAGGGAACACAAGCAGAGGGAATGGGAGAAGGAGAAGCAGGCTTCCCGCCAAGCAGGGAGCACGATGCGGGGTTCAATCCCAGGACCCTGGGATCATGACCTGAGCCGAAGGCAGATGCTTAACAATTGAGCCACCCAGGCGCCCCAGGCATGTCAAATTTAAGAACTGCAGGTGATCACATAAGATAACTTTGTGTGTTTCAGAACAGGGTCCATTTTGGTCTAAAAATAACTCTGTTAACTTTATAATTTTGGTAGTCCTGTGGCATATGTACAAAATGTTTTTCTTCTCACATATCTGGAATTTTGCCTATTTTTCTGCCCAAAATATTGTTATTTAGAAGGGAATCACTCTAATAACCACAAGGAGAGTTGATATAAATTGTATTTAAGCTATAATATTTAATCCAGCTACATGACACTTAATTCGATTTTTACCAATTATGGTCTGCATTCCATATAAGGTAATAGTAGGAAGACATAAAATTCCAGTAACTTTATTGTTCTTTTCTTTGTATATGTGTGTTTTTTCTTTTAAAAGAAATCTTTTAAATCCTTTTCTCATCCTATTATTTCATCTTGATTTCATTTTTATTCTTCAGGATTTTAATAATTCTTCTTGTTTACAGAAGTGTTTGTAACTCAATCTAGTGTTTTCTTATAAAAAGATCTTCTACTTATAGACAGGTTTCTGATAAATACAAAAAAATATCCTGGATATCTCTGCTCTTGATGAACATTGGTCAATTTATTTATTTAAGTTCCAAAGCTCCTTTCTTTAACCTTGTACTGGTAACTATTTACTCACATGTGTGGTGACACGTTTACTCAAAACATACACACACACATGCACACACAACACACACACACACACACACAAACACATCCCTATATTCAACTCTTTTGCAATGCTTCCATGTGGCTCAATGGATATTTCATAATATCTAGGTCGTAATAAAAAAATATGCCTCAACTTTATAGTTCAAATGGGACATTGCAAATAGAATCCTATAAAACTCCAAATTTTGGTCATATGACAGGTGAAAAATAAACTATCAGGGAAGTGTTCACAGTTTTTCTTTTCCCCATCTCACACATGCTCACATGCACGCACACACACAGAGATATTTGCAATTGAATTTTTTTCCTTTCCCACTTTTTTTTAAATAAAGATTTTATTTATTTATCTGACAGAGAGGGAGAGATCACAAGTAGGCAGAGAGGCAGGCAGAAAGAGAGGGGGAAGCAGGCTCCCCGCCGAGCAGAGAGCCCGACACGGGGCTCGATCCCAGGACCCTGAGATCATGACCTGAGCCGAAGGCAGAGGCCCAACCCACTGAGCCACCCAGGCACCCCTCCTTTCCCACATTCTGAGGAAAGGAAAGTTAATCTTTGTAATTTCTCAGTGTTTAGGAAGACAGATGGGCTAAAAAGGCAGATGGCATTGGATTGAGGTTGGGAGTACAACTGGCCAGAGATTCTTGCATATTAAGAGTTTAAAGAATGAAAAGAGAATTTTGCTGTTTCAATTGCAAGAGGTTTCCAACTGGGTCTCTGGAAAGTTGATAGTGTGGGGTTGAATATTGGGTGTTGAGGGCTCTAGAGCATAAAATTTTTTTACTTAGGGTGCCTGGGTGGCTCAGATGGTTGTATCTGCCTTCCGCTCGGGTCATGATCCTGGGGTTCTGGAATCGAGTCCCACATCGGTCTCCCTGCTCGGTGGGGAGCCTGCTTGTCCCTCTGCCTCTCTCTCTCTCTCTGTCTCTCATGAATAAATAAATAAAATCTTTAAAAAAAATTTTTTTTACTTGCTTATGATATTGAACTCTGCTTCTTAAATTTGACTCCATGAAGAGAATGATCCATATGACATTCTCGAAAGTTAGCATTACATGCATGTATTTAAAATGTGAAATGATTGCATGATCCTCTTATCTTGGTATACATTAGGCTGAGCTTAATTAAATCCAATATTTTAAGCTGATTTTATGAAAATTAACTATTAAGTTTTCAAAGTCCTTAATGTAACAAAATTAATCACATCATCTGATTGAACAGTCAAGAGTGACTCGTTACTCCTTGATAGAAGGATAATGAATAACTTTTTTCATTATTTTCTTTAGCTTCAAAGTTGTTTTTATATTGAAGTATATATTGTATTTGTAATAGGACAATAAATAATCTCTAAGGAATTGGATTTTTATTTTTCTTTTAATGGCTCTCTCTAATTTCCAGATTTATTTTATAATCAATATGTATCTATAATCCAAAAAAAGTAATGAAAATGGCCTACCAATTTACCATTGCTACTGTTTCCAGGGTTTTATCATTTCATCATTTTTATGCTCAATTGCTATGTATTGGAATTCTCCCATGGGAATGGCTACCATGGATTGGTCCTTAGGAACATTCGCTCTTTGAATCAAGGGTTCAATTAGCGATGTCTCCATGTCTCCTCTAATACTGATGCTGTGCCCTCAGTATTAGTATGCCAGCCCTCAGTTCTCCACCTCAGGCTTGTTTAGATCCATTGAACAAAGTAACTGAGCAATTGAGGCAAAAAAGCTTCTGGTGGTTTAATTTATTGAGACTCCAGGAAATTATGGGGGTTGAACTTCATTTAAGTCACTCCATAGTTTACTGGGTGCCATTCCCATTCATAGGATGACTCAGCAATAGAAGGCAAAGCTGTTTGATAAATTAGGCCACCTGCATATGCCGAAGAAATGCTTTGTAAAAAATACAGAGCTTGCATAAAATTGAGGTTTCAGTTGGTCATGTTCCGAGTCATCATCCCCTTTCCCCTCCTTCTCATGGATGCCACACAGAGAGCCATAAAAAAGCTACTCATTTACTCCTTCCCCACAAGGAACCAAATCTTGGATGCCTGGGTCTGGGAGCCATTAAGATCAGTGGGGGTTGTGGGTTGATGACAAAGGGCAGAAGGAAGCCCTTGTGATGCTTTGGCTATCTCCAGAACTCTCAAATATTCTTGATGCTCAAGGCATTTAGGTGCTGCCTTAATGCCTAGTTTCTTCTACATAACAACAGCTTTATTATTAGTCGCCTTTGAAATAATTGAAATTCCTTTGGCTGGTTCTGTTACTATAGCATGTAAATGAGAAGGAGTAAACAAAAGCAGGCAAACTCTTCAACACACTACCTTTTTTTTATACATCAAGCCTCAACAGAAGAAAATGTGGAGGCTTACAAAAGGACTCACTAAGTGATTTTGTAAAAAGATATTCATTCCTCCCCAAATTGCAGAACACGCTGCTGGGAAGCCCTTTCTGAATTGCTTTTTCACTTCACAGAAGCATTCACTTTTAAGAATGTTTGCTTCAATTGTGATTTCAGGGGTGGAGAGGGAATTCACACAAAATTTCCCCTGCAAATGACATGAACAGAACACATTGATCTCCATGAACAACTTCATGTTTATAGTTATGCTCCTTAATTATGTTGCGTTCTGTAAAAAGAACTGAATGAAAATCAGATTAATGTTCAAGCTGGGGTACAGTGACCTAAATAAAATAAATCCAAGCTTTTCAGGTGTTTGGTTCTAAAAGCTGTCGTGAAAGTGGCCGGCAACTTGTCATTTTAGTTCAACGAAAAATAACAGATGGAGATTTTGTTTTTAGCTTTCTTGTTGAGTGCAGACATTTTCAGAAGTGTTTTACTCCCCAAGTTTAAATAGTTGCTAAGTCCTAAAAAATTCTAATAATATCTAGTATAACTAATAAGTCTGACTTGGCAACATCTGTCACAGAAATCTCTTCCTTTCCAGGGCTGCTACCAAATCCAAGCCCTTAAAAACCATGTAATCTAAGAAAATTGGTAAGCCTTTCTGAGGCTCAGTTTCTCCGTCTGAAATAGGGAAAGCATTTCCAGCCTTGTAGGGTTTTATGCTCTGTGTATTCCTATAGGCCAGGTATCGATTTTACAAATACTAATTCAGGATCCTCATAATAACCCTATATCGTAGATACATATTAGTAGTACATCAGCAGATGGGAAAACTGAGTCACAGAAAGTTAAGCAACCTATTCAGCGCCACACACTTTGTGATAGGGTGAAAGCAGAATTAATACCTGGTTAGTTTAGCTCCAGAGTCTCTGCTTTAACCACCATAATGTTTGGTCGGGATTTAAAAGAAAGGCTATGTAAAGCATTCAACATAGTATAGACTGTACATTTAATAATTGTCTTTACTATCATCTATAGTTATCAGCCAGTGAAAGCACAATTCCTTCTGCTCTTATGCTGTCTAATCAAAAGAAATAGAATCCAACACTTGGCTTTGGCATCCTTATTATCACTTTATTGCCACTTACTGAAGAGGAAATAAATCTTCGATGCTAAAGACTCTTAAAAAAAAAAAAAAAAGCCATGGAACTATTTGAGATTTGATATACTGTTCAGATGCAAGATGTGGACAGAATTCTGAATTTCTGAAAACTGGAGAGTTATTTATGTATTTTTGTAAACTAATGATAAGGTAGTTGTTCAATAATGATATTAGCTAAAGAAATTTGAGGGGAGGGAACCATCTCATCAAAATTATTTCTTAGCCTGTTCACATGGATTGTAGAATTAATTGCCTTGAGAATCTGTGTGTGCGTGTATGTAACCTATTTTATACTTTATAGGTGCGACAGATTTTTTTTTTTTTAAATAACGGGAAGTAATGTGAAATACCTGTCCATTTTCCTCACCCTAGCATTCTCCCATTCATCATCCCCAAATAGAAAAGTCTAAGAAACTCCCTTGGGATGCATGTAGCTGATGAAGGAGGTGATCTTAATAGCCCACTCTGGGGCCATGTTTGGCTTTAGTTGGCCCCCATTTGGTGCTTTCCCACAGGTAAAGTCAGTAGGATTGAACTCCCTTCTCAAAGCACTAAGTAAATAAGGAAGTTATACACAGTATCTGTTCTAAACCACACTAGGGTATCAGTTCTCTTTTAGTGTTTCTTCCAACTTGTTTCAATACATAAGAGTGTGATAAGCACCCTGTTGATCTCTCCCTTCCTAGATTGTTACATGGAAGGTAGGAACATATTTCTTATAAGCTCCTTTTCTCCTAAGACATGGAGATCAATGGAAGTAATCAATATTAGCCCAGGTGCTTTATTTTACAAGGGAAAAAGTTTAATACTTGAGGATTAAAATTATTTTGTGGCTAGATCTAACACAAATTCATTTCTTATCTGTGTGTGTTTTAAGTAAAGGTCCACATAGTATGACTTGCTTTTTTTCTCATCATGGTAACATTATCATAACAATACCATTTAAAAAGTTTTCCCTACATAGGCTGACATTGGTTTATTTTACTTCTCTCACTCTAAAATAATTGCAAACAGAAATTTAAGAAATTTCCCTTAAAACTATCAGGTAATTAAATGATCTGCACTGAGTTGTGGAACTTGTTTTATTATTTTATGAGTATCCCTCAGTACTGCCCTCTTTCATGGGAAATATAACACTCATACTCAGTAATTAAAATAGAGGAAAGTTGCCTTATAAAAGTAAAATTAAAAGGAATACTCTCATACTTACAGAAAAAAAAATCTGCAACACTTCTATTCACCACTCAGTTTTCAAAGACAATAAGAATCAATTTGTACTTTCTTTATTGTAAGCAAAAATGAAATCCTGAATAACTGGAAGAATATCTTTGTCAATGTGGAAAATTCCACCAGAATCCAAAGTGACTACAAAGTTTAATCACATGCTACACATTTAAGTCTTCCTGTTTTCCATGAATAATTAAATATGGCAAGACAGAAAAATACAACTAAAAAATAACTTTTATGATTTATGATTTCCATAATTTAGCAGTTATATGAGTTAATTTATTGATGTAAAATCTGTGTCTTCATGAAAAACAATGACAAATAGATCAAAAATATTTTTTGTTTGGCATTGCATAATCTGAAACAGGATAATTGGTGGGACTGACTGAAGACAGATGAATATAATCACAGGGAAGAAACAGGAAGAGAAGGGAGGGAAAAAAGAAAGCAATGAATAAAATAATAAATATAGAGGGAATTTAGAGCAAAGGTCTTACAGGAGGATAGAAAAAGGAACAGGACCTCGATCAGCTAACAGCAGAGGATAGAGTTGAAGATTGAAGAGCTCTAAAGTCTCTAAGGAATCAACAAATAAGTTAGGCGTTAGTAATCCTAAAAGGGTCATGGTCTTATTCTGTGTAGTTTTTAGGTCTTGGATTCTGCATTCAACTTGATTGGGTTGGATCTGACTCTGACCACATACTAACTGACCATCTTTCGGTAAATTAAACCACTATGTGTCCCTTTCTTCATATCTTCAGATGAGGAGAGGGATAGCACTGACTTCATTAAATTATTGGGAGAAATACTACCCTTTGATCCTGGCAAAGGTGCCCCTACTCTGTGCCCGGCATGATAGTATCCTGCGTATTACAGAGAAAAACAAAGTGGATTTAGGAGCATGCACACAGGTGCACGGGGACTAGCCTGGGGCTCCTTGGTGCATGTATCTGCTTCCATGACAGCTTTTAGACCACAAGGAAATCCTATTCAAAATCTCTTGCTCTGTGTCCTACAAAGAAAGGACAGCTGTGTTCAACTCCAGGGTTTGAGGGTTGTTCCGTTGCCCATTCCTGAGTGCAACATAGCTTCAAAGTGTTGGGAAGAGATCGTGTTGGAAGCTCTTATAAAATCCTTCCTGTCAACAGGAGAGCAAAAATTTCTCACACAACAAAGATCACTTTCCCTTAATGCTGAACTGCCATCTTGTTTCTTTTCCTGTATCAATTCCTGTTTCCAGAGGTATTCACAAACCTGTGAATTAGCAAGTACTTGCAACAGTTGCATTTGGTGGCTGAGGGAAATTGTCTAATATTAAACAATTCATATTATTTTTGTACAAGCAGGATGTACCTTTCCTCTATCCTGGCAACTGGATGGACACAACACGAGAATTGGTAGTAACTACTTCAATAACATAGTTATAATTTCAGTTTTATTTAAATAATTTTAACTTAAAAGTTTGATATTTAATAATTTTATTTTACACAGTGTCTTTTATTCTAATTAAATGACCTTGACTATTTTAGAAAAAATAAGTTCAAGCAAAATTATTTTATTTTTTGGTTCTCAATTGTTACTTTAATGCATATATCCAGATGCATATATATTCACATTCTGTACACTCAAAATAATTATACTTTCTATTTTTTAGTTCTTTGAATTATTAGAATTTGCAGAGCAAAAATTATGGGAAAAATTGATTATTATAACATAACAAAGATTTTGCTGAATTGAAACCAAGAAAATGAATTTTACAAAATAAACAGGTAATAATTGATAAATTATATACTTCTTTGTTTTACTTTTTATCCAGATATTCTGAGTCTACCAATAGAACATCTTTCACCATATTTGACAATGTTGTTGTTTTATAGTCATATTCATTAAGGTAGGAAGATAAAACCTGTTATATCATATTTTTGGGACTTGATGTCAGACTTGGTTCAGAAGATCTAATGAGATGATATATGAGCTTAAAATAGTAAATTAGTTTTAGCCATAGCATTTTTCTGGGCACTAAGAAACGACAGTAAACAAAACAGACAATAAACTTCACAGGGCTCATTTTGTAGTTCAGAGGTCCACAAACGTTCCCCTTAAGAAGTCAGAGAATGAGTACTTGAGGCTTTGTGGGCCGTATATGATCTTTGTCACATATTCTTTTTTGTCTATTTTTTCAAACCTTTTAAAAATGTAAAAATTCTTCCTCACTTGTAGGCCATACAAAAGCTGGCCTTAGGCCAAACTTGGCCCTCAGGCCTTGGTTTGCAGACCCCTTTTCTAGTACCTTCAGCTGTAGTGCATCTGGAGGGGAGATAGTGGAAAGCCAAATCAAGTCCTACATACTTCAGTATCTTCTAGGTTCATCGCTGAATCCTAAGTGGCTTCTTCTGAAAGTCAATGTGGATCTATGAGTCCACATAGGGGATATGGAGGGGATGTGGTGTGATGGGGTGAGGCATTTTCAAGGCCAAGAAAACTAGACATATCAAATACTATATGCACACATTAACTCTTCATACAAGTCACTGTCAGGAACTCAGCTGGAGAAAGAGCTGAGCTGTCAAACTGTCAAAATAGCCAACTTCAGGTATCCAAGCAAAGCAATAAGCCAAATGGAAGTAACAAGGGAAGCGTTTAATCACTTGCTGAAATAGTGTAAGCTAGAGGCTAAAATTGGAGAAAGACGGACTTCCCCCTGGAATGGTGTATAGGTTGAGGGTCGGGTGGATCGGTACAGAGAGGAGAGTCATGTCATTGATAAGGGATTCCCATACAAAAGGCTGCTTTAGTTTATGGACCTGGCAAGATGGGGAGGGAGAGAAGAGGGTGAGGATGGGAAAAGTACTAGGTAGTGAGTCAGAGGGAGGAAAAATGTCTTCGAGTTTCCCAACAAGGAGATTTCCAAATAGAGGCACCTGGGCTAGGAATGCAGCTCTGCATAAGAGCACACTCGGCTGAGGGGACCGAATGCCTGACTGCATCTCCATCCAGACACAGCCCTGCACAGCTGTGTACCACATCTGGAGAGGGGGGTTTTCCCCCTTGAAGCCTGCCAGGTGGAATCTTTGTAACTGCTTATTATTAGGCCTGAAAAAATCACACGAAGGTTTTTGGTCAGGAGCTGGACACGATCCCTCTCTCTGATAAAATAAACTTACGACTTATTCAGCAAATAGTTATTGAGCACCTGCTTTGTGCCAGATTCTAGGCTCAGCATTCATGCACCTCTTTGGAACATGCAAAAATTGAAAAGTAGAGTCTTTGCACATACAAATAATTGATTCATTTTTGAAATATCCAAGTTACACCTGGTTTTATATTGGTCACTATAGTAATATTATTGCTAAAATGTGCTGTTTTAAAGAATGATCGATTTTAAAATAATTTGTGACTATAATCTAACTCGTGGTTTTTAGATGCTGGTAAATACTTTGACAAAACTTGAAGGTTCTCAAAAAATCAAAATATCCTCAGTTTAAGAAATCAGTTTTTGCACGTGCTAATGGTTTAGGGTCTCTGACAATAGACTGATCTGTTAAAATAATATTGATCCAGAACATGTATGTGTAGAGTAGAGACTAGGGGGAACTGTACCAAGAAAACTTCTTTGGCTTTGGTCTATTATGTTTCTGTTGAAGTTACTTGTTCTTAAACAAAAACTTAATTGACTATAACAAAACTGCGCATATGGCTCTAAACTCAGTTTTAAGAAGTGTCAGTAAATACATATCAATAGACACTGTGTGTTTGTGTGTGTGCGTGTGCGTGTGTGTGTGTGATGACCGTTTTATTCTCCAATGATTCCACATTGTTTTAGACCTTTAAGACAGAGTGCTCTGTGGCAAAAAATGTCAAAAAGAAGTTGTTCCCATCAATCTAAGACCTACAAAATTTCACTCTTTTCAACAAAGATGCATCTTATAATGTTTAAACTTTGAGTTCTATTCAATGTCAAATACCAAAGAAGAACTTGAAGTCAACTACTATTTGATTTCTGCCTCCTCAGGTATCATCTTTTTCTTTTGATGATGAATATGTTGTAGTTTAAAGAAATCACAAAGGAGATAAAAACTTCATCCAGTAAAGCAAAAAATATACTTGCAGAGAGCCAACTTACAAACCTCTAGAGAGGACACAGCTATGTTTCCAATATTTTAGTTTATGAAAAAGGGGGAAATGATGGAAAAGTGAAAGGAACTTCCAATATTTTAGTTCCTTGAAAAAGGGGGAAATGATGGAAAAGTGAAAGGAACTGGCATGGCCTTGTGTAATCCTGCATGAAGTTATTCTATACACCCTGAATCTATTCATTCATTTCCCCACAATGTCTAAAACCATTGCTCTATCTGTAACACACTATTAAAATTATTTTACATTTATTGAGATTACAGAGAACTTAGAAATATTTGTTGCTCAAAGAGATACATTTCAATTATCAGAAAGTCTTTTATCTTGAATACCTTATTAAGCAATACTGTTTAAAAGTAAAGATATTTTCTTATAACTAATTATTCTTAGCATTGCCTGATAAATTGTCAGTCACAAGCCATTTGTTATACACACACATATATATGTACTACATACATATACCTCTAAAAGCGACACAAAGGAGTTAAGTGTTAAGTATGAGGTAGCTTTTGGACTCAAATAGATAAGGATTCAAAGCCTCCTAATATCACTTTTTAACTGTGTCATCTTGGGCCCGTTACTTTACCTTACTAAATTTAATTTTCCTCAACTATAAAATAAGACTGATAATAGTAACTTCTTAAAATAATTCTTCTGAAGACAAATGAGATAATGTATATGAATGCTTATCTTAATTTTGGCACAAGTGCACACACAGTAGGTATGATGTTTATTTTGCCATTTTCATGTTTATTAATGTCATTAGCAGTTGTTTTTTAGCAACCATGAGTTATGATCATTGATTGCAATACAATTGACTCTAAATCCCAGAGACAGGGAAGAACCATGCTATGAAAGGTGCCTGAATATCATGGTCTATGTCAGGAAGGCAGCGTGCCCTGGGAATTACAGAAATGTGGATATTAAGCAACAGAAAATATATAACCCTCTACAGCTTAAAACTTTACAGCTGAGACAGCTTCTTCATTTCTTGTCCAGGCAGCCTGGTGGGTCCTAAATAAATTTGTTGCATCTCATCAGAACTGTATATGGTAAGAAGAACTTCCATTCAATCTCCTTCTCAATTTGAGGATCTCAACAGAAAAACCATTAGATCCCAGAAACTTTAGTATATTTATGACTTTCATAATAGTGTGGCCAATTTGAAATTGAGTGCAAAGATTAAGTCACTAAACCCAGGAAATTACCATGGGTTTTGTTTACTAATTTCGCTTCTGCAAGTGAAATCGAAGTATCTTAAAATAGTCAGCTGTTGCTGCTAAGGGAATATTTAGAACTTAGCACAGGTAGTGTCATGGTACTGGGCAATGGGAACATTTGCCATCAGTCTAGAAAGGGAATCTTTGACCCAAGGGCAATTGCTATAACCTATACTATTCTTTTCTTGGGCAACAAGTATAGTGACAGCCAACATTTGTAGAGCTTATTGGAAAAAATAAACCACAGAAATCAATTTAGGAAAATTGGATGTTTTTTTACAAATAATAATGAGTTTCAACTGAAGAGGAATCCTTCAAAAACAGCGAGGGTGAGGCACTAGTGGGCATGGGATAAAAAGGAGATCAGCAGAATATGGGAAAAGAAGCATGTACATCAAACTGGAAAAGAGACTGGTTCCAGGCCCTCATATCAGTTCTTATCAAGGAAAAACCATCAATTAATATCAAAATGTATTTGTGTAATATTGAGGTTTATTGATTATAATTATGTATAAGTTAACATTCCCTAAATGGTCAACAATTTTTTCATTTGTGTGGCTTTAGCTGTTCTTGGCAAATAATTTTATCATTTTAATTAATAGTTTCTCACTTTAGTAATATCTCAAGTTAAAACATGATAATACATATCCTATGTATTATATAGATTCTTGACCCAGATGGTACTTATTTGACTATTATAACCTAGGTTGTGTTGCCAAATACTTGAATATTTTTAAATGATTTGAAAACATTCTATTTGTTTTAAGATTTTATTTATTTATTTATTTGAGAGAGAGAGTGAGCAGGGGGAGGAGCAGAGGGAGAAGGACAGGCAGACTGTGCTAAGCTCAGAGCGCAGTGTAGGGCTTGATCTCAGGACGCTGAGATCAGGACCCGAACTGAAATAAGGAGTCAGATGCTTAACTGACTGAGCCACCCAGGTGCCCCAAGGATTTGCAAACATTCTTGATCAATCTCTGTTACTTTCCTGGGATGTATTATTATATATTTTGCACGTAGGAAAATAGATTCACATAGCATAAATATCAAAGTTAAAGTCATGAAAAATGTATGAAAGAAAAACTTCAGCCATCACAAAGTATCTATGTGATTGTTTACTATAAGAATATAAAGCAAAAAAAATTATATGGGGATTGGAAGTTGTGGTTGTATTTAGATGCTGAAAACATCAGTCACTCTTGGCTTGCATTGTGGCCTAAATTTTGCAGTAAATTTTTCTAAGCCTCTAAAGCTTTGATTGAGGTTGTCAGATATACTGAGGTATTTTGGAACACTCCACGAACATTAGGGTGTGAATAATTTCTCCCCTGGAGAGGATCTCGTTCATTGATTGCTCATTAGCCAATCTTGGGAGGCATAATTTCACTTTATGCATCTTTGTGAGTATTTTCTAAAGCACAAATTTCAAATTTCCTCCTTGCATTTATGACATAGCTGACACAACATTGTAGTTCTTTGTTGTGTTTAAATTGACAACCCTGGGTCTGGAGGAAATAAATGTTTGTTTTCGTTCCGTGCAATTGTGAATAAACAGCATGTTGGATCATTTCACTTTTCACTGTCAGGCTTCAGTGACTGCTGCCCTTTCTGCAATGCAATAATTAGGTAAGGGATCATTTCATTCTCTTTCATCTTTGTGGAATTTGCCAAGAATCTGAGGTTCATTTCACATAAGCATTGAGAATTAAGAGTGCCGGTTTCAATTTTATTGATATCTCCAAATCCAAATAAGACCAGGAAGGAATGACTAAGAACTTGTTTTTCAGGTTTTCACTTGTCTTTACTTTTATTTTTATGTATAACAGCTTTGTTGAGCTGTAATTCACATCCCATACAATGCAACCGTTTACAGTATACAACTCAATGGGTATCAGTGTATTCACAGACTTTGGCAACCATCGCTGCCTTCAATTTTAGGACATTTGTATCACTCCGAAAAGAAACCCCCGTACTTGCTAAGGGTCACTCTTCATTTCCTTCCAAACCACTCCCTTCCAGCCCTAGGCAACCATTAATCTATCTTCCCTCTTGATTTGTCAGTTCTGGACATGTCATGTAAGTGGAATCACTCAGTATGTGGTCTATGAGGACAGGCTTCTTTCACGTAGCAGATGTTTTCAAGGTTCATCCATGTCATAGCATGTATCAGTACTTTCTTTATCGCCAACTAATATCTCACTGTATGAATGCATCGCATTTTATTTATCCGTTCACCAATGGATGGACGTCTGGGTGTTTCCATTTGGTGCTATTATGAAAAACGCTGTTATCGACCTATGTGTACACGTTTTTGTGTAGGCATATCTTTTCATTTCTCTAGGAGTAGAATTAATAGATGATACGGCAACTCTGTGTTTAATCTTTTGAGGAACTACCAGGGTGTTTTCTAAATTTGCTGCACCATTTTACTTCCTCACCTACAGTGTGTGAAGGTTCCAATTTCTCCATAATCTTACCAACTCTTGTTACTCTCTGCCTTTTAATTATAGCCATCCTGGCGAGTGTGATGTAGTGTCTCACTGTGGTTTTGATTTTCATATCCCTGATGGTTAGGGATGTTGAGAAACTTTTAATGTGCTTGTCTTTACACTTTGACCATGTGCTCTCTCCTTCAGAAACAGACACATCTTTGTTTGGAGAGTAGAGACTCAGGGTGGCAAATACATACTGTACGTCACATGGGTGTGTGTTTGTGTTGTGTGATGGTGTACCGTCCTAATCCGTGCAAGATTATCTGTATTGGTGTAGGGCTTTGCATTTTAGAAAGAAAGAGGCTCAAAAGAGTTCAGGGACAACAAAAGGAAAGAGTCCAATTCAAAATCATAGACAAAACTGGGGGTTAAATTCAGGAAAGCAAGAATCCAAAGTCAGAGAGAATGTGATAAAAACCCAAAGTGAAGCAAAAGGGGTGCTCTCTGTGAATAGAGCTGAAATATCCTTTGTCACCCCCTATTGACCATTAGAGTCTTACAGCTTTGGAGGCTGGGCTGATTTATAGGTATAATGTCAACAAGAACAGAGAAGTGCTTCTTTTGTCATCTCTGTTCTTACTTTGCATTGGATACTCTAGGGCTGTGGGACATCCCTCCCCATCTGAAAAAAAATAAGTGAAGAAAAGAAAAAATAGAAGTAGGAGGCAGCTTACAGGTTATATTCTCTCTGGGCCATGTGAGCTGACAATAGCTGGGAGAGAGAAACAGGAAGTTGCAAACCTGTATCGAAACTGGAGGATAGAAGAGACGTGGGAGCTCTGAGGACTGAATACAGGGCTTAGCTTGTTGCCAACATCAAGTTTGGGAGAGGAGCTATCAGTACCTTCCTGGGCTAAGATAAAAATCCACATCTGAGTATGGTCACTATGAAGTCCAAGGACAAAACCAAACAAAAGAAGCAAAATAAGTAACAAAATGTAGGATGCAGCAAGTCTAAATTACTTACAACATTTACAAGTTAAAGATCCTAATCACACATCAATTTTTGTCTCTTTGAAGAGGCCTTTCCCTAAGCATAGCCACACAACAATAATGCAATTCAACCCCTCATTTTCTGGATGAGAAACTAAGGATCAAAGAAATTAAGGGGCTTTATCCAATTAAAGTAATACTGGCTACATGAATAGACACAAGAACTAGAACTGAGAGCTAACTCTAACTGTAGTGATCTTTCTTTTTTGCTTTTTTTTTTTTTTTTAAGATTTTATTTTTTTATTTGTCTGGGAGAGAGCACAAGCAGGGGGAGCAGAAGGTAGAGGGAGAGGGAGAAGCAGGCTCCCGGCTGAGCGAGGAGCCTGATGAGGGACTCGATCCCAGGACCCTGAGATCATGACCTGAGCCGAAGGCTGATGCTCAACCAACTGAGCCACCCAGGCGTCCCTTTTTTTTAATTAAGACTTTAGTGATCTTTCTTTTTCAATATTATTTCAACTATGTTTTTAAGTCAATAGCAAGTAAGATGGTTCTTCACTATATAACACAGAGGGAATATTTGATAAAAATATGATTAATTTAGGTTTAACAAACTCTGTAATTCAGTTTCTTTTTCACCACTTCCCAGCTTTGCTCTATAACTACCACTTCAAAAAAATTATTCCATTCTGAGACCTCAACACTTAACTGTTCTCAATCATTAACCAAGCATAGTATTAGGCTTAAGGTCTACTTACATTACAGTGAATAAAATACTGTACAAATACTGAAAAATATACAAATACTTATATTTGTACAAGATGGATTAATTAATAAATTTCTAACAAAGACTGCCACCCTAAAAATGATTGCTCTGCTTTTATTGTTAAAATAGACAAGATTACATGTAAACTTGACTGATCTAACCCATCTAAATGGCATTTCTCCCTGGCAGGTTAATAATATGAAGTAAAATCAACTAAAACCAAAAAAACAAAATAAATTGTTGTGAACAATTGAAAGATAACATATAGGCATTGGCTAATGCTTGTTGTGTAAATAACTTTAGGAAACTTACTGCCTTTTAAATTTTTATTCATTAAAAAAAAAATGCATATCACACTATGTCTATGCCAGAAATAGTTGTGGCCTACTTAGAGTGCTAAATGTTAAATTTCTGAATCAATAATAACCTCTTTCTGTTTCTCAGATATTTATAAATCTTTCCTCCCTTTTAGGGTCTTTAGGGATTTTAGACTGCCAAAAATACCAAAAGAATCTTGTACAAAGCATTTGCACACCACAGACAGACTTAGCGAGTGTCTGTTGGTAATGAGGTTGGTGATAAATTATCACTTATTTGTTATGTCTCAGTGGTTTCTCTGCACTGGAATGTTTCTTGTTAAAAATGATGTTTTCTTCCTATGCTTTGGTTTTTAACACCCCTTGATGATTGGCTTCACAGAAATTGATGTAAGGAAGTTGTCATCCTGTTCTCTGTGTCCCAACGGCAGTTACAAAGAGTTAGAGATTGAATGAATTCTCTTTAAGCCTCTGTTTAAATAGATTCTCAGCATATATCAAATTACAAAAGACATTTGCACAGTCTAAAACTTTGCAGATATAGTTTTAAAAAATACCTGAAAAATATTTCCACAAGGGGCGCCTGGGTGGCACTGTCAGTTGAGCCTCTGACTCTTGGTTTCAGCTCAGGTCATGATCTTAGTGTTGTAGGATCGAGCCCCATGTTGGATTTAACACTCAGCAAGGAGTCTGTTTGAAACTCTCTCTTCCTCTCCCTCTGTCCCTCACCCTCCGCTTGCTCTCTCTCTCTCTCAAAAATAATAAGATAAAATAAACTATTTCTACAAACCCCAAATTTTATGCAACCATAAAATGACTTATCCAGTGTTTCTCCTATGGGGAGAATTGGCTTTGTTGGGGAACACACCTTGAATGACCGTTGCATGTGAAGAGCTAGGCCCTAGAGGAGGGTCCGAGGGGAGAGGGCAGCATGGCCAACAGGCTAGATGCCTCTGTACAAGACAACAGTCTAGAGATGGTCATGCATCCATATAGCTACATCTGTACTTAAGTTTTGTGCATGCCTGCAAGCATAAGCCTTTTGTGTTCTAGTATAGTCTGCCATAAACACACATTTCGGCTATGAATATTTCTCGGTAACATAGAAATTGGTAGAGTCCTATCATTTGAAAAGTGAGGTGCACACAGAAGATGATGAGAGAATATAACATTTTCACTAGTTCAGCAGAAGCATGAGTTCAGAGCCAGAGTTGACTGGAAAGGCCGCCTGTCCCCCTTCGAAGCACTGCCTCTTCAGCTCCATCCCTGAATCCCTGGAGACCTTGGGAGGAACAAGGGTTACCACCACCTGTGGAATGGGGTTGAGGCATAATCACTGAAAGCTGGCATTGAGATCCTAACTATCTGGGGACGTTTGTTGTGAATTTGGGAACTCTTCCTAATTTTCCTAAGGACTAATCACCATTTTGTCTACTTAGGCTCCAAATCAATCCAGTGATACCTCCTATTTGATGGCAGGACCACACATTCCCACCAAAGCTGCCAGCTAGCCAGGGCCTTTCCCACTCCTTCTCTGCTCCAGATGTGGGCTGGGATGACCTGGGACCCTAGGCATCCACATCAGGTCTTTCCTCTAACATGTTCCCATAAGTAAGGACAATGAACTTCCTTCCAAATTGTGCCACCTGGGACACAGGCTACAAAACAGAGATTTTACTGAATAAGACTTAAAATTTTGCTAATTCGACTTCAGGCCCCCGTACAGAATAACGCATGAGTTCAGGGGTCTAAAACCGGGAAAAATCATGCTATCTTCCATTATTGGTCGAAATGTTTTGTCAAAGTATTTTTAATGTTGGAAAGATTGCAGAGGAGGTCATTGCCCTCAGGCTTAGTCTTCAATTTTATTTTCAATGTAAAGTCTCTTATATATGCAGTCTACCTTGAAAGAAATGTCTCCTGAATAATCAAACTCTGTCAGTCACTATGTCATGGCCAATGGTGATCATCATCATATCTATCATAATCCTTTATGATTTCGGGTTTCCAAATGTCCATCCTCTGGCATATTGGCTCTGGCTAATTTTTGCCTCAGTTTTTTTTTGACCTCCAATCTTGATCATTGGTTTAAGCAAGTAAACATTGTAATACATTAGAAATTAAATAAAAATGTTAATTATATTAAAACACCACAACTAAAGCATTTGTTACCTTTGTGATGCAGAGGAAGTGTTCGAGGGGTACCTGGCCAGCTCAGTTTTTAGAACACGGACTCTTGATCTTGAGGTCATAAGTTCAAGCCCCACATTGGGGTTAGAGTTTACTTACAAAACACAAAGTTGTTTGGGAGGCAAAGTATATAAGAAGGAATTAAAACTTCAGTGTTTCTAAACAAACTTGTGAGAGTATAACTGCGGAAAATTGAAATGGTGTGTGTGTGTGTGTGTGTGTGTGTGTGTGTGTGTGAAGCAGAAGGAAAAACAAGGACAAAATTACTTTCAAACAGCTAACTTGAAAGCTGCAAAGATGAGCCAAGGAATCACACACACTATCTCCTGTGCTAAATAAGGTTGGGGCAAGCTGCAAGGGCCATGCTATTGTGTTCAACATAATGAGTTCTAAACAGAGCATATCATCCTCTTCACTGTGACGTAACACCACCACCAATCACCAACACTCTCAGGTTCTCTGATAAACACCCATGTGCACACGTGTGTGCGCACGCACCCACACACACACTCCACATTATGATCACTCTGCATCAACATTTTTACTTTCAGAGAGGAAGGAAGGAAGGAGGGTGGGAAGGAAAAAGAAAAGAAGAAAGAAGGAAAGAAGAGAAGAAAGGAGGAAAGAAAGAAAAGACACCAAGTTAGCCAATATTAAAACTGGATTTTGCTCTTCATGCATGTGAAAAAAGATTTTTTTAAGAACACAGAAATTAAAAGACAAATACAAAAGCAACAATGGCAAGAAATGTCTCCCAAATTCTCAGGTGGTTTTGTATATTCCTTGCTACATTGTTACATTCTCCTGGCTTTGCACGTGTTTCAGTTTGAGAAATATGCTATATGAAATGTTTTTCTTCACACTGAGATTGGTTTAGACACTTTTTTTCATTTATTTATTCGTTTATCAATTCATTCAACACATCTTACAGAGCCCATCACATTCCAGGTGCTGTATAGAAAAAATGGATAAAACGCAGTCCTTGTCTTCAAAGAAGTAAAAATCTAGTGGCAAAAATATATAACTACTTGTAACTCAGATAGTGAATGCAGTGACATGTGTATATGAGGTACATTATGAAATTGTAAAGAAAAGTCCCTTCTTGGAAAGGTGAGGAAAATCATCCAGGAACAGCTAATTTTAGGGAAGAGCTTTCAAGTGTGATTAAGAATTTGATGGATAAGGAAATGAGTCCCTTACGCAGCAGGGACAAGGGAATTGAGTCCATAAGCATCACAGAGGTGAGATGAAATCTCAGACAATGTCCCAGAGCAGAGAAGGAAGAACCAGATGCTATGGGCTGAATTGTGCTCACCTCCCCAGCTCCCACTGATATGTGGAAGCCCTAATCCTCCATGTGACGGGTGGTGGTTCTGGGCCTTTAGACAGTTATTAGTTTTGATGAGGTCATAAGGGTGGGGCCTTCATGATAGGATTAATGCAATATATGAAAAGAGCTTGCTTGATCTTTTTGCCGAGTGAGGACACAGGAAGAAGGTGGCCTTCTGTAAGCCAAGAGGAGAGCTCTCAGCAGCAACGGAACCCTACTGGACTTCGACTTCGGAGTTTCCAGCCTCCAGGATTGTGAAAAACAAATATCTATTGTTTAAGCCACTCAGTCAAAGGCCACATTTTATTATGGCAGCATGAGCTGACTGAAACATCTTAGAATGTGAGGAAGGGCAGGAGGAAAAGTGAGCTGGGCTCAGACTAGTGGCACTGTAAAGAAATAGACATGATACTCCAGCCAAAGGAGATGGCTGATTCATTTTGCTTCTCTTTACATGGGCTGAGTTTTTTCCCAGCTATTTCCTCAATTCTTAGTGTAAATCACTCTTGGTTCACGCATCATCCGCCCAAATATGCTTTAGTTGTTGTATATCAAGTGTCTTAGGTTTTGGCCTTTGGTGCTTATTACAGCTTCTACTGACCATCATTTAAAGCATAAGAAAGATTTGTTGGTTCTTTTAGGGATATACATTCACAAATGTCCTGAAGGAATATGATTCCCTAATGAGAGGTAGAAAATTTGTGAACTAAAAGCAATCATAAAATTTAAATTGTATTTTCACTCACCAATGGCTTAATAGGGTAGAAATTCTTATTCAGACAAATAATTAGCTTTCATAACAGAAAGGTAAACAAAACTATAAATTATGATTAGATAAGAGTTCTTCCCTGCTGAGACAAATTAGTCAACACTTATTCTTCAGCTGTGATACATACATGCTGTAATATGGAGAAAGCTTTATGAATAAATTTGGTAAAAATAATTAAAAGAGTCTGACAACTGTACTCTTGCTTATGATATGTATGTGTTGTAATCTCGTGCCTTGATTTGTACCTTACTTTGTCATATCTGTTAGAGAGAAAGGAAATCAAAAGGAGAATTTAAATGTTTTTTTTTTTTTTTTAGAATTTAAATGTTTTTAATTGCAAGGGGAAAATAAATATACTGGAGAAAATTTTGTAGTTGATGAATTTTGAAGAAATTTGATGACATTTTTGTGTTTGACGATATTTTCCAATTGCAAGTTCCTATGACGATGACAGATTTTCCTCAACTATTTATCTACATAAAAATTTTGCCACTTAAATGCACATGTTTAAAGGAGTCAAATGTATACTATTTAAAAGGGTTTCTTTGACTTTAGTCTTCTAAAATTGGTTTTTAAAATGGTTTTTAAAGAATGGAATATTGTATTAATCAGCTCAGGCTGCCATAAAAAATTCCACAGACTGGGTGGCTTAAAAAAAGGAAATTAAAAAAAAGTTGTGGTTTTTTCATAAATGTAAGGAAAAAAGAGACAAGCGATGGGCCTAAAATATATTAGTGCCTTCTTGGCAACAGGAATTATGAAAGATGAACCGAAAAAGACGATTTCATTTAATCTTTATAACTCTGGAGTCCTTTATTATCTGTATTTACAAATTAGCTTGCTATGGCTCAGGGTAATTATTGGCTTATCAAAAAGCATGTAATTAGTGAGTAATAGAGCAGGTGTTTAGCCCAGGTTTATGTGATTCTAAAACTTTTTTTTCTTTTTTTTAACTTTATTTTAAAAAATTTTTTTTAAGATTTTAGTTATTTATTTATTTGCCAGGGAGAGAGAGAGAGAGTACAAGCAGGCAGATCAGCAGGCAGAGGGGGAAGCAGGCTCCCTGCTGAGGAGGAGCCTGATGCAGGACTCGATACCAGGACCCCGGGATCATGACTTGAGCCAAAGGCAGACGCTTAACCGACTGAGCCACCGAGGCATCCCTTTTTTTAACTTTTATTTTTTTTTAATAACATACCAGTCTCGATTCCTTGCTAAGTAGTTGTTAAATAATGCGAACAATCTTCATGTGATATATGTTCGATAATTTTTCAAATTATATAAAATGATTGTGGAATATTAGATCTAGTGGAAACCATTAATATCATATAGTCAAACTTTTCATTTTGCTAAAAGGAAATAGGGTCAGAGTGATAAAATGCCACCCCACAGCTCTACAACTTGTTATTGAGAGAGGAAACACAAAAACTCACTGTAAACTATCCAATTTTACTTCACACAATTGTTTTTAAAAGTATGGTATCACTGCCTTACATCTCTATGGGTGACTTCTCAGTATTGGGGCATAAGGATCTCTGCATGGCCCTCAGCATTATATAGACTACCTTACAGGAAGAAGGCAGGGATGCATGAGTTTGGTGGGGAGGTCTAGAGGGCTGAGTATTTGTTATTGGAAATTTCTGTCAGGCAGGTAGTCATTGTCCTGGATATTTTTCCTTGGTTTGGAGGTCTTTAGTCCCTGTACTAGGTCTCAGGGGCAAATTTTATACCCTTAAAAAAACTACTGTTTTGCATAAAATTATTAGTTAGCATCTGAAGGGAGGACCAAAGTGATGTTTAATCTTATGGACATGATCTGTATAGGGACAGTGAAGGCAAGAGATATATCCTCAGAGTCCATAGGTTCAGGGCTTGACTGTGAGCACTGGAGTCTCAGAACACAAAGAGGTGGGTGGCAAACATTGTCGCTGATTTGGGGATTCCATGTTAGGGAGTGCCAGATAATGTCAGGAGAGAAGCCTGAGTGCTCCATGCCTCAATGTGGAATTTTGTTTGAAGCTGAAAGATGTAAAATAAAATAAAATAAGATAAAATAAAATTAAATTAAATGTTAGGGACTTGGGAAAGAATGAAAGAAACAGCATGAAAATAATTAAGATTACTGACAGTGTTTCCTCTTAGATTCTGTTTGACTCAAGACTTAAACCACAAAATACCATAAGCGTTGATAGATGACTTTGACATAATTGTTTGACCTGTGACCATTTCCCCCCAATGGGTTTGTTGTTATTATATGAGAAAGACTTGGTAAGCTATTTTTAAATGGAAGTAGTATTTTATGAAAGTGTAGAAGTCGACAAGGCTAAGGAACATAATGGAAGAACTCACAGGCATCAAAAAATCATCTAATAGAAAGGCAACAGAATTGGTTCATGCTTTTAAAAAAAGACAGCAATCGATAAATACAGATTGGTTGGTTATTTTAGGTTATTTTCATGGAGCAAAAATTAAGCAATTCAAGTACATAGAAGAGGAAGTGACATAATCAGATTCAACAAGAAAAGGAAATTTAGAAAATTTACATCCCTAATTTAAATTTATAATGTTTAAATATAGTTACTCAAAGTAATAACTTCCTACAGAATAATACAATTGACTGGAAAAAGAAACACTCTTAGTTAAGAAATTTGTCTTTATGTTCAAAGACAATTAGAGATGCAATGTGTATCTCAAATTTATAGGCCTGACTAATGTACAATTTTAGCTGGGCATTATTAAGATAAATACCTTAGATACTTAATGTATAACTGAGAGGCTGGATTGTGGAGATAGAAAAACATGATTACATTTTAAAGCGTTGGGATTTTGTGACACTGTCAATGAAGGAGAGAAGAATAACAAAGAAAGTAACAAAGATAAAAGCTTCAAAGATTGAGGAACTGAGCTTCCATGGCTAAAGGAAAAATGATGGGTAAGAAGTTGGGAGTAGAGGAAAAAGGTCTCTTTTCTGTGCTGAGGTAGAATTTGTAATTGGACTTTTGGGAGGGGATATTACACAGAAGAATCTATTGAATATTTAGGATATATTAAACTCTTTTTCTAATGATAGTAGTATGTTTCATGTTTATAACTGAGAAAGAGAGAAAAGGGAGAAAAATTATGAAATCAATATTTCTAATACTCATATGTAACTATTAGGACATTTTGAAGTAATTCCTTTTAGTTTTCTATCCAGTTTTCGTATGGATGGCATAAGAAAGTTTACAATTTTATAGTCTATAAAAGTGTAATAATATTTTAGCTATCATTGATCGCTCAAATCAAAGTAGACGATGAAGTTGAAATCATGTAAAAATGTACAAACAAGCAAACTGGACAAAGGGTACATGAAAAAAGCAACAGAGGAACTGGGTGTGATCGATGATACTACCAGAAACACCCAGAACGTTCACCTACTGTTCTGATATCTTAGTTGTGCTGTTATTCAAAATAATGAAGATAAGTCTACTTCTGTCTTATCAGCTCATTGTAACAGAGGCATGCTTGAAGTTGATAGAAATAATGTGTTTCTTTCAACAATACATTCATTCATGTTCAGATGTTCTTAGAGAATGCTTTTCCCCCTATTTTTGTCATTAAAATGGGTAAGAAAAAATACTGCAAAAACCTTTTTAATGACTATGTAGTAAATGTGAGGAGGTATCCATTAATTAATATTCTTGTCCATCCAACTTCACTTCCCTTCAGGCCCCACAACATTCTGCCCGGACTTGAAAGCCCGCCTGACTGCCAGGAAGCAAAGCCCAGAAACAAAGAGGATGAGAGGAAACTGTGTTGCTTTTGAACCTAAGTAGGATTAGAGAAAAGCTGATGTTTACCAAGCCTCTGTTATATACAAGGCTTTCACATCATTTTCCCTGCCAGTCACCCTGGAGCATATCAGGGAATATCTTTCCCAAGCAGAGAAACTGCCTCTAAATAGCTATAAAACCAAGAAAGCATTAGAATAGTAATGGATTATCAGATCGAGCTTTATAGCAGTCGTCAAAATGCCTAGAAATCTAATGGGAATGTCTGATGATTCCAGTTATCAGTTTAATTTTAAGGGTTGGTATAAATTTTAATGAAACATATTTCTGTGCACAAGTATTTAATCTGTACTACTATGGGCATTTGAGTCATTTACTTCTCTGGGAACAGTAAAATCATGTACGTGTATGATGGAAAGGTCGATGGACAAGAAATGAAGACACTGGTGTCTCGTCTGGAAGATTACGAATAAAGCTCCTATAAACTTCTGTTTATGAGTTTTTGTGTGAAAAGTTCACTCAGGTAAACACCTAGAAGTAGGATTATCACATTTTTGCTTTAGAAGGAACTGCCGAACACTCCCGAAGTAGCTTACCATTTTGCATTCACACTAGCAATGAATAAGAGTTCCTATTTTTCCATTCCCTTGCCAGCGTTCGATATTGTCAGTTTGATTTTTGCAATTCTAATAGATGTATGGTAGTATCTCAGTGTGGTTTTCGTTTGCATTTCCCTATTGGCAAAGGATGTAGAGTGTTTTGTTCACATCCTCACTTGCCATTCAAATATTTTCTTTGGTGAAGTGTCTGTTCAGATCTCTTGCCCATTTTCTATGGAATCATTTGTCTCATTATTATTTTGAATTTTAAGAAGTCTTCAGAAACTCTGGGTATAAGTCTCATGGCGGGTATGTGTTTTGCAAATATCTCTCTCCAGCCTGTGGCTTATCTTTTCAATCTTTTCACAGCCTCTTTCACAGAGCAAAACTTTTTCGTTCTGAAGAAGTCTAATTTATCAGGTTTTTTCTTATGGAGCATACTCTTAGTGTTGTATCTTATAACTCATGCCAACCAAAAAGTCATGCAATTTTCTTACATGGAAATCAGATTCATGTATCTTTAGAACTGTGAAAAATGCGTACCAGAGTGCCTATATTTGGGTTGTCCTGAGAACCAAGTTTTATGTGTCTAGCCCATTTGGGTCAGAGTCATCAACTATTCTAGAATTTTTAATGGGGAAAAAAAAAAAAGTCCCCATGCTAGATCTGACATTCCAGTTGTTGATTTAAACACGTTTGTCAGGGCACCTCGGTGGCTCCATTGACTGAGTATCCGACTTCGGCTCAAATCCTGGGATAGAACCCTGCATTGAGCTCCACACTCAGCAGGGAGTTTGCTTGTCTCTCTCCCTCTTCCTCTGCCCCTCCCTCGGCTTTTGCATGTTCTCTCTCTCTTAGCGAATAAATAAAATCTTAAAAAAAAAACACCATACAACATATTTGTCACTTTTCCGTTGCTTTTAGATGTAATCTGCCGCATTTAAATGAGAGTGTTGATCATCTAGGGGATAATTGGGGGAGCTGTGCAGAACTTGACAGGTTTATTTTTTTATAATGTTGCTAATACTTCTTATTTCCATTACTTAGTGAATTTAGTAGTAGCCACCTGTTAAAGAACAAAAATTCAACTGAGTAAATTTGAAGATCTCATTGGCTTTATTAATCTATTTGTGAATCTGTAGCATTTATTAATCTATTTGTGAATCTATAGCATCTGTAGCAAGTAGAGGGGAGCTCCAAGGAGATGTGCAAAATAGAAAGTTTGTGTAGGAAGGAGGATGGGGCAAGAAAGTTATTAACAAAAGAAAAAAAAGGATTGTTCCAGACAAGGTCACCCTCCTTTAGGTGGAAGAACTGGGTCACCTCATTTTCCTTTGGGAGATGAGTGAGGCCCTGTGACAGATTGCCTCACTGATGCTTATCACAGATTTCCTGATTGATGGGTTCTGGGGTAGGTCGAAATTGTAATCTGGCTGGGTATAAAACCCCAGTTTGGTGACTTGGCCTGACCTGAGTGACACCATTTTGGGACTCTGGTTTTCTTATTGACATGATAAATTATTGCTTAGTAATATCCACATGCTAGCATCTATATTTATTAACCTCTTCAATTTCTTATTCTGAGAGAGACTTTTGTTTGTTTGTTTGTTCGTTTTGCCAGTGTGATTTTTTGTTTAGTTCCCTCTACGTAATCCTCAACTTAACCTAGAATAAGTGCTTGAGAGACTTTGCAGGATACAATTGCATTGAGACTGGTTTTTGAAATAAGAGCTGTCTTGGGATTGGTGTGGAAGTTTGAGAGAACCTACAACTATTTAATTATAATCAGCTTATCATCTATCTACCTCCTCCATTTGAGCTCTCTGAGGTCATGTCTAGTTGTTTTATAATATTAAGAGAACTTCTCTCATAGTATGAGCTTTACAAATATTTGTTCCATTTAATTTGAACTTCAGTGAAGGTAACTTCAGGCGTATGTTATATGCTCTCAGGATTATGTCATAGATGGCTCTAAGGTGGGCTAGAAGCACTCCACAGAGAAAAGAAGCAGTATGACTACTGTTCTATTCCTTTAGCCTCTTGAGTTAAATATGGCTAACAATCTGATAATTCCGATCGACCAGAGCTTTTTTAGGGAATTATGCTAAAGTGCTTGAGATCTAAAAATAAAAAAGTTCCCCCTTTTATAAAGACACTAGTTATATTGGATCAGAGTTCACCCTATTGACTTCATTTTAACTTGATTACCTCTGTAAAGACCCTGTCTCCAAATAAGGTCATATTCCAAAGTACTAAAGGTTAGTATATCCAATATAACTTTTTGTGGGGACACAATTCAACCCATAATAGTCTGCCCTCTAACCCCCTCAAAGATCATGTACATCTCGTGTGCAAAATACATTCACTGTATCCCAACATCTTCAAAAACCTTAATCATTCCAGCATTAACTCTCTGTCCAAAATTTCATCTAAACCTTGGCAACTCAAGGTCCCAAATCTCATAACTGAAATAGATTTGGGTAAGATTCATCCTGGGGCAAAATTTATCTCCATCTGTGAACTTGTGATCCCAGACAAGTTATCTCCTTCCAAAATGCAATGGTGAAACAGGAATAGTATATACATTCCCATTCCAAAAGGAATAAATTAAGAGGAAAAAAAGGTCATATTTCCCAAGCAAATCTGAAACTTAGCAGGTTTCAACTCCATTAGATTTTAAGGCTTGGGAATGTTCCTTGTTGGCTTGATGCTCTGTCCTAGAGGCCCACTAGGGTCATGGTGCCGCCTGATGGAACTGATGATGTGGCCCTGCCCTTGGGGGTCATTTCTCCTTTTCTTGAAGGATAACACATGTTCATAGTCAGATCCCTATACTAGCCGGTTTCCTGTCTGGAGCATCCCAGGAGTCTAATAAGCTTCCTTCACTTCATCTGGTTTCTATCCTCTTCGGTCCATATTGCCAGCGTTTCTGTTAAGATTGTTGACTGGATCCACAAATCACACACTCAATCTCTTTAGCAAAGGGTTGTCTAGTTGTATGCTCAGTGTTCTCTCCAGATCATGCTTTCTCTTTTTTCACAATATATATAGACTGAGAACTTTTCAAATCTTCAAGTTCGGTTTTCCTTTTGCTTAATAATTCCTTCTTCAATTATCTACCTTCTCTCCCATCTTACTGTAAACAGCAAGAAGAAACCAGGCCACACCTTCAACACTTTGCTTATAAATCTTTAAATATCAAGGTACATCACTTACAAGTTTACTTTCCACACAACAGTAGAGCGCAATTCAGCCAAGGTCTCTTTCACTTTATTATAGGAATCATCTTTCTTCCAGTTTCTAATAACATTGCCTATTTCCATCTGAGATCTCATCAGAAGCATCATTAACATTCATATCCCTAAGAGCAGTGTTTTCACGGCCATGTAGACCTTTCCTGCTACCGAAATCTGTATTAGGCAAGGTTCTTCATAGAAAGTGAACCAGTAAGACACACACACACGAGAGAAAGAAAGAGACAGAGAGAGATTGATATACTGATTTATTTATTTTTAATTTATTTTAAAAATGGTAATGGGGCTGGCAAGTCCAAAATCCATGTGGTAAGCTGACAGGAAGGAAGTTCAGGTAATGATGTTGTAGTTTTTAGATCAAAGTTTGCAGTCCAGGCCAACTGGAGACTTGGGCAGGGTTTCTATGTTGAAGTCTTGAGGCCAAATTCCTTCTTTGAGAAACGTCAGTCTTTGTCCTTCAGGCCTTTAGCTGACTGGCTAAGGCCCACTTAAATTATGGAGCGTAGTCTGCTTTACTTAAAGTCTACTTTAAGATTTAAAATTTTAACCACATCTAAAATATCACTATGGCAACATCGAGACTGCTGTTTGACTAAACAACTGTGCTTCATCGTCTAGCAAAGTTGAGGCAAACTATTAACCACACATTCCAATAGCAGGGAGTTGGAACTGACTTTTTTTGTTTTTGTTTTTTTGAAGATTTTATTTATTTATTTGACAGAGAGAGAGATCACAAGTAGGCAGAGAGGCAGGCAGAGAGAGAAGGGGAAGCTGGCTTCCCACTGAGCAGAGAGCCCGATGCAGGGCTTGATCCCAGGACCCCAAGATCATGACCCGAGCTGAAGGCAGAGGCTTTAACCCACTGAGCCACCCAGGCGCCCCGGGACTGACTTTGTAATAGGCAAAGGCCAAATCCTGCTCTAAAATGAGTTGTGGGCTGAAAACAGAGATTTCTTGTGGAGAACAGCCACATCTAAATTACTCATAGATAGATGAAATCTTGTTTCTTCTTTAGTTGAATAGTTTAGAGCCTAACGGTAGAAATAACATTGGCCGGGACTCTGACAAACCTATGGTCTGATTGCAATTCTACCTTTTGGAAGTTGTGTGACTTCAGAAAAATTACTCAGTCTCCATGTTCATTTTTTAAGTTAGGAAAAGGTGAATATTAACATATCTGTTATAGGGCTGTTGTGAGGGTGAACGTGGGTGATGTGTATAAACCATAGGGCACATAGGAGATATTCAAATGATGTTGATTCTCTTCCTTTTTCCTTTCAGACTCTGAAAATGAAATGATATAAGGGTACCTATTATTTCTCATACTGATTAATTGTAACAAGATGGTTCTACAATACCTGCCCTAAAGTTTTAGCAAGAAATTATAGATCAGTAACTAAATATTTAGTAGAATTCAAGTCTGCCTATACATTCTGTATCTGTTCTTGTTGTGAAATAATAGAGAACATATATATTATTCCTCATCTCTGGATCCTGGCATAGAGCTCCGAACACCCTTGTAATTTCCTAAGAGAAAAGAGCACTAGAAGCATTGTTTGTTCTAGTATTGGTCTTTGACCCTGGTTTTTGACACAGGGTTCCTAAATCCCTTGGAATATTCTGGGTATTAGTGTCTTTGGTCTAATGAGGTGACTCTTGGTGGGCTTCTGGATGGGGGCTGGTCACCAGAAAGACCAAGTCACGATTAGAAGCCTGAAATTTTCAGCCTCACTCTCCATTCTTTAAAAAAAAAGAAAAAAAATTACTTATTTTTTTTTTTTTTTTTTGAGAGAGAGGGAGTATGCATGCATGCATGTGTGCAAGAGGCAGTGAGGGGCAAAGGGAGAGGGAGAGAGAGAGAGTCTTAAGCAGGCTCCATGCCCAACATGCAGCCTGATGTGGGGCTCGATCTCATGACCCTGAGATCATGACCTGAGCTGAAGTCAAGAGCCTGATGCTTAACTGACTGAGCCACCCAGTTGTTGCCCACCCCCTCCCCATACTTTAGAGAAGGAAGAGTAGCTGCAAATTGAGTTAATCATTTGATCATGCCTACCTAAAGAAACCTCAGTAAAAATCCCAACAGTATGGAGATTCAGAGAGCTTCTGGTTGGTGAACACAGCCACACACTGGAATGGTGGCATACCTCAACTCCATGGGGACAGAACCTCCTGTGCTTGGGACCCTCTCAGACTTTGCCCTACGTGTTTTGTCATCTGGCTATTCATCTGTATCCCTAATCATATTCTTTAATAAACTGGAAATGTAACTAATCCAAGTCGGTCTGCCCAATGTGCAGCAAAGCCAATAACTGAGACATGAGGCTTGCTGCCAGGCAAGTTTATTCAAGAGGCAGCCAAAGGAGGAGACAGGAGGACAAGCCTCAAATTTGCCTCCCTGAAGGGAGAGAGAACAAGTTTTTTATAACGATAGGGGTTGAGATTACATACATATTGATGGAAAGGGTGGGAAAATCTATGACTATTCATGAGGAAGGATGGAGCATATGCGTTGAGCAAGCATGCGTGTAACATACATCCCTTGTTCACTTTAGGGTGGAGACATCAGAAGGAGGCAAATTCAGCACTGACATCCGGAGGTTATCTTAGGATGGGAAGGGGCTGCGAGCAGGTTCCAAGAGCCAATGTAAACTAGATGGGGTCTTGGGTTCATTATCTTGGGTGAGAAATGCAGGGCCTTGCTTATTCATAGGCTAAAACCTTATTGGTTGACCTTGAGTCCCGGCTTCTGCAGAGACAGCTAGTGAGTTTGTTAGTGGGTCTGAAAAGTCAAAATAGCTGATTAGGGGGAAACAGTTCTCTGAAAAGCAAGCTTTAAACTTTCTGCTATTTTCATCTTCATTAACCCTATGGGGTACTCTTTCTTTCTTTCTTTCTTTCTTTCTTTCTTTCTTTCTTTCTATCTTTCTTTCTTTCTTTCTTTTTCTTTTTTAAGATTTTATTTATTTATTAGAGAGAAAGAGAGCATGAGGGAGCACAAGGTAGCATGAGAGAGCACGAGAGAGCACAAGAGAGAACAATGGAGTGGGGGAGGCCGTCGGAGGACGAGGGAGAAGCAGACACCTTGCTGAACAGGAAACCCAATGCGGGGCTCCATCCCAGGACCCTGAGATCATGACCTGAGCCAAAGGCAGAAGCTTAACTGACTGAGTCACCCAGGTGCCCCTGACGGCACAGTTTCAGTAACATGTTTCCCTGAGTTCTGTGAGCTGCTATAGCAAATTAATCAAACCTGAGGAGAAGGTCATAGGAACCTCCAATTTGTAGCCAAATCAGGCAGAAGTTGTGGGTAACCTGGGAACCTACTACTTAGTTGGCATCTGAAGGGAGGAGGAGTCTCATGGGACTGAGCCCTTAACCTGTGGAATCTGCTGCTATATTCTGGTAGATACTGTCTGAATTGAGTTAAATTATAAGACAGCCAGCTGGTGTCACAGAGGACAGAGCTGGTGTTTGGTGGGGAAAAGCCTGACACATCTAGTGTCAGAAATGTTATAAGTGTGGTAGTTGTGTAAAGGAAAACTAGAAGGAAGACTACCGGGTTTTTCTAACTCACTTGCTGAATGTTATTTGTTAGTTAAAATTAACCATTGAAAGAGCAGAGTTAAGGATGGATGGGTAAAGCAGTTGAATAACCCTGGAGGATTGCATTATTTTTTATCTCGGTGTAAAATGCATAGTAGAGATTATCTTTAGGTATATTTGATGATTTGCTTTTTAGTAATTGATTGGACAAATCACTGGCTTCACCTATGGGAAGATGATCGTGTTGTAGCTCTGAATCATTGTTCATCAGGAAGCATTTGAAATGAAGTTTCTAGAGGTAGAATATTATAAATAAAATCTTAAAGTAATGACAAATATATATATTTTTAAGATTTTATTTATTTATTTGACAGAGAGAGAGAGATCACAAGAAGGCAGAGAGGCAGGCAGAGGGAGGGGGAAGCAGGCTCCCTGCTGATCAGAGAGCCTGATGTGGGGCTCAATTCCAAGACCCTGAGATCATGACCTGAGCTGAAGGCAGAGGCTTTAACCCACTGAGCCACCCAGGCGCCCCAGTAATGACAAATATTATACTCAGAGCTTGGTATATGTCAGAAATCTTGGCATTTTCTTACCATTGGGTTTCTAGGGAGGACATTATATAATTGACCTCTCTCATATATAATACTGTTTCTGTATTAACACTTTAATTTCTTTGCAGATAGAGATTCTAGGTAAAATGCCCAGAGGCTACTACAAAGTGGAATGCTTGTAAATAACCAGCCTATTGAGATCTTTTAAATTAAAAGAACATATTGGTAGAAAAACTAGTGGGAATTTAATCAGAGTGTTGACATGCTACCAAATACATGAGTGAAAAATAGTCCTCACACAATAAAAATGCAAAAATAATCACTATCAATCAAACCAACAATGCTAAACAAATATAAACAATGGGAAAAGATCAGAACCAGAATTTCTGAAAACAGTACTTCCAAAGCCTACCTCCCAGAAATGGCCTTTTCAATAATCTTGGGAATTCATCTGAAATTCCCAAATAGTACCCTTGCCATGATCATTTCAGAAACTGTTTTCTGGAGGATCATATTGATGCTAGTTGACAACTTTGTCCTGGGAGTGCACTGAGGGCTACAGGCTAAGCTCAGCTGTTCACAATCTAGGTTATTGTTTCTGCTGCTTCTTGCACTCTGTTTCTGAGGCCCGAAGCCTAGGGATCGTCTTCATTCCTCTCTTTCCCTTCCCTCGTACCCTGAGTTCAACCCATCCGCGACCCCTGTCACTCTCGCTTTCCAAATCTATCTTGAATTAAATTCCCTCTCTCACCCTCCCCTCTATTCTGAGCAACCAGGCCACTAGTGTCTGTCACATGGGTTACAGCAATCGCCGCCCAACTGGTCTCTCAGTCTCTCAGTCTCTCAGATTCTATTCTATTCTATTCTTTACCCCTCACAGTCTATACTCCAGACAGCAGCGAGTGATCCTTTGCAAATCAAATCAGGTTTCTCTCTGGCACAAAATCCCTCCATGGTTTCTTAGTCCACGTGTAATAAAATGCAGCATTCCTACTGTGGCTTAGAAAGGTCTGCTTGAGGGACGCCTGGTTAAGCAGCTGCCTTCGGCTCAGGTCATGATCCCAGGGTCCTGGGATCGAGTCCCACATCAGGCTCCTTGCTCGGCAGGGAGCCTGCTTCTTCCTCTCTCTCTGCCTGCCACTCTGCTTGCTTGTGATCTCTCTCTCTGTCAAATAAATAAATAAAATCTTAAAAAAAAAAAATTAAAAAAAAAAAAAAAGAAAGGTCTGCTTGATTTGGTCCCTTTTCTTGCTCACGTCATGCTCTCCCAATCCAGTTCACTCTGCTTTGGACACTTAGGCATTTGTGCCATCTCTTAAAGAAGCCCAAATTATCCTTTTTGACTTTTACACGTTGACACTCCTCCTCTTCCCTCCACCCGGGTGCTCTCTCTCTGGATTTTCAAGATTTCTCCTTCGAGTCCCCTGTCTGTGTCCTCGCTTTCTCCCATTCTACCCTTTAACCTATGTCTTTTCTTTTATAGCACTTGTCACCATGTGTGTTTCTACAAGTAGACAGTAAGCTCCCTGTAAAGTGTTAGGTTTTTGTGGTTGTTCATTGCTGTATCCCAGCTCTATAGTACTTGGCAATGTCTATTGAATAAATGAATGAAGACTGAATACATTTCTAAGGAAAATCTAGATGAAAGGAAAGGATCATTGGTTCAGAGAATAGAGTACAAGATTGTAATAAAAACTACGAGGTAGAAATCATCTAAATGTGCTACCAGCCCATGTGAAGTCTCTCTTTCCCCTAAATTCTATGTACACTGGTAGGAAATAAGATCAGCTTTGATCATTCCTTTTTTTTTTTTTTTTACTATCAGTTGTGAGATTTTTGCTTAAAATGTATGTTTCAATATAATGGAAACTCTGTGTGTGTGTGTCTGTGTTTAATTTGGTCAGAAATGACCACCTGTAGATATGGAAATGTGACCTAAACATATGATCCAGGATTAGCCATTCAGACTTTTCTTCTCTGGAGTTTATATGTGAGTGCAAAGAAACTGAAGTTCTCACTTTCCTTTTGCATTCTTCCCAACTTGGGGGATGGAAACATCAAGCTGTCTTCAGCCAAATTCTCCTCTGCTCAGAGAAAACTTAATTGTATCAAGAGAAATGGAAGCCAATTTACAAGGAAGTAGAGATGGGACAGGTTGGAGATGGGGAAGGAAAGGTGAACCGGATGCTATCATCTGAGTTCTGGTATCTAGATCTGCCTGAGGCCAGCTCCACCTCTGTCCTTCCTCAAGTCAGTGAGCCAATTAATTTTCTTTATTTTTTAAAATTAGTTTGAGTTGATTTTCTGTCTCTTGCAATAGAGTCCTGAGTAATTCATTTAGAGAAGAATAATGTTCTTGATTAAATGTCCCAAACATTGTCCTGATTATTTGATAATATTACATTAGAATCAGACCTGTTATCTTATAATAGCAGGTAAGTAATCATAGACCTGTTATCTTATAATAGCAGATAATGCTCTGTGTAAATCTAATCTTATCCAGAACTTTGTATATAAAGCGAATAAAAATGGGGATGTGTTTTGTATGGCTGTTTCCAGATTCCTCTACACAGAGGGCTTTGAAAGGGCTCTGTGGAAATGCAAACCTCTTTGGGGCATGGTTTGAGAATCAATACATTGTAAATATCAAAGTAGAGAAGTTAAATATCTTTCCCCAGGCATATAATTAATTGATTAACTCACTGGTCATGAGAAAGAAATAGATAAAGATAATGAGCTCTAATCTATGTGTATAGCCTTTAATTCACAGTAATTTTATATCATTGGACTTCTTAAAGACACTATACTTCTTAGAATCTCTTAAATTTTTAAAAAAGCACTCAAAGTCTTTAACCTAGTATATAAGCCTCTTGATGATCTCTCTTCCTCCTACAAACTAATTCTACATGCCTTTGTCAAACTATAAATATTCCTGAAAATATAATTCTCTAGGTTCCATTTGGCTCTGACCACAATGTTCTACTGGACTTAGCACATTCTGTACATCTAATATTGCCTGGATGTAGTATGTACTCAATAGATATCTACATAAATGAGTGACTGAATTTCTTGTCTTCTGTAGGCGTTTATTACCTAGAGAATCAGAGACATCAGAAAGTATATTAAGAATTAACTTATTAAAAATATCAATTATTGCTCATTTATAAGAAGAAATGTTTAAAGGGAGTTGTGTAATTTTTAGATTGGATAAAGATGAAAACATTGGGGATTTTACTACCATCTAACTGCACTTAAATATATTCTTTGGTTTTTCAACTACAGGATTCCTGAATACCCCAAAGGTATAATTATTATATCTATAATAAAAGAAGCAACTTCACTTTTCATTCTTTTTTTTTTTTACCAGCATACAAACAATGTGCTGTGTGACTCTGTTGAAAATATTATATTAGACAAAACTGCCAACTTACAATTTACTTTTGTTTACACATACTTA
This sequence comes from Potos flavus, assembly GCA_028534135.1. Classification (NCBI taxonomy): domain Eukaryota; kingdom Metazoa; phylum Chordata; class Mammalia; order Carnivora; family Procyonidae; genus Potos; species Potos flavus. Next base: position 102,891,491 of record CM052895.1, on the reverse strand, counting down.
TCATTAAAGAAAGTTCAGGCTGATAGATTACTTTTTAGTTTTAACAAATTTACTTTGGCAGTAGAATTTAATTAGATAAAAATTGATTATTTTTAAATCAACTTTTGATGAAATAAATATGTTACAGAAAGGCCATGTGTTTTCTTGAAAGTCACGTATTTATTTTAAATATTAAGAAATAAGAAAATAATAATAAAAACCCTCAACAAAACAGGTTTAGAGGGAACATACCTCAACATAATAAAAGTCATCTATGAAAAACCCACAGCTAACATCATCCTTAATGGGGAAAAACTGAAAGCTTTATCTCTAAGGTCAGGAACAGGACAAGGATGTCTACTCTCACCACTTTAATTCAACACAGTACTGGAAGTCCTAGCCACAGCGATCAGACAACAAAAAGAAATAAGAGGAATCCAAATCAATAAGGAAGAAATAAAACATTCACTATTTGCTGGTAACATGATACTATATAGAAAATCCCAAAGGCACCACCCAAAAACAGATAGAACTGGTAAAGGAATTCAGTAAAGTCACAGGATACAAAATCAATGTACAGAAATCTGTTGTATTTCTATACACCAGTAAAGAAGCAGCAGAAAGAGAAATTAAGAAAATCCCATTTACAATTGCACCCAAAATAATAAGATACATAGGAATAAACCTAACCAAAGAAGTGAAAGATCTGTACTCTGAAAACTATAAAAAACTGATGAAAGAAAATCAAGACAATACAAATAAATACAAATAAATGGAAAGACATTCCATGCTCATAGATTGGAAGAACAAATATTGTTAAAAGACATTCCATGCTCATGGACTGGAAGAACAAATATTGTTAAAATGTCTATACTACCCAATGCAATCTACAGATTTAATGCAATCCCTATCAAAATGCCAACAGCCTTGGGACGCCTGGGTGGCTCAGTGGGTTAAAGCCTCTGCCTTGGCTCGGGTCATGATCTCAGGGTCCTGGGATTGAGCCCCATGTTGGGCTCTCCGCTCAGTGGGGAGCCCTGCTTCCCCCTCTCTCTCTGCCTGCCTCTCGGCCTACTTGTGATCTCTCTCTCTCTCTGTCAAATAAATAAATAAATAAATAAATAAATAAATCTTTTAAAAAAATGCCAACAGCCTTTTTCACAGAACTAGAACAAACAATCTTAAATTTTGTATGGAACCCCAAAAGGCCCCAAGCCGCCAAAGAAATCTTGAGAAAGAAAGCAAGCCTGGAGGCACCATAATTCTGGACTTCAAGTTATATTACAAAGCTATGGTCATCCAAAGAGTATGGTACTGGCACAAAAATAAACACATAGATCAATAGAACAGAATAGAAAATCCAGCAATAAACCTACAATTATATGGTCAATTACTCTTCAACAAAGCAGGAAAGAATATCCAATGGGAAAAAGACAGTCTCTTCAATAGTGGTGCTGGGAAAACTGAATATTGACATGTGAAAGCATGAAACTGGACCACTTACACCATACACAAAAATAAACTGAAAATTGATTAAAGACCTAAATGTGAGACCCAAAGCCATAAAATCCAGGAAGAGAACTCAGGCAGTGACTTCTTTGACATTGGCTGTAGCAACTTCAATTTAGATATGCCTCCTGAGGCAAGGGAAACAAAAGCAAAAATGAACTATTGGGACTGCATCAAAATAAAAAGCTCCTGTACAGCAAAGGAAATAATCAACAAAAGTAAAAGCAACCTATGGAATGGGAGAAGGTATTTGCAAATGAAATATCCAGTAAAGGGCTAGTATCCAAAAATATATAAAGAACTTATAAAACTCAACACCCAAGAAACAAATAACCTGATTAAAAAACGGGCAGAAGGCATGAACAGATAT
>CM052895.1:102829095-102879105 GCA_028534135.1 Potos flavus | reverse complement strand
CTTGGTCAAAGCAGCCGAGGGTCTCGAGTCCGGGCTCTGCCTGGGTTCCATTAGCAGCCAGCCTGCGGCTTCCCACAGTATGTTCTTATAATATTGAGTTTATTGATGAATAGGGGCCTGTATCTCTAAGTATTTACGACTTCTTTTAGTTTTAGATTTTTCATGAACAAAAATGAATGATCTGGAAATGCATACTAGGTTTTCAATGTCACTTCTACTGGGAAAAACTCAAGAGTGGAGTAATACCAGGATTTCAGATCCCTTATTGCCCTCTGCTCTGCAGCAGGGCACGGTATCTAATTGTGTCAGATCTCAGATTCTAAAGGTAGGTCTACGGGCTTTGAGTGAGTTCTCAGATTTAAATTGCATGACAAGTGGAAAATAAGCTCTCTCCTTATATGGTTGGGATTGGTGTCCAACAGGAATATGACATGCTTAAAACATGACCTACACCCTGTCCTACCATATCAGCATTCATGGGGGTGGAGCACAAATCTCTTCCCTGATGAGACCAGGGAACTGGGGTCCATGTTTGTTAGTTTCCCAAAGTAACAAACTAACTTTGTTAGTTTCCCCCATGTAGTTTCCCCTGTATGGGGTCCATGTCTGTTAGTTTCCCTATGTGATTTATAACCCTAGCACTCTACCAAAGTGATTACTTGAGGAGCTCGGTGTAGCTGGTTTTCCAAACAGTTTTATAGAAGACATTGCACAGCATTGGTTTGGGACAAATTAATCCCTTCTTCCCAGTTTTCTACATAATGGCCATGTAAATCTTTTGTTAGATTGGCTCCTGGGCACTTTATATTTTTGTCATTATTGACATTCTTAAAAATATCTAGCAGCTTTGTTAAACTTTCATTAATACTAATAATTTGTCTATATGCTTTTGAGGCGTTTTGTTATAGGCTGAACTGTGTTGCCCCAAAATTCATATATTGAAATCCTAACCTCACTACTTCAAGTGTGGCTGTGTTTGGACATAAGGTATTTATTTATCTATCTATCTATCTATCTATCTATCTATCTATCTATCTATCTTCTATCTATCTGTCTATTTATTTAAAATATTTTATTTATTTATTTGAGAGAGAGAGAGAGAGAGAGAGAGAGAGTACAAGCAGGAGGAGGGGCAGAGGTAGAGGGAAAAGAAGACTCCCTGCTAAACAGGGAGCCTGTCAGATGTGGGACTTAATCCCACGACTGGGGTTTCATGACCTGAGCTGAAGGCAGACCCTTAACTGACTAAGCCACCAAGATGCCCCTGGACATAAGGTCTTTAAAGAGAAAGGTTAAAATGAGATCATTAGGGTGAGTCCTAAGCAAAGATGACTGGTGTCCTCATTAGGATTAGGACAGATGCACACACAGAGGGAAGACTATGTGAAGACACAGGGAGAAGACAGCCATGGACAAGCCAAGGAAAGAGGTCTCAAAGGAAACCAACTCTGCTGACACCTTGATCTTGGGCTTCTAACCTCTAGAATGTGAGAAAATAAATTTCTATTGTTTAAGCCATCCAGAGTATAACACTTTATATGACAGCCCTAGCAAAATACTACAGATTTCAAATTGAATTGTGCTTCTTAGATTTGGTCAGCTCAGAAGCTCTTTGACTGTCTGTGTGTGGTAGTCTTTAGACAATCATACAATCTATGAGCAATTATACTTTATTACTATGATGCTATTATTATATTTTTATTTATTTTTCTTACTGAAAGATTTAGAACTTCCAGTATAATGTTGAAAAGAATCAGTGAGTGAGCATGAAAGGGAATGTTTCTAACTTTTCACACTATGAATGATGTTTGTTATGGATTTTTGATAGATAACCTCCATTGGGTTAATGACTTTTCTTCAATTCCTATTTGAAGAGTTTCTTCTTTTAAAGTTATGAATGAGTATTTAATTTTTTCTAATTTTTATCCATATCAAAACAGGATCTTTCTTCTTTTTTGCCTCATGTTCTTTTTCAAATTTTAACTGGATAGATATAGGTATTACTTATATGATGTAAAAAGAAGGAGAAAATGGAGTGAATATTTATAATCTCCTATATGATTCAACAACATTTGATGAGTATAGACCCATTAACAAAACATTTGCTAGTTCTCTGTAGCCACAATCTTCATTAATTTTATTGGTGACATTTCTCAAGCCGTACAGTCCAAAGAACATACATAGTAAATACCCATTTTAGACATGAAAAACAGACAGGGAGAAATTTCTCTTCTAGGAGTACCACGCGATGTTGGGCATTAACTCTCCATTCACTCTAATAAAGAGGGAAAAATTATAGATTCTCATTAAATTATTCTTATTTTTCAGCTTCACAAATAGTTGTGGATATTTTTTTCCTTTTTTAAAAAAAATAAATTTTCAAACTACAAGCAGTTGTTATTTTTATGTATATGTTGTTTTATGTGCAGGTGATCATGTGTTCTAAGTCAAGTCCTAAGTCAGGTCTCAGTAATATTTATTTGTGGGTTTATGATGATACTTTCACATTTTCCCTGGTGATTCAATATAAAATGTAATTGATCTAGGTCAGGCCTGGGCTTGTTCTTGACCCCAATACCTGAACTAATTCTTCACTTTCACTTTTATAAAATCAATAATTTCTTCTCAAGCTATTCATAAAACACGCCCAGGAGACACTTATTAGGTTCTTTGTGTCTGGGGAGATTTTTGAATTTGAGCATCTGCTAGATACATGAGCTAGTTTTGTTTATCTTAAAAACCTGGCATCAAATCAGTCACAGACAACAAAAGAGGGCAGTCTGAGGGGGAAAATAAAAGAATTTTAATTTCTTCTTAAATCATCCAATACACATTTTTAAATTTATTTATTTTTATTTTTAAAACTGAATTATAATTAACATAGTGTTATGTTATTTTCAGATGTACGATACAATGATTCCACAATTCTCTACATTACTCAGTGCTCACCAAGATAAGTGTACTCTTCATCCCCATCACCTATTTCACAAGTCTGCCACCCACCTCCCCTCTGCCAACCACCAGTCTGTTCTCTGTGTTTAAAAGTTTTTTGTTGTTTGTCTTGTTTCTTCATTTGTTCATTTGTTTTGTTTCTTAAGTTCTACATATAAGTGAAATCATGTGGGATTTGTCTTTCTCTGACTGACTTACTTCACCTAGCATTATACCCTCTAGGTCCATCCATATTGTTGCAAATGGCAAGATCTCATTCTTTTTATTTTTTTTTAATTTTTTAAAAGATTTTTTATTTATTCATTTGAGAGAGAGAGAGAGAGAGATCAAGAGAGAGAACAGAAACAGGGGCAGTGGGGAGGGGCAGACAGAGAAGGAGAAGCAGGCTCCCTGCTGAGCAGAGAGCCCAATGAGGGGCCATCCCAGGACCCTGGGATCATGACCTGAGCCAAAGGTAGATGCTTAACTGACTGAGCCACCCAGGAGTCCAAGATCTCTGTTTTTATGGCAAAGTAACATTCCATTACACTTATCCATACCACTTCTTCTTTATCCATTCATCTATTGATGGACATTTGGGCTGCTTCCATGTCTTGGCTATTGTAAACAATGCTACAATAAACATAGGGATGTACATATCTTTTTGAATTAGTGTTTTCATTTTCTTTGGTTAAATATCCAGTAATTGAATTACTGGATCATATGGTATTTCTACCCTTAATTTTTTGAGGAACCTCCATACTGTTTTCCACAATGGCTGTACCAATTTACATTCCCACCAACAGTGCATGAGTGTTCCTTTTTCTCTGCATCCTTGCCAAGAATTGTTATTTTTTGTCTTTTTTTATTCTAGCCATTTGGACAGGTATAAGTTGATATCTCATTGTTGTTTTGATTTCCATTTCCCTGATGATGAGTGATGTCGAGCATCTTTTCATGTGTCTTTTGATTATCTGTATGTCTTCTTTGGCAAAATGTCTATTCAGATCCTCTGTTCATTTTTTAATAATAGTGTTTATTTTTTTGCTGTTGAGTTGTATAAATTCTTTTTATGTTTTGGATATTAACCCGTATCAGATATATTATTTGCAAATATCTGCTCCCATTCAGTAGGTTGCCTTTTTGTTTTGTTGATGGGTTCCTTCATTATGCAAAAACATTTTATTTTGGTCTGATCCCAATAATGTAGTTTTGCTTTTGTTTTCCTTGCCTGGGGAGACATATTTAGAGAAGTGTTTCTAAGCCTGATGTCAAAGAAATTACTACTTATCTTTTCTTCTAGGGGCTTTATGGTTTTAGGTCTCACATTTAGGTCTTTAATCCATTTTGAATTTATTTTTGTGTATGGTATAAGAAAGTGTCCAGTTTCACCCTTTTGCATGTAGCTCTCCAGTTTTCCCAACACCATTTGTTAAAAAGACTGTCTTTTCCCCATTGTATATTCTTGCATCCGTTGTCATATATTAACTGGTAATATAAATGGGGGTTTATTTCTGAGCTCTCTGTTCTGTTCCATTGATCTATGCCAACTACATTTTTAGTGTGCTTTGAAGAAGGCAGAGTATAAGAGATAACTTAAGTAACAATGCGTCATTTTCACTGATGCTAAGGAAGGAATTCTCCAAAGTTTTCCCATCCTGTCACAGGCATAAGCTGAGTCATCTCTGCGATTGAGATTTTTCTGACTGATTAAAAACATAATGCTAAATAAGTCTTTTTGAACATTATCACTTCTTAATAGGTAAGCCAGAGGCTGACACTTCATTTAGTGCAAGCTACTATTGTACGTAAAATGTTACCACAACTAAAAATAATTTATCTCACCATTTTGTGATACATCTAAAACAAATATAATACCGAGAGTTTTAGTAGGATAATGTCTAAGGAAAGTCCAACTGAAAAGCATTATGTGTTTGCATATATATGTTTGTACATATATGCATATATATTTGTAAGATAATTTTGTAAAAAATAATTCATTTAAAATAGGCACATTAGTGAAAGTTTGCTATTACAATCTTCATATAAATGACTTAGGTTTCATTAACTTCTTATTTTTTTAATTAAGAAGGCATCTCTTGATGCACATATATCCCTATAGCAAGAGCTTTCAAATTTGAAAAATAGGGAAGTGTAGTAGATTCAATAATTGACCCTATTTCTTCAGCCTTTCCTGCAAACCCATTGTTATTCCTATTTATATAGGCATTTCCCTTGACTTTGAACTTAGGCATGTGACTGGCATTAGCTGATGGAACATGGACAGGAGTAACAGTATGCCAGGTTTAGGCTTAAGTTTCCTATGACCTTCCATGCTTTTGCTTGCTCTCTTGAGCTTCTGACATTGCAAAGAGAACACATGCCATGGTCAGCCTGCTGATCCAGGGAGAATGAGAGACACAAGGAGCAAAGCTGCTTCTGCCGGACCATAAATATACAGGGAGAATCACCGCTGCCCCACTCACTGCAGCCTGAGCCAGAGTTGCCCAGCTGAGCCTAGCATAGATAAGCTTAACTCAATGAATTAATGAGAATCATGAATACTTCTGCATGCCACCGAGATTTTTTGGTTATTTGTCATGCAGCAGTATTGCAGTAATAGCTGATCAATCCAAGGAGATTTGTATTTATGGAAATAAATAATTATATTCCTTATAAGGTAGTTCTCAGTCTAAAATTTAAACTACTGTTTTTCTCCCTGTCATTGCTATTTTGGAAACAAAAAAAAAGTGACCGGAGTCTCTCCTACTGACATACCTTCAAGACAGTTACTCAGTGTGCCCAGAAACATGAATCATGTGCCTACAATAACCTGCCAACTTGTCTCATTTATATGCATGGAGCAGAAGTTGGGTATAAACTTTACCTTCCATCCTCAGCTCCAACTGGGGCGGAAACAATCACTGAAACTGTGCTAAGAGATTAGATGTCCTGTCTCATGTCAGGAGCCGCCCAGGCATTCTCTTCCTTGCTCCATCAATTTTCATCATTGGTCCATATCTCTGGGATTTGGGAAAGTTTCTTCTAAGGTCTTCCTCTATCATGCATCAACACATATGCCTTACATGAAAATGCGAGCCATTAAGTTAATATTTTGTTAATATTTTGTAAAATTTTAATTGGGAAATATCAATTCTGCTTTTCTAAGAATTACCTGCACACAAATGATCAAGAACTCATTAATAATTAAAACCGTGCTGGGCGGAAGGCTGATTTTATTTTATTTATTTATTTATTTATTTTAATTAATTAATTTATTTATTTATTTTTGGAAGGCTGATTTTATAATTTAAGAAAGTCATTTGAGGTTGGTAAGTTATTTAACTACTCTTGTTCTAAAAAAGGAATTGCTGAAGAATGATAATTAAATGTAAATCAGAGGTCTTCATTAAGAGTGTATGTTTGGCTGAATGAGTTTTTGTCTGTATGTCTTAAATATTTAACATGACTCTCTATACCATTGGAATGCATTTATTCTTATTCAAAAGGAAGAGAGCCCTTGAATTAGTTAAACTAAAGGAACTTTGGATACAAATGATCTTTAGCAAAAGCAGGCTGTACCAGCTAATGGATATCTGTTTGGGAAACAGAGAATATAACATATGACAGTTTAAATCTAATTATAATTTAAAAATCTGTTGCTTGCTCTTTGAAATTGCAGAAAGAAAAACCAGTGATTGAGATTGTAAGGTACATGGTGTTTCCAAGATGTTCCTTGTTAGCACATTAAAGTGCCGCTCTGATATCTGAAAATCCACCTGCTTATTGTGCTAGGGAGTGGTTCAGAGAACACTGCTTTTGTGCATTTGTGAGGCATCTCTCATGTCTCAAGATGTGGGATATTTTTTCATCTTTCTCTGGAAACTCAGTACTGCGGTGAAAGGAACAGTGAGAACGAGTCCAATAATGGCTCTTTTAAATTTAGTGGTATAAAAATGATTAAAACTTAATTTGTAAACTTTCACTTTTTTGTCATTAATTTCTCCCATATTATAAAAGGTATGAGGACATAATTACCGCGGTCGAGCCACATGCCAGGAATTGTGTTAGAGGGTACACATGTCCTTTGTATTTCATTCATTCTCAAGCACCTATGATTTTATATAAAACAAAAAGACTCCTGATAAACCAGTAACTTGCCCAAAGTCAAAAGCCAACGTAGCAGGTATTGTCAGAGCTACACTCACATCCCTTCTTACCAATTTGATTTATTATAGATATCCATTCTTCAGCTTCTGCCCTGCTTAGTTTCTACTGGCTCAAGAGTACAGATGCTTCACCCAGATCCTAAGCAGTGCAAGTGCCTGGGAGTTGACATCCCTGAGTGGTTCATTGCCAATGACGGAGCAGTGCAGGAGTATGAAACTCAGCTGTCTTCAACTAGTTTACACTCCAGGGCTCTGGGAGGAATCAGGAAGAGACTGGGAATTTGCTTGTAATTGTACTAGTTTGGTTTCTTCCTCTCCCCTTCTTGCTTCCCTTACTCCCGCATTGTTCTCTTCAGGCAGTACTGACACAGGAAACCACAGCCTGAATCTGCTTCTGAGGAATCCAACCGAAGGCAGGCAGGATTTGAACAGAGATCTCACCAATTCAGAAACCCAATTGCACAATCACTCCGAAAGTTCACTTCATTTTTAGTTACCCATATTTCTTCTTCATCAGTTTATTTTATTCCTTTTTCTTTGTTTTACTTTCATATACCTTTATTTTTATGTACTAAACTGACACTTGGTCTATACACACATTACAGCATATAATTTAGTTACCCATATTTCTTCTTCATCAGTTTATTTTATTCCTTTTTCTTTGTTTTACTTTCATATACCTTTATTTTTATGTACTAAACTGACACTTGGTCTATACACACATTACAGCATATAAAATGGAACGTCAATTGACAAAAAAAAGGTTTGTTTATAAATTTTAGTAGCTTTGGCTGGAATACTGAAGTTTTTTACCAAGAGTTTATTGTCCTAGTAACCTTCTAGGTAGAGGCCTGATTCTCCTTAGTGGAATCTAATCTTCTCCTTAGTGAAGTCTAATTTGGAGAAAAGGTAAATAATGAGAATGTCAAGGTTCAAGAAAGACTATTTTAACTGGCTGTATAGAACATCTTAAATGTTGATTCATTCGTATATTGTTTTTTAAGTTGACTAATACATATTTATGAAGAGATTACCATTTTTCAGGCATTATTTTAGGGTCTGAAGATACAGAAAAGATAAGCAAATATTCCACTTATTTGAGTAATGACTGTGGGGCAAGACAGACAAACAAACCAACCAATAAAAACAATATTTAAAAATACCAGGTAATGAAAAGTGCTATGAAGGAATGAAATAAACACCAAAACTGAATAGTAAGGGGTAAAAACTACTTCTTTACATATGGACGTGGCATTGGACACCTGGATAATAATGTATAGTGAAGGAAGAAACCATAAGAATGCTGGCAGAAGAGTGGTCCAGTCAGAGGGAGACCCTGAGATGGGAGCACACTTAGTATGTGTTTATAGAAAAGAGTAAATAGGCCAGTGTGGCTGAAACACAGGGAGAGAGAGAAACACAAACAAACAAACAAAACAAACAAACAAACAAAAAAAACCCCAAGAACAAGGCAGAATAAGAAAAGAGAGAATTAACCAGGGATTGGGGTAAGTTCCTTGTGTTGAGATTAAGTTCCTTCTATACCTATTTTGTGGATAGTTATTACTATGAAGAGACGTTGAAGCTTGTCAAATGCTTTCTCTGCATGTATTGAGATGATCATGTGGCTTTTAACTTTTATTCTGTTGATGTGGTGTATAACATTGAGTAATTTACATCAATCCAACTTTGCATCCTAGGGATGCATTCCACTTGGTCATCTTGTATGATCTTTATTATGTGTTGCTAAATCAGTTTGTTAGTATTTTATGAGGATTTTTGCATCTATGTTTATCAAAAATATTGGCCCATAGTTTTCTTTCCTTGTGGTGTGTTTGTCTGGATTTGATATCAAAGCGAAGCTGGCTTCATAAAATGAGTTGGAAGTTTTCCCTCTACTCCACTTTTCTGGAAGAGTTTTAAAAGGATTGATATTAATTCCTTTTTAAATGTTTGCTGGAATTCAGTAGTGAAGCCATCTGGTCCTGGATTTTTTTTTTGGTTAGAAGTTTTTTAATTCTACTCCGGTCTCCTTATTTATTATTGGTCTGTTCAGACTTTCTATTTCTTTTTAATTCAGTCTTGGTAGGTGTGTTTCTAACAATTTATCCATTCTGGGTTATCCAGTTGATTGGCATATAATTGTTCGTAATAGTCTCTTATAATTCTTTTTATTTCTGAGGGATTCATTGTAATGCTTCTTTTTTCATTCCTGATTTTCTTTATTCGAGCCTTCTCAATAGTTGGTCTAGTTAAGTTTGTTGATCTTGTTTATTTAAAAAAACTCTTAGTTTTGTTAATTTTTTGTTTGTTCTCTATTATTTATTGATTTATCTCTGCTCTGATATTTATGATTTCTTTCCTTTTGCTAACTTTGGGTTTAGTTTATTCTTTTCTTCCCTAATTCTTTGAGGTGTAAAGTAAGGTTTTTTATTTGAGATCTTCCATTTTAACCTAGATGATGACAACGATAAACTTCCCGCCTTTAAGTGTGATGGAAGGCCATCAAAAGGTTTTGAGCAGATTGAGAAGGTTTACTCTGGTACTCCACGGTAAATGGACTATAAGTTGCTGAAAGGGCAAGCGTGGCAAGCAATTCATCCAAACATTCATTCAAAACATTCATAATGCTCCCATAACACTGAAACCTTCCAGAAATAGAGGCTTTTCATGAATATTAGTCCTCTTTGTGTTTATCCTCTGTTCTGTTTCCCAGGCCTCCTTTCATGTTCCACTTTTCAGGTAGAAGCAGACAACACATTCCCCCCCCACCTCCTGCAACAGAACCACACATGAGCCACTCTTCTAATAACTATGAAAAAGAAAGATGTGCACGTTTTTTGGTGGTTGAGTTGTTTAAGTTCTTTATATATTTTAGATACTAATCCTTTAGCAGATCCGTCATTTGCAAATATCTTCAGAAATGAGCACTCTTAAACATTGACATTGGGAGTATAGAATGGTACAGCTTTTCTGTAGAGCAATTGGACAATAATTACCAAAAACCTTAAACATGTTTAAAGTCTTTAGTAATTCTATTTCTAGGAACTTTTCCTGATAAGTAAACTGAGGTACAGATAAAGAGTTATATAAAATAATATTCATTGTGGAGTTAATACTGAAAATGACCTTGATATCCAAAAATAAGGAATTTGTTAAATAAATATGTTACATCCAATATGATAGAATACTAGTAGTTTAAAATCATGTAATATAAAAGCTTTTAACAGCAATAGAAAATGTTCTTCATGGGCACCTGGGTGGACCACTCAGTTAAGTGTCTGCCTTCGGCTCAGGTCATGATCTCAGGGTCCTGGGATCAAGTCCCGTATTGGACTCCCTGATCAGTGGGGGTCTACTTCTCCCTCTACCCCTCCTCCTTGCTTGTGATCTCTCTCTTTCTCACGCTCTTTCTCTTGAGTAAATAGATAAATAAATAAATAAAAATGTTCTTCATGTTCCATTAAATGAAAAAGCAGGTTATAAAACAGTGAGTATGATACAATCACAATTTTTAGTTTATGTAAATGCTTAGGAAAAAGACTTATATCCAATAGATCAGTGCTGGATAGGAATATGATGCAAACCACACACTGATTTTTAATTTATAACATTCCCATTAAAACAGTAAAAAGAAGCTGGTGAAATTAATTTTAACAATAGACTTTAACCAAGTATATTTAAAATATTACCATTTCAATAATCAATATAAAAATTATTAATGAGATATTTTATATTTTTTCATACTAAGTCCTTGAAATTTTGTGTGTTTTTTGCATTTATAGCTATAGCACAACACATTTCAGACTAGCCGCATTTCAAGTGCTCAGTAGCCACATGTGGCTAATGGATACCATATTGGGCAGTACATCTAAAGAATGTCAGATATGGCTGATTTCTGTTTTCGTATTTTTGGTTCTATACATTCTATACATTCTACTTTTATAATCAGGAAAACATGGTATTTTTATTTTTTAAAAATTTTTATTTAAATTCCAATTAATTAACATATAGTGTAATATTGATTTCGGGTATACAATATAGTGATTCAACACTTCCATGCTAGACCTGGTGGCTCAGCATAACAAGTGCACTCCTTAATCCCTATCACCTATTTAACCCACTCCCCCACACCTCCCCTCTGGCAACTCTGTTTGTCTCTATAAAAAGTATGCAGAAGACATTAATAGACATAATCAGTGTTATAATAAGAATAGACATTCTTCCACAGAAGACCTATAGATGGCCAACAGACACATGAAAAGATGCTCAACATCACTTACCATCAGGGAAATGCAAATCAAAACTACAATAAAATATCACCGAACACCTGTCAGAATGGCTAAAATCAAAAACACACAAGAAACAACAGGTGTTGGCAAGGATGTGGAGAAAGGGGAACCCTCTTGCACTGTTGGTGGAAATGCAAACTGGTGCAGCCATTCTGGAAAATAGTATGGAGGTTCCTCAAAAATTAAAAATAGAACTGCCCTATGATCCAGCAACTGTACTACTAGGTATTTACCCAAAGAACAAAAAATGTACTAATTCAAAAGGATACATGCACACCTATGTTTATAGCAGCATTATCTCTAATAGCCAAATAATGCAAACAGCCTAAATGTCTTTCAACTGATGACTTAATGAAAAAGATATGGTATAGACATATATATACACACAATGTATGCTATGTATATGCATACACACAATGTATACTGTATATACACACATGATATTCTCTCTCTCTCTATATATATATATGAATATTACTCAGCCATGAAAAATGAAATCCTGCCATTTGCAGCAACATGGTTGGAGCTAGAGAATATTATGCTAAGTGAAATAAATCAGGCAGATAAAGACAAATACATATGATTTCACTCATATGTGGAATTTAAGAAACAAAACAAACAAGCAAAGGGAAAAAAAGAGGGGGGGGGCAAACCGAGAAACAGACTCTTAACTAGAGAGAACAAACTGATGGTTACCAGAGGGGAAGGGAGTGGGGGAATGGGTTGAACAGGTGATGGGGGTTAAGGAGGGCACTTGTGATGAGCACCAGGTCTCTTATGGAAGTGTTGAATCATGATCTTGTATGCCTGAAACTAATATTAGACTGTATGCTAACTGGAATTTAAATAAAAAATAAAAAATAAAAAAACCACAACAACTGTGCCCTAGGATTGTAATTGAGAGGCAATATATGTCAAGAACTCAGTATTCGTCCAGTTGGTATTGTTTGCTTTTCATGAAAGATAAACCTATTGTTTCGTAGGTTGGTTGAAAAACTAAGACTTGAGCCAAATTTTGAAAGATAGGTGGAGTGCGAGGGAAGAGTCGAGCAGAATCATGACAGATAGAGCAAAAGCAAGGTTTGGTTTATGAATAGACTTTTTGGAATGGTGGGAATCTAAATATGTATCACTGGTAGTCCTGTGTGTAGGCGGCTTAAGCAAGGATACATTTTTTTTGTGAAGCGGGATAACTATTGGAAGGTTTGGTTAACACAACTTTCCAGAGAAATCCCAACATTAGAGACACTATTTTTTGCTAGCCCTGTCTCTGGCCAGCAGAAGGTATAATTCATATATCAACACACCTATTAGCATCATTATCACACTCACTGAGGTAGTCATCATATTTTTTGGAATTAAGCAGAAGTCATGGGACTCTTGGTGGGGCTGGGTGGGGATATTCTCAACAGAACGTAGGTGCGCACAAGGAGATGCATGATCATCATGGAATCCCTGAGCAGAAAGGGAGCAGAATAAGGACACTTGGCAACTAGAGGAGCAAGGAGTACTGTAACTGAAGGGGTCAGGAGCCGAATATATGCTTGCCAACAACATTTTCAGAACAACGTGTTTTCAGTTTACAGGGACCTTTGAGTTGGATAAAATGTTTCTATAATAAATGCTATTACAGGAAAGAAAAACTAGAGTAATGAGTTCCTAGCATAAACTATTTCAATTTCCAAAGTGGAAATCACTTTCTGAGATATTGAGAAATGAAAAATAATGGCAGGTGCTGAGGTGAAAAAGCAGCCTGCTTAAAAATCATATTCAAATCAGTGTTATAATTTATTCATAAAGTGCCTAAGCTTATTAAATTGCTTTCAACTTTTTTAACACTTTTCAGTGTTTATGAAAATGATGCATTATGTGATGGTGAGTACTAATATTAAAACCTTAAAAATATTGGGCCAATATTACAATGGGCATTTCCATTTTTAAATATTTCTCGTTTTCATTTTGATGGGTTTTAAACCAGTGCATCAGGTACTTATGTATTGTTCTGTCCTATGAATCTTTAAATTACAGTAGCCTTTCATCCATTTTTGGTTTTAAAAAATTTAATAGAAATAAATTATTTTTTAAAACTTTGGTATTATATTATTTACAAAAATTTCAACTCTAAATTTTATTAGCTCAACAGAGAACTTTATTATAAAGAAAGCAACTCATATAAATGTGATCCAACGTGGTACATTTATATAATCAAAATATCTTGGGGAAGAGCTATTAACTATTAAAATCGAGGATTGATCAAGTATGGCATTGGTAATTATTTGCTTGCAATCGTATGTGCACGTAAGTAATTTCACTAATTTGTTGATTAATTTTTAGTAGAATTGACTTTCAGCAAAGACTTGCAGTCACAAATTGTCTTGAATGAATGTGATATAAATGGAGTCCGCCAGCCTTACTAGAGAGAAGTTATTCTAATGTAAAAGAGAAAGAAATGTGTTTGAAACCATAGCTAAACCTTTTCTAATTGATGACAGGTGTTGAGTTAATTGGTAGTTAAAAAAAACACTACAGTTCAGACACAATTTCTTTTTTTTATTTTTTTTTATTTATTTATTTGACACAGAGAGAGATCACAAGCAGGCAGAGAGGCAGGCAGAGAGGGGGAAAGCAGGCTCCCTGAGGAGCAGAGAGCCCGATGCAGGGCTCGATCCCAGGACCCTGGGATCACGACCTGAGCCGAAGGCAGAGGCTTTAACCCACTGAGCCACCCAGGCGCCCCCAGACACAATTTCTTAATGGCTAATGCTGAGCATGGAAGTTTTCTCACATTTTATATTTAAATATGAAGTTGCTTCTACAAATACATCATACTCAACATCAAACGTCTTACTCGCACTGTTTAAATCTAACAATGGATGGAGGCCTTAGGCAAACGTTATCTTTTACAAAACAATGCAGATGTTTAAGTGCTTGAAGGGCATTGCTACCAATCCATTCATATCCTATAGCATAAGTTTTTTATTCAACTCTTCTCTTTCTATATTTGACATTTTTACTGATTAATTAAATTTATAAAGCATCCCTTTTATTTATTTTTAAGCATTTACCTAATCCCCAGAAGACCACAGCTCAAAGTTGATGAAGTGGGCATTTGGCTAAGTAGAATGATTGAGGTAGCAGGGTTCCCTTTTCACTTGCATCCCACTATCAAATGAATAAAGGCTTAGTGACCTGAATTCTGAACCTAGTGATCTTTAAAGTCCCCTGTTAAAATGCAAATCCACTTGGTAGAAGGTCAGGTTGTTCTTTATTAGCCCTGGAAACCTGAGCACGTATTAGTTGGTCGCCATCGAATATAAAGAGCAAACATGCAAGCAGAACACAAAACTGGAAGTTTTTATAGTAGAATGGATAATGGTAAGATTTGAGGCTTATGATGGCATAAAGCATAGGCATACATATCAGTCAAAGAGCAGTAGGAGGGTCTGAAAGTGGGGAAAGATGGCACAGGACAGACCTCACTTATTTCCCATTTCATTTAAGGTAAACTTAGCCTACTATGACCAGATAGAACCTACTAGATATTTGTACTTTACTCTTCATTAATTTCTTTCTTCTAAAAGCTAAGTATTGCAATAACACTACTCTGTTAAGGATTCTGACCATTGAATTCCTGGTTAATTGAAGTTTGTGCCTCTTCTCCTTATCTGTATATTTATTTGAGCAACATTATTTTTCTCCTAAAGATCCTTAGTGACTATACAATTCTGTTTCAATTTGCTAATAAAAATCTTATTTATACACTATTCTCTTGTTTGTTAAATATAATTTTTCCTGCCACGTTTTTAACTCTAAGTATGGTCATGATCAGATATTTCTTTAATTGAAAATGTATACTAATTTATAATTGATTAATAGCAGATTGTAAGAAACAAAACTTCAAGTGCTTCAGGATAATAATAACCTTCCTTTTTACCTTTTATTATTCACTATATTAATAACTTTCAATAAAAAAAATTTTTTTAGTATATGGATAAAGAATAAATAGTCCGTAAGTACTAATTTGACAATATATTTAAAAAATTTAAAAATTAAAATTAAAAATAAAAATTAAAAAAAGATGCTTTATGACGGACTAAATTCTGGGCCTCACCCCTGCTCAAACAAATCTAATGCGATTCTATGGAGGTGGAGGCTAGGCATCTGTTTTTTAAAAGCTCCTGGGAGCTTCGTTTGCACAGTGGGGATTGAGAATAGTTATGGTAAGAGTAAGAGGAAGAGTGTGTTATGGGTGCTCTCATATTGTCTGTAGTACATAACTTGCTGATATCAAACTCTCCAAAATTACATCTAGGCTAGTAGAATGGCAATTTGGCATCACATCTGCAGAGACAATCATCAATTTTGCTTTGGAGGAAAATCTATATTTTTTGGTTTGCCTCAAATCCGAAGGATCATAGTAGTTTTCTGTGAGTAAGTGTCCGGAAGTCTTAAGCAGATCTAAAACATGGCCCTGACCCTAATGTTCTATCACATGTAAAATTAAAAAAAGTTTCTTCACTGTAGTTGATGACTACAAGGAACTCTAAGTATACAATCCAGATAGGTCGATACCTTGAACTTGAACATAACATAATGATTGAAATGTCTTAAGATTTTGGGTGTAAAAAATAAATAATTTACTGCAAAACATGAATTAAATTATTACATATACATTTTAAAAGTTGGAAAATGTTCCAAGAAATGAACTTGTCACTTAATGAAATGTCATTTTGGAGAAGGTTTTTCAACTTGGATTTCAAAAGGCAATTTGTTCTTATCAATGGTCATTTTAAACTGTTGGCTTTATTTTCCCTTATCACTTGGAAATGCTTCTCAAACTCTGTTTGTATCCATTTCTCTTTCTACTTACCTGCATTTCCTTCTTACCTAATAGTTACTTCATATTTAAATGAGAAATTGATATTGTAGGGGTGCACAGTGTAGAAGACATTTTCGATACAAAATTCAATTAAATTCCTCAAACATTTACTGAAAAACAATTACATAACAGGCCCTTTGCTAGGATTCAGGAATTCCAAAGAGCTAAGGGGCTCAGAATACTCCAGTGAACATAAACCCAGCAATTACTTAATTAAAAATACACATGCATGCACACATACACACACAGAGATTCATGCTTTTTGAGAAACAGATAAAATTTTGGAAGGAGTGAAAAAGGAGGAAAGGAAGTAATTGGTTTGACTTGAAATTTCAAAGCATCTGACATTTTATGTGAAAGGCAATAAGAATTTAATGCAGCTAGGGACTCCTGCATGGCTTAGTTGGTTGAGCACGAGACTCTTGATTTCGGCTCAGGTCATGATCTCAGCCTGCATCAGGGTCTGTGCTGAACACAGAGTCTGCTTAAGATTGTTTCCTTCTCCCTCTCTGCCTCCCTTCTGCTCCCACTCTCTCTCTCATAAAAAAAATAATAATAAAAAAAATAAATTTAAAAATTATGCAGCTAAATTAGTATATGATTTGGGGGAGTGGGTGGTAAGAAAACTCCCTGCAGAAAGAACTGTCCAGAGTCATGGCAAAAAAATTATTTGGGAGAAAGTAATCGAGCACGGGTAGAATCCTGAATACATCAGAGGACAGGTGGAGGGTTTCTTTTTTTTTCCTTCCTTCTTTCCCTTCTTGTTTTACTTTCTAGATGATAATGTACTTTGAAATATTTCTCTATAAACATTGTGGCAGAAGTGTGTGTTTGGAGTGTGGCATAGAATATCAGCTTATTCTTTAAGAGCAGTGAGTAAGTATTTCTACTCAAGTATTTTTAAGTACCCTAATCAAGATTCCCTACTTTGGAGACATTCAAAGAGACATATCAGAATCTCTATCAAGGGGTTTGTTAATTAGCATTAGGTATGTTAGAAAAATTTTTCTTTGATGAAAAAGAGTGCCTTTTAAAAGACGTGGTTGGTGAGCAAGATCGTGCAGACGCACCAACAATATTTGTAAGTCAGGCGGGTTGTAGAGCTCGTGGAGAACTCCAGGCTGGCTCAGACCAACGGATGCCTACTAGAAATATTTTTGCATCTGCCTCAGAGTAAATATCTGAGGCAAGAGGCTTATCTCAGGACAAAGTGGAGTTTTCTAGACCTTCCTTAAGCAGATTGTATCTATTTGTGTTTTATTTAAATTTTTTTGCATGCTCGCTAATGAATAGTTGTGATTCAGTAGTTCTCGGTTTAACCTGTGCTTGCATTGCCTTGTACCCCTTAGTGGGCGCTTTGTGGATAAGGGTTGCCTTTGGCCAGAGAGCAGCCCCACTCATTGGGAGAGCTTGTTGCTTGCTGCTTGGCCAGTTCACAAATACCTCCTTCACTCCTCCCTGCTTTCCTCACGTCTTCCTCTCTTTTCTTCTCTTTTTCCTCTATTGTCTGTTATTCATTTACGGAGGTCTTCCTATCTTCCTGGGATTGGGTAAAACATTAAATGAAACTTTCATAATTTATGTTTTCACCCAGCACCCAAAACAAATGGATTCCTTGCATGGCCCCAAAGCTTATTATGGTTAAGAAATTGCGCTTCCTTGACTTGTTGTGTTTCAGGGATAGACCCGAAATTCCTATGGCTATCCCTCAGAGTCTCCAACCAGACACTAGGTAGTTTTCTATCATTTTGGATGTGACCTCCACGTGATGCATGAAAATTAAAACTAGACAATGAATAGATAATATATGCATATTTTGCTTTGAGATACATGGGGATCTCCCCTGTTGCTGTTAATTTGGAGTGGTCGTGCCAGGATTTATTTAGCGGTAAGACAGCCTAGGAATGGGGGTCAGAGAGTAAAGTTCATCTGGACTGAGTTGGCAAGTGTAATCATCGAGGTAGGGCTAAGCAAGCTCTAGGGATTAGCAATCAGGGGTTCCAAAACAGTAGAAAGGTCAGAGTCCAAAGGACCCAGATTGGGAAAAATATGAGATGATAATGGTCAAGTCCAGATTAAAGATTCTGGCTAATACAAGACTGAATCCTATTTCAGGGCCTTTAGCCTCATCACCAAGCATTAGAGGTAGGTGTTGAATTGGCCTAACTCCCTCTGCACAGGAAATTCCTCATATTTTTCCTGTTCATGATGTGGATGGTGGTTGACTTGGCCAATAACTCTATAAAGGGCAGAAACTATGTGTTTATGTTTTTCAACAAACCCTGAAAATACTCAAATGTGTTTATTCAATATGGGTAGATAATGGCAAGAGGATCTCCAAACTTAAACTAGAGATAACTTGTTTTGGGATATTATTATTTTTTAAAACTTCCTATTTTCTTACTCCTATGGACTTTCATAAGTATAATTGTAGTTCACTGTCCTGATTACTTTGTGCTTCAGTGTGTGAAATAGTGTTTGTGTACTGTCTTGGGAACAAAGATTATGTCTTTATTTGCCCTGTTGTCCTCTCTAGAAAGGGCATTGGGGAACAAAGCAAAACAAAACAAAATTGTAGAATTTTGTACATGTATTTAAAAATTTGGACTCCTGGGACGCCTGGGTGGCTCAGTTGGTTAAGCGGCTGCCTTCGGCTCAGGTCATGATCCCAGGGTCCTGGGATCGAGTCCCGCATCGGGCTCCTTGATCAGCAGGGAGCCTGCTTCTCCCTCTGTCA
The DNA here is from genome assembly GCA_028534135.1 of Potos flavus. NCBI lineage: Eukaryota > Metazoa > Chordata > Mammalia > Carnivora > Procyonidae > Potos > Potos flavus. Next base: position 102,860,097 of record CM052895.1, on the reverse strand, counting down.
TTCTGCCTGCTTGTGCTCTCTCTCTCACTCTCTCTGACAAATAAATAAATAAAATCTTTAAAAAAAAAAAAATTTTGGACTCCTTCCTGTTCCACAGGAACCTCTAATTCTTATATTATATTAAGACTAAAGGCACTGTACCTGCTCTTTGCTTTCCTTCTATTTGCATTTGAAATGGCTTTGATCCACTAAAAAGTTTCATCTTGTCATTTTATTTTATTGACATTCATGTTATTTTTGCCTTGAACTGTCCTTAAAAACAAGTCCAAGCATATCCATTGACTGTAAAAATATTTTATGACATTTTATTTTAGAAGTTATATAGAACCACATCAGTAACACGCATAGCTAATAATCATGGCACCTGTTTGATTTCTTAAACAAAAATGTTAAGTATACAAGCCAGCAATGGAGAAAATTTAATTGGGCCTTTACCCTTAAGGGTATAAGCACCTGCTTTCGATAGCTCTTTCTCGTGTATATGTCAACATTCTTATCAAAGGTGTTTTTAGCTACACCAATTACTTCAGTGGCTATTCTTGGGGAAAAACTGTCACTTTACTAATCTCATCATCCAGGAGGAGCTCATCAAATATAATCACTACCTTAAAATCTTTTGCATTTGAGTTAAGGGATATAGAGGGACTAGATTAAAAAATCATTAGATGCCTCAGAAGAATGAGTTTTGGGGAGGAGTCAGCAAGCTGAGTAAGTACAGCTCACTATGTGTAACTGTTCTGGGAATTAATGGGAAGAAACATAGTAGAGCTTGAATATATAATGACTAAAACTTCATTGCCTAATTCTCTGAATTAGACAGCTTACCTCTTCCTTCCTCCAATTCTAAAGGTGAAATTTAAAATAAAAAAAACTTAAGAAGAATTCTTCTCAGAGGAACACAAGGGTACAAAAACAAACTCTAAAAACCTATAGACGTATTTTTCCTAGAATTTTGACAGGGCTACATCAAAATAAAGATAAAACAAGACCAACGTTACCTCAGACATGGTTTTCTTTTTAAAGAATAAAAATCTTTTCTAATATAATCACATTGACAGAAACATTAGGCTGAAATCAAGACAATTAAGTATTTCTATTTGATGACCTCCTTCAGTTCTATTTAAGCTAGTTAGAAACGTTCTGAGATTAAATTTTCATCTGCTACTTTTCTAATGGTTTTCAAAGATGAAGTTTAATCAGCAAAAGTACCAAATATTTTTTGATAAACTACAAAAGTAGTTTACAATTTCTTTAAGTTTGGGACTTCTTCTATACTATTGATGACTATAAAATGAAACTAGTTATTTAATTCCGTGGCTATCTACAATCATTTAGAACATTTGGAGGGCATGAATTTAACATCCTGGTCTTATGAAACGAAAGCCCCAAACCTGAGAAGTTAACTCAGCACATTCTAGTGGGACTCACTGGCGGGCTATGTATGCTATTAGAATAGAAGTGTTCAGATGTCTGTATTAAGGATGTCAGCATTTCCATTAAATACCACCTAGGTAAGGAGTTTAACTAGATTCAATCATAACATTGCTTCAGTTAGTTACTTAGGCTTAAACACTTGGTTCAAATATACATATCCGAATTATCTGACTGCTTCGGTTAATGAGCATATTTAAATACAGAATTTAATTCCCTTTGCTAGATATATGTCTCCTATCTTTTGTACTTCGGCTTCACTCTAGCGAAACGACCAAATTGTGCATCTTTAGAGTTTAAGGTTTCTCTGTCTTAGAGGAATTGTGTGTATATGCCTCTTGAAGCGGCCCAATATGAAGAATCATTTAAAGGAAGGGTAGTTGCCTTCAAACTTTAGAATCCCTTGATAGAACACCTACTTAAAAACAGAAACGAAAAACAAAAACCTGAGAAGATTTAACACTAGGGGGCACTAAAAGCCTCTTGTAAATTCCCTGCACCTTCTTTTTCAAGCTGGATCCTGGTTATCATTACCACTTTCTTATTTCTAATCTTTAGAAGATAGTGTCCTTCTCTATATTTGGTTAGTCAATTTGTTCAAAGAACAAAAGATTGAGTGGGGAAATAGTATGTCAGTTTGTATTTTCAGGACTGGACATAATGAATTACGAGGAAAGATTCTGCGTTCCCACACATGGGGACACCTGTTGCTCTGACCTTTCATTTTTTGGTAAAATGCATGACCCTTAAGTAAGATACTTTCAGACATGACCAATGTAATCCACCAGGAAAGTTCAAATTACCATTTTCTGCTATCCATATGTCTAAAAGTGATGTCTTATAATAACCTACTCTTAATGAAGATAATTTTACTCTACAACTATGTAGTAATAATGATAGCAAACATTGACTTAGCAGTTTCTTTGTATCCAGCACAGTGAGAAACACGTTAGTAGGATTTTCTCTTTTACTTTTTTACCACAGCCCTATGATGCTGAGTTGGTTATTTCCTCTTCTTTGTAGACGAGGAAAATGAGACACTGGAAGATGAAGTGACTTGTTCAAAGATAAAATTGTTAATAAGGGTGAGAACAAGTCCAGAAGCCAGGTGTCTGTGGCACCAAAGTTTCCTTAATTTTGTTGTATTGTACGTTGAACATTTGGCTTATATCCATAGTCAGCTCCAATTTAAAATATCCCCTTCTCTTCTACATGTTAGACCCTATGTCCTGCTTTTGTTTCAGAAAAATATGGCTGTCATTTTTAAAAAAGAACCCATAAAGCCAGAAAATACAATGTGCAGGTAATGCATTTTATAATTTTATCATTTGAACAAAATTGTTTGTTACTTCAAAGGGCCCCAGTGTGTATGAAAAATGTTTTTTGGGTAAAAATGATCTCTCTATATATCTTGTCTGATGAGTCATTGAATATGATAAACACCTATGATAGGTCAAATACTGTAAGGAATACAAGGCCATAGAGCGCCACTTCCAATGTCCCTAAGAGACAATCTGTTAGAAATATACATGTAGGGACGCCTGGGTGGCTCATTTGTTAAGCGTCTGCCTTCGGCTCAGGTCATGATCCCAGTGTCCTGGGATCAAGCCCCATATTGAGCTCCTTGCTCAGCGGGGAGCCTGATTCTCCCTCTCTAGCTCCCCTGCTATCTCTCTCTGTCATAAATAAATGAAATTTAAAAAAAAAAGAAATATACATGTGTGTGTATATATATATATATATATATATATATATATATATATATATATATAATGTGTATACAGACACACACACAGACACACAGACACACATATAATGTTGACCAAGTGGACGATGAGTGATGCACAGTTATTTTTCTTGAAATCTTCTTTTCCTCTATATTTCTCCCTTTCCCCATTTTTTAGGGTCTTATCCAGGTACCATTGTTATTTGATTCTTTGGCCATCTCAGGCCATGGTCACCTGCCCCATTGCTAAAATTCTAATGTTGTTGAGTTTTGAGAGTCCTTCAAATATGCTGGATACTATGATACAAATACGCTGGATTTCTCAGATACATGATTTGCAACTATTTTCTTCTATTCTTTAGCTTGTCTTTTTACTTCCTTGATGGCATCCTTTGCTGCACAAATTTTTGATTTGATGAAGTCTGATTTACTTTTTTTTTTTGTCACTTGTGTTTTTGGTGTCATATCTACAAAAACCACTGCCTAATTCTAGGACATGAAGAATTATGCCTTTTTTCTTCTGACAGTTTAATAGTCTTAGCTCTTTTATATAAGTCTATGATCCATTTTAAGTTACTGTTTGGATATGGTGTGAGACAAGGATCTAACTCCATTTTATTGCAAGTGGGTATACAGTTGTCCCAGCATGTTTTGCTGAAAACACCGTTGTTTCCCCATTAATTTTTTTGGCACCATTGTGGAAAATCAATTTACCATAAATAAAAGGGTTTATTTCTGGATTGTCAATTCTGTTATATTGATCTGTATTTTTTTATTAAAAAAATGTTTTAAATTTAAATTCAATTAGCCAACATATAGTACATCATTAGTTTCAGATGTAGTGTTCAATAATTTATCAGTTTGCATATAACACCCAGTTCTCATCACATCATGTGCCCTCCTTAATGCCCATCACCCAATTATCCCAACCCCACCCAGCAACCCTCAGTTTGTTTCCTATAGTTAAGAGTCCCTCATTGATCTGTATGATTATCCTTAAGCCAATACTACTCTGTATAGATTACTGTAGCTTTGTAGTAACTTTTGAAATTGGGAAGTGTGAATACTCCAAATTTATTCTTCTTTTTCAAGGTTTTTTTTACTATTTCGATCCCTCGCATTTCTTTTATTTTTTTTAAGATTTTATTTATTTATTTGAGAGACAGAGAGCACGAGTTGGGAGGGGGTAGAGCAACAGGGGGCAGACACCCCCTGTCTGGGGAGCCCAGTGCCCTGCTCAATCCCAGGACTCCAGGATCACAACCTGAGCCAAAGGCAGACACTTAACCGACTGAACCACCCAGGTGCCCCAATCCCTTGCATTTCTGTATGGATTTTGGATCAGCTTGTTAATTTTCTGCAGAAAGGCAGCTAGGTTTTGACAGGGATTGTGCTCAATCTGTAGGTCAATTTGAAGATCATTACCATATTAACAATATTAAGTTTTCCAATCCATGAACATGAAATATCTTTTCATTTATTTAGGTCTTTACTTTCCTTTGGTGGTGTTTCACAGTTTTCAGTGTAGTATGTGTTTCCTTTTCAAAATTTAACCGTAAGTATTTTTTTGATGCTATTAGAAAAGGAATTATTTCTTTAATTTTCTAGATTAGTTATTGCAAGTACATAGAAATACAATGGATTTTTGTATACTGATATCATATCCTGAATTGTTAAATTCACTTATTAGTTCTCACTCTTTTTATTGGTTTCTGTATACAAAATCATGACCTTGTCAAAGAGAGATGTTTTTATTTATTCCTTTCCAATCAGGATTCCTTTGCCCCTTTTTTTTTCTGACTATAACCTCCAAAACAGTGTTTAATATAAGCAGTTAGAGTGAATGCTTCATCTTGTGTTTGATCCCAGAGGGAAAGTATTCAACCTTTTACCATTAAGTGTGATATTTGTTTTGGCTTTGTCATTGATGATCTTATCAGGTTGAAGACGTTGTCTTTTATTCCTGAATTATTGAGTGTTTTTATCATGAAAGCATGCTAGACTTTGTCATATGATTTTTCTGATTCTATTGAGAAATTTATGTGTTTTTTTCCCCTTTATTCTGTTAATATGATGTATTACATTAATTGATTTCCATATGTTATATTAACTTTGGATTTCTAAGATAAATCCCACTTGACCATGATGTAAAGTGCTTTGTTATATAGAGATGGATTTGATTTGAGCATATTTAGTTAAGGATTTTTGCACCTATATTCCTAACGGATATTGATCTATAATTTTCTTTTCTCGTGATGTCTTTGTCTGGTTTTGGTGTCACAGTAATACAAACAATCATAGAATTATTGGGGTAGTGTTTCCTCTCAATCTATTTTTTTAGAATTTGTAAAAGTGTGGTGTTCATTTTTCTTTAAATTTTTTTTTATTGTGTTATGTTAGTCACCATACAATACATCATTAGTTTTTGATATAGTGTTCCAAGATTCACTGTTTACATGTAACACCCAGGGCTCCATGGTTTAAATGTTTAATAGAATTCAATAGTAGGGTTATCTGGGCCTAGACTTTTCTTCATGGGAAGTTTTTTGGTTAATAATTCAGTCTCTTGGGGTGCCTGCGTGGCTCAGTGGGTTAAGCCTTTGCCTTCAGCTCAGGTTATGATCTCAAGGTCCTGGGATCGAGCCCCGCATCAGGCTTTCTGCTCAGCAGAGAGCCTGCTTCCTCCTCTCTCTCTGCCTGCCTCTCTGCCTGCTTGTAATCTCTCTCTCTGTCAAATAAATAAATAAAATCTTTAAAAAAAAATTCAGTCTCTTGTTATAGGTCTACACAGTTTTCTTATTTCTTGTTGAGTCACTTTCTATAGTTTGTGTCTTTCTAGGAATTTGTTCATTTGTTCAGGTAGGTTATCTAATTTATTGACAAAATGATTGTTCATAGTATTCACTCAAAATCCTTTTTATATCTGTAAGATTGGTATTGATTTCTCCTTTTTCATTCCTGATTTTAGTAATTTGATTCTTTGTTTCCTTGATTAGTCTAGACAACAGTGTGTTATTTAAAAAAATCTTGGGACGCCTGGGTGGCTCAGTTGGTTAAGCATCTGACTTTGGCTCAAGTCTGATCTCAGGGTCCTAGGTTTGAGCTCCAGGTGGAGCCCTGTGTGGGGCCCTGCCATGGGCCCAACCACAAGCACCGTCATTAGAGGGGGGTCTGCTTGTACCTCTCTCTCTGCCCCCCACTTGTGCTCGTTCTTTCTCTCTCTCAAATAGATAAATAAAATCTTAAAGAAATATATCTTTGGGATGCATAGGTGGTTCAGTCAGCTAAGCTTCTGCCTTAAGCTCAGGTTCTGATCCCGGGGTCCTAAGATCAAGTCCCAAATCAGGCTCCTTGCTCAGCGGGGAACCTGCTTCTCCCTCTGTCTGCTGCTCCCCCTGCTTTTGCTCTTTCTCTCTCTGACAAATAAATAAATAAAATCTTTAAATATATATCTATATGTCTTTAATAAAAACAACTTTTGGTTTTGTCAAATTTCATTTTTAATGTTCCATTTTATTTATTATTACATAAATCTCAATTTTTTCTTCCATCTGCTTGCTTTATTTTGTTTTCTCTCGTTTTTTTTTAGTTTATTAAAGTGATAGGTTAACTTGTTGACTTGAGATCTTCTGTTTAAATACAGATATTTACTACAAATTTCCTTTTAAGCACTGATTTTGCTGCATTTCATAAATTTTAGTATCATGTGTTTTCATTTTCATTTGTCCCAAATATTTTCTAATTTCCCTTGTGAAGTAATCTTTATTGGTTATTTAGAAGCATGTTGTTTAATTTCCACATATATGTGAATTTCTCAAATGTACTTCTTATCTTGATTTCTATTTTATTTTTTGTTCTGAGATAACATATTTTATATTATTTCAATCCTTTTGAATTTTTTGAAGCCTCTGATATGGCCTAACATATGATTTATTCTGGGAAATGTTTCATGGGCACTTGAAAATAATATGTATTCTACATAATTCAAAAACCTATGTTTAGAGTATGTTTGTCAGTGGGTCTCCATAGGGACACTACCACCTTCAGATTTTGCCTTCACTTCACTTCACCTTCACTATTTTGCAAATTTGTGGGGGGGGTAGTTTTTCTTATCGCAATGATGGGGGTCACTATTGATATTCAGAGCAGATAATCATTCCACAGATGTTCCTGTGCCATTGGAGTCACCAATACGCCATACCCCTAGTGATTTGTAATTACAGTCCCCCACTTATGATAATTCCATCAGCAAACATATGGCTATTCTACTGTGTTTTCTAGGGTAGTGTCTTACTTAAGTTCCCATAGCAAAATACCATAGACAAAGAAATTTATTTTCTCACAGTTCTGGAGGCTAGAAGTCCAAGAGGAAGGCGCCCGCACGGCCAATTTTTTGTGAGAACTCCCTTCCTGCCTCATAGATGGCCACCTTCCCATTGTGTCCTCATATAGCTTGAAAAGAGATGTTTCCTTTCTCTTAAAAATTCACCAGTCCTATCAGATTAAGACCTTATAACCAGATTAAGACTCTTATGACCTCATTTAATGTCACCTACCTCCTAAATGCCTATCTTCAAATATAGCCACTTTGGGGATTTGGGCTTGTGTTTGCAGAGGTGGGGTTTGGAGGAGACAATTCAGTCCATAGCAGTCATAGTCATAGGTGAGCATTTAAATATTAAAATATATACTTTATAATATAGTTCTTTTATTTTTCTTTTGCATTGTAATTAGGGGCATCATTTTTGATTTATGTTTTTGTTTTTGTTGTTTTAAACTGTGTGCATGTGGATGTGTGTGTGGGTACATTTCCTTTCAAGACAGTAAAGGGGTAAGTTTAACAGTAATTATTATAAAAAGAACTATTTGAATCTAATTAGTCTGTTATGAAGTGATGCCTAACTGATCCCTGAGCTTTTGGTATCACTTACCATCATTTATCCTCACAAAATTCCTGGCAGGGCAGGTACTATTATCTTTATATTATCAGTGAGTAATTGAGAGTCATAAGATTTGGCACTTAATGAAGAATACCTGAGTAATAATGTGACATAATCGTAATCCAACCTAAGCCTGCCTGATTCCATAGCCTCAGTGTCTGTGCACCTCAGTTCTTGCTGGATGGAAGACAGAGACACAAACCTAGTGAGGTCAAATAGGTAATTGCTATCCTCTGAGGGAGGGCCAACTGGCAGCTCCACCGAAATTTAATGAGTATAAACTTTGTATAGATTTTAAAGATTTTATTTTTTTATTTGAGAGAGAGCAAGAGAAAGAGCAAACAAAGGAGGGGGAGCAGAGAGAGGGAAAAACAGACTCCCCGCAGAGCAGGGAGCCCAATATGGGACTCGATCCCAAGACGCTGGGATCATGACCTGAGCTGAAGGCAGATGCTTAATGGACTGAACCACTCAGGCATCCCAACTTCATATAGATTTTAGTTCTAAGTAGCAGTATCTGTTTTATGTAAGTCTTCAGTAAATTTTATTTATGGTCTTAATTACTAAATATTGTATCTCTAAGTTATTATTCCAATCCCCTTTTGTTATAAATTCGTACTACTGACTGAACAATGGTAGACGCTTTGCTGACTGCTAGCATACAAGTAGACAGGCACATTAGACGCAAAGACTACTTTTAAAGGGTTCTTAAATTGTAATTTTGAGACTTGAAAAAGTTAAGTATCTTATTTAAGGTACAAAAGTAAGCCTTTTTGACAACCATCACCATAACACAGTAAATTAATTAATATAAAATAAGTACTGGACAAGATGTGATCCAAACTCCTCTCACCCAGTTGTAAAATTCTTGGTTTCCAGATAATTAGCAAGATGTTTTCCCTCACCTATACCAATCCTCAGTCTTAGCTTTATTGATGAACAATTGTGATAGAGTTAATTAAAACTTATGATTCACAGTCTAGTGCAGAAGCTTAATTTAAAAACTATTTATTGGATATTTTCTATCATAAGCAGAACAATATTTACTTGATAATTTTAATATTTAATTCCGGATATGATTTCTTTGTTGTTTTCCTCCTTAAAAAAATGTAGATTATTTTTTTTTTCTCTTCTCTCAAAGTACAAGTGTTTTAATTAAGGCTTTCTGCCTTTGGCACTTGGAAATCCCACCCATTTTCATATAAAAATATATATTGCATTTATCATTACTTTCTGATTTATTTAAAAAACTCAAACTTTTGTTACTTGAGACAAATAACATTATGAAAAATAACCATGGATGGGACTCCACACACAGTCCATCAAAAATGAGAGGGTATCATATTCAAACACATTCCTCTTTATGTATATTCATGGGAATAAATATTAAGGTCAGATTGGTTTTGGGTTTTTGATGTGAATTTTGACATATAAGGGCAAAAGTTTATGAGGCAGCTATTTTTTATTATACATACCTTCGAGATGAAAGAAAATAAGGTATTATTTCTAAAATGGATTTATACCGAAGATGGTTTGCACATCGTGGGTCATTGTTTACACTATTAGATATTTTTAACAAACAGCATGCATGCTATTATTACCTGAAACCTTTAGAAAGTAGAAAGTGAGAGGTATTTGAAAATGCCGTGGAGGGAGAAAGTTGAAATATGATGTCTAAGCCAATAAAAAAATTACAAAATAATATAAGAAAGAAAAAATGAAACTCAAACATACAGAACAGATAGCTGTTCAGAACAAAAATATTTTATTAATAAATATTTTCTAGAGAGCAAAATATATGGGCAGTCACATAAATATGAATAAGTATGGTCAAAAGGTTATCTCTGTATAGTATACTCATTTTTATATACCTGCGGCTTAGAAAGATTTAATTAGAAACTGATTTAAGGGCGCCTGTGTGGCTCAGTCGGTTAAGTGTCTGCCTTCAGCTCAGGTCAGGATCCCAGGGTCCTGAGATTGAGTCCCACATTGGGCTCCTTGCTTAGCAGAGAGTCAGCTTCTCCCTCTGCCCCTCTCCCTGCTAGTGTGCTCTCTCTCTCACAAAAATAAATTTAAAAAAAACCTGAAACTGATCTAAATTTAGCTATAAATTTCAATTTCTAACTAAATTCCTTATCAATTATTATTGAATATATCTTAAAAGTCCACTTCTCTTTTTCCTATGTCTTATTTGTTTATGTGGCACATGGCTAGCTGATATTCTTCAGAAACTGATTAGAATCAAAACCTTGCCAAATAAGCTCTCCAAATAAGCTTTAATCAGTGAAATGAATACATTTATCAATTACACACATACTCGAAGAGATAGACTTTCCCATAAGGTAAAAAAGTAATGGTAGGCAGTCTGCTAAGACAACAAACTGCAATGTCTCATCTAAAATTTTCCAAGATGATAAGAAAATAGGTATTACAGTTAACACAATCATATTTCTTCACTGGCTTAATTATGCTCATTTTCGAACTGTCTTGTTAACTCTTACTTTCGAGGCTGAGGAAAACTAAACAAGTCTAAATGATCAACCCTCTGGAGGCTTAGATTTCAGAGTGTGAAAATGAATGTTCTATCTGTTGCATTACGCCCTCTAAATAAAACCCTGATTACCTATGCAACAAGGACCACAGAGGGCACAGAATAACATTATGAAATCAGTTATGCAATATGAATTTAGAACAGAGACAGCTCTGCCCAAAGAACCCAGGAGGAAGAAAAGGACGTCCCCACAAGGGCAGGGACACACAGAATCACTGCAAAGCAACAAGGAACTCTTCAGTGCACTCTACATTGGCCGTCATCGTTTTAATGAGCTGGCTGTAACTTTCAAAAGCATTTGCTTTTGTAAGCAGATTTATAAACTCAGTTCTAATGGGGTCATTTATTAATTTGCCCAAAGATCATTTCTTATGACAAAAGCCTAATAAATTTAACTGGATGAATTTTTAAATAACAGAGTCTGAAATTATCCATTATTGTTTTAATTTCCCAAACATTCCCATTGTGTATTGTGCCAAAATTTTCCCAGTTAATCATCTTTTCTTATCTTTAGGTTATTAGAACTCTAAATCCAATAAGGTTTTCTATCACTATTATTTCATTTACTGAAAACATAGTAGTTTTATACATACATTGCTTTCAATTTTATTTTCTTTACTTTATTAAAAAGATTTTATTTATTTATTTAAGAGAGAGAGAGCATGAGAAGGGCGAGGGATAGAGGGAGAAGCTAACTCCCCGCTAAGCATGAGGCCCTACGCAGAACTCAGTCCCAGGACCCTGAGATCATGACCTGAGCCGAAAGCAGATCCTTATGACTGAGACACCCAGCTGCCCCTTATTTATTTTTTTTTAAAGAATTTTATTTTCTTTAGATCTATGCATTAATTTTATTCTGTATGAAAAACTTTGCCTGATCGCCTCATTTAAAATACTCCAGTCTCCAAGGCTAGTACTCTCTCTTTACCTTACCTACTTTATTTTTCTTTGATGCACTTACTACCTTATTTGTTTTTTTGGTCTTTTGCTTTTCAGTAGAAATTAAGCTTCTTAAAGGCCAGGGGCTTTGTTCAATGGCATCACCTTGAAGCTTAGAATAAATCGTGTTTGGCATATTGTGGGTGCTCAATAAATATTTGTTGAGGGAATGAATAAAAAGGTGAAAGCTGAACACGCTGAATTCATTTCAATGTACCTTTAAAATACTGGTCATTTTTCATGACCTAACAATCAGCTTTAGTGCACATCCATCTGGAGAGCTACCCCACTGCTGTTCTCTACGATCATTCAACACTGTCCTAGTTCGGGCCTTTATTTTATACTCAGACCCTGCAATGACTTCTTCATGGTTCTTTTTGGCTTTAGTCTATCTCAATTTTAGTCCCCCTCCTCGATACTGCTGGTCATCTTTTAAAAATGAAAAATGGACCAGGTCACCACTCCAACCTCAACTCCTATCAGCATCATGCCCTGAAAATGACACGAAATTTTGATGAGTGTAAATTCCTGTTATGTTTTTGGAAAGATTAGATGTTATCCATTAAAATATAAAGCATGCATCTGCCTTGTCTCAGCAGTATAATTTCTAAAGATCACTTTTATTAAAGTAAAAGTGCCAGTGCTGATCCTTCTAGAAAGGGACAGGAATCACAGCTTGCTTTTAATTCCAACAAATTGGGGGAAAAAATCTAAATCTGAATGCCCATCAAAAGGCAATGGTAAATTAGTATTATGGATCATTATGTTTGTATCACAAAGAATGAGGTAGATATTTACATGCTAAACAGAAAGAATATCCATGCATACATAGCTAGCTGGAAGGAGAAATTAAGTTTCAGAATAAGGCTTTTAGTATAATGTCATTTTATTAAGGAAAGAGAGAGAATGAAAAAGAGAGAGACAGAGACAGAGATAGAGAGGAGGGAGGAAAAAATGCTATAAAGGTAAATTTGAGCTTTAAATGACTTCCTAATTAAACTAATAACCATATTAAAATATTTGTATTTGGCCAATATCTCTTAAGTTAAATCCATAGCTTCTTGCTCTATTATGATATATGCGCTTTAACAATGTAAGAAATATAGAGTCTAAGTATGTAGAAAGGTCTTCAAAGTATAAGAATCTTTTTGTTGTACTGGTGAGAAAACTGAATTTATAGAGAAATTAAGTTATTTAAGAAAGGTCACATAAATATGCTAAAAATGGAATTAGTGATAAACTTACACCTCTAGACACTTAGACTGGTAATTTTTCCAGTGAGATCTGTTGCCTTTTAAGGAGAATATTTACTTCCTGCTTGGAATTGATTTTGCTTAATTATTATTGATTATCATGTCTACTATATGCAGAACGAGAGCATACCTTGTCAAGAATAAAAATGTTACAAAACCCCAAATAATTAGATGTGTATTGATTTAATTTGAATAAGGAACTATAATTTTTATCATAAAAGTATGATTAAAAATTTTAATTAGATAGGATAATAAATTTTAATAAATTTTAACGCACTAATCACATAGAAAGTATTTCAAAGTTATGCAAGTTCACTGTGGAAAGAAAAAAAAATATGCCTAAGCTGATATTGTAAATTTAACTGGGTATTGTTATGACTGTGATGACAGTTAATTCAATATGCCAACTGATTTGTCTGATCAATTATCACATGGTAATATAGCTGAGATTTCATACTTGCCTATATTGGATACAGTCTAGACACAGGCTCAGCTTATAGTGTCATAAATAACTTCTATTTGTTTTTGTATTTGGGATATATGTGGATCTGGACAAAACACAAGCTGCATGAAATGCTGAAGTAGTTATATTTTACCTTAGACTATTCTCTGCCATGCATTAATGACTGTATTTAGAATAGTTTCTGATTTATTTAGAGCTTTGCAGCTGCATTTTTATCAGGTAGAATATATGAGTACTCACATAGCAGGAAGTCCTGATGATAGAATATTGAAAAGTAAAGCCATCACCATTGTCCTGGTTAAAAAAAGAAGGGTAAACAATAAGCCGAACTTTTTTGTCAAACCCTGGTTTAGACCATTGTTCTTCGGCATGTCTTCTCCAGAGCACTAATTGTTCAGGATTTGTACAGGTGTTAATTTAAAAATAAGATGGGGAAGGGCAATTTCAGTCACTTATGTTTAGAACAGCCAGATTTCTCATGGCATTTAGGATGCACATTTTAACAGAATAGTTTACACAGTCGTTGCTAATCTCATGCCATCTTTAAATTGTTCCTTGTTAAAAAAAAAAAAAAATTGTTCTTTGTTTATCAGAGAATCCCACAAGACCGATGTGTTCTGCAGGGTGAGCATTGGGAAAGGCTGGTATGGACACATTTCTTTGATATACTACATATAATTTAGGGGTGGGCAACAGGCGATGGTGGAAAACTATAGCCAGTGAAACCCATAGACTTGGTACTCTACTTAAATAAGTCCTCAGTGACTGCCCCAGCAAGGTCAACCCCACGCAGAAATTTCATGGATAGCAACGTATAAGTAGATCATAAGATAGCAAGGAATATTATAAAAGGTGCATTCCATGATGAACTCACAGCTGGGTTTAAGATGATGTCTGAAGCAGGTTGTTATTACTTTTGTAATCATGAAGGAAAGAAAAGAGATAATTGTAGAATAATTAAACTGAAGTTGAATAGAACTCATATCATTAAATGAGTTAATATTGGTAAAGTACTTTGAAGAGTGTCTGGCACATAGAAAGAGCTGTGTAAATGGTTGTTAAATAAAATAACATGCTGGGAGGAGAGGAGAGAGATCCAAATAGCTTTGAAATGTGTACACACAGAGAGGTATTGCTGAATCCAAGTTGTATGTGTATCAAACTATTTAAATATGCCTTTCCTTTTATTTGAAATTTTAAATAGCTTATTATTGACATTTCCACCTTGATTTACTTTCTCTTTCAATTGATAATACTATATTCAAAAAGTCATCTCAGTCCTTCTCTCTTTTGAATAAAAAAGTAGAGCTTCAGTTGATACCTATAAATTCACATGATGTTTTAAGCACCTTTGTTGCTTAGCAATAGAGTAGCTTTTTTATATTTCATAAAGGCTTATTATTACAACTAAGTTATTAAATAAATGGACAGATATATCTTTGTATAAGTGTTTAGTAGCTATATATATAGAACCTGTTTTTGTCTTGCTCTGAATTCACCACGCCAACCACAAATACAGAGTTGTTTTTCTCTTTTTAAGGTCAATGAAGCAAACTCTGTGGCATATAAGGAAAAAAATACTGGCCCTAACTTTGTAAACTACAGATAAAATGATCCTTGGTACGAAATTTCTATGTTTGTATATTCTTATACACTATTTCTGTAACTTAAGCATTGGCCAACTACTAAATACTGCATTAAGTTAAATTCTAAGTTTCTCTGTATCTATTCATTTTGCTTTGTGTGTATCAAATTATTCCAAAGGAATAAACATTTTTACTGAATCTTAAAATTATGAACTATAGTTAGCTATTTGGTGAACTATTATCTTATGTTTCCACTTATAGTCACAGATACTGGCATGAAATATTCTCCATTTGAAAGAATCTTATTCTAATTAAAAGTAAAAAATAATTATTAATAACCAACATTTTAAAAACTCATAATTAAATCATTATGTGGGTGATATACAAAAATTTTCATCTATGAAAATGATACTTTATTCCTTCTGGTGAAGATATCTAAATTTCTCGGAGTGGGATATTTCACATTATTAGTACCATTTGAAGATCTAAAGTTAATTTGCTCCCAGGGTACAAGATCATTTACATGAGAGAATCTTTTATTAGTAACTTAAGACCAGCATTGTTTTCTAAAGAAAAGGTCATTTTTCACACTTGAATTATACAGTAACTCAGCTCTACTAATAAACTGATGAGTATAAACAGTGTCCAATTAATTCACAACTGAAAATAGAATAATTTGCCTTTGCATCTTCAACTCAAGAAACCTGATTCCTCTCTGCACTCAGCATATGCCCCCCCCAACACCCATAACCTTCATGCAAGCACCCCACAGATGTCTTCTCACTGCCTCATGCGGTAAGGCTCTCTGCTTAATTAACGCACCCCTCTTGCAGCTGGACTTTTGGCTTTTGACCTATTTCTCTCTCTCACTCTCCCTTCTCCAGCTTCTTGTATATGTATGTAGTACGTACATACATTGTATTTATGATGTGTTTATTCTTCCAAACTTATAACAAATATATCTTAAAAGCTCTGTTTGTAATTACTTCTCCATAGTAGTTGACATGAAGGTTTTCAATGATTGCATATACTTACAGCAAATTGAAGAAGGCTTTTAAAATTTTTATTTATTATTTAAAAGATTTTATTTATTTATTTGAGAGAGAGAGAGCATGAGCAGAGAAAGAGGAAGAGGGAGAAGCAGGCTCTTTGCTGAGCAGGAAGCTGGATGCAGGGCTCAGCCCCAGGACCCAGGGGTCATGACCTGGGATGAAGGCAGATGCTTAACCAACTGAGCCACCCAGGCGCCCCTGAAGTAGGCTTTTTAAAAATGAGTTCAGGAAGGATGTTATTCTCCAGAGAGTCAAAGACTAATATTCAAAATATGAAGAATTTTTCTCCAAAAAATGTATTGTCAATACCGGCTGTCTGTTGCCACCCTGCCAATTTGTTGAGGAGAAAATAAACCCATAAGTAAGTTAACAGTGGGAGGCTGTTTTTTGTTCTGACGCAGGTAGGGGGCTGGATATTATAGAGTCTGGATCCTGGTTTTTTTAGGTGTTCTGTAAGTTAGGGTTTGGTTAGGAAAACAGATACTGCTCTACCATATTTCAAGCAGGAAGGGACTTGAAATAGGGAATCTGAGACATATAAAACTGTCAGAAGTGTGAGGGAACTAGATCAAAAAAGCCAATACTGATGTTTAGGAAATCATAAATCAGACAACAAAGAGAAATAAAAGGCAACCAAATTGGTAAGGAAGAAGTACAACTTTCTCTATTTGCAGATGACATGATACTATATATAGAAAACCCTAAAGACACTGCCAAAAAACTACTAGAACAGATAAACGAATTCAGTAAAGTCGCCGGATACAAAATCAATGTACAGAAATAACAAATTACAAAAACAGCAGGGAAATACCCCAATGATTACAGCTGTCTACAGCCCTGAAGTGAATGATTTGCAGGTGGATGCAGAGAAGCCGTGGCAAACCCCTTTCTTGTTTAACTGCCAAAGTTCTTACGCCTCCCCAGCTCTTGTTGGAAAACTAATAGTTCTATTTCTCTTCCTCTTTTCTAATCTTGCACATGGAAACTACACCAGACCCCTGCTATTGAGGGAGTCTGGAAAACATCTTTTCCAGTCGTCCAGCCCTGCAGTACAGGGACAAGCTCGGAGAGGAAAGGATAGTGCTGACTACCAACATGTGATATGTGTTAAAATTGGCCGGACTGTGTTGATGGCTACCGAAGTTGAAGAAACTATTTGTAAATCAATGCAATGAACCTACAGAAGCCACTTCGCCAGGCACTCAGGGTATATAACTGGTTGAAGAAGGAGGACTGATTTTTACCTTTGGCAGTCCTTTCCTAATATGAATAAGAGGATATTGTCAGAGTTCTATTGTAATTCCGACCATGAAGTTTCATTCTATCAGATATTTATAGAGACAATAGAATTGTTCATTTCAAATAATGAGGCTGAAAAGTCACTTTTTTCTGTATCAGTGAAAACTCTCCCATGGTCTTAAAGCATTATTTTGTTTCTGAACACGTTTCACTATTGTTTGTTACCATGTTTTCCTCAATTCTGTCTTTTCGGAGATGCAATTCACCATCAAAAGCTAACAGTGTACAAGGGCTAATAGTGTCAAAGGCCAACAGTGTACAAATAGCTACAGGATGAGAAACTGAAACATAGTGAACATTTAAGAGCGTTGTTAAGTATCAGTTGTGAAGTATCAATTGTAAGTATCAATTGTGAAGAAAACACTGGGCTTTGTGTTAGAATTTCAGAGAATAAGATGGCTCTGTGACTTAGTTCCGAGTGACTTAAGCCTGCTGGAGAGGTTTACAGGTTAGTAAAAAAACCAGTGGACAGGTAATGATACCGACCATTCATCTGGACATACCAGAGATCTTATTAAGGGTAGTGTATGGAAAAAATGTTTGTGAAAGTCAAGTGTTGAACATTTGCTTCTGTGAATTAAGGATTACTGACCCATACCTCGCTCCTGCAGCATTTATTGCACTAATGTGGTGAACCTGAGAGAGCTTTCAGGGCTTTTAAAAGTGCCCCCCTTACAACAAGTAGCTGCTTAGGGGAAGGGAAGACTATGGTTCGGTTATCTTCTCAATGATAATACAACCTACACATGAAATGGTTAGACCAGACTGGAAGTTATTAAACAAGAAAATCCTGATCTTTGGCAGCTTGGGAGCTGCTAATTGTGTCACATAAGAACGACCCTCATGGGGTGCCTGGGTGGCTCAGGGGGTTAAAGCCTCTGCCTTCGGCTCGGGTCATGGTCTCAAGGTCCTGGGATTGAGCCCCACATTGGGTTCTCTGCTCAGCAGGTTCTCTGCTCAGCCTGCTTCCCCCTCTCTCTCTGCCTGCCTCTCTGCCTACTTGTGATCTCTCTCTCTGTGTCAAATAAATAAATAAAAAATCTTTAAAGAACAACCCTCATATCCATAATTCCATTAATGAGAGGCCTATTTTTAGTTTGGCATCCAATTAGGCAGCACTGTTAGTTAAGAAAAGAAGTGGAATATAACCCTCCTCAGGGCCGTAGCCTGGACTCCTGCATTTTTTGTGACAAAGGGCATACGTTGGCAGAATAGATAGGTCCTGGCAGTTTGTGGAGATATTGGCAGGACAAATCTCTATGGGAATCAATTCCTAATGGCTTGGTATAATTGAGAAGATCTCTGAGCAATCCATTAGGAAAATTCGAGACTAATCTGCAAGTAATAGCTCCCAAACAAGTAAGTGAGTCAGTCCCAGAGGAGACAGTATAGGACGTATTGACAATAGGCAAAACTTGGACGATACAGTAAGAGAATGGGCAAGAAACACATTTGTCTTGGCCAACTCATTAAAGATTACCAATGCTTTAGTAAAGAGGAAATGAACATTTATATTGGAACACAGTGTGTATGCTTTGTAGTTTGGTGTCTACACTCATGTTTAAGTTCATATCTAGTAAAATAGTATCATTACAAAATGTTGATCCAGTCTTCTTCACTTAACAAAGACCAAGTTTCAGCCCAGTTATTGGGACACAGTTCCAAAGTAGACTCTACCTCACTTCTACTATTTCATGATTCTGGTAAATAAAGGGAATGAAACACAGAATACCCTAACAATAGCATTCATTTAAGTTTGGGCATGTTATATATCATCCTTAGCAATATGTGACCCAGCTTATTGGATAAGTTTGCCATAAGAGTTAAATTACTGATAAGTTTATAAAAAGCATTTGTTATTAGAACAGAACTACATCTTCCAAGGCTGAAAAGAAAATGTTTGTATTGTCGTAGTAGAGAATTTTGGATTTCCTTATTTGTTAAATTACTTTCAATTGAGGGAATCAAAATTTTTTAAAAGCACAATCATTTTTCATGAAAGTCCTCATGCCAAGTAGAGATCTGCTGAGTAATATTATTTTCAAACCCCTCATTTGACTGAGGACAAATAGCTAGGATAAAATAGAATTTATTATATGTGATTTCTCAAAGTGAAGGAATTTATGATAATAATATATAAATTATCTGAAAAAAACTTCAAAAATCAAAATTTATTACCTTTGGGTTTTTCTGAATCTTTTTGAATTATGAATGCTATGGGATGTGATGATAATTTACATTATAATATAGAATATATAAGTAGATATTATTTACTTTTATATAATACTATAAATACATATTTAAAGCACAAGTATCATGTTATAGTAGTTGAGAGAGCACTGCATTTTCAAGGACATGGAGAAGACATAGAGAAACATACATTTTACAGTTAATTCTTGCAACTCGAAAACAGGGAACTCATTTATTTGGGAATATGGAGTAGCATATTCAGCTCTAGTAAAAACTCTATTCCAAATATATTTGCTCAGAGACCATATGGGGAAATTATTCAGAGGGGTCTTTCCTAGTGTGTGACAAGGTCACCATTTCCCAAAGTCAACAGAATATTACCCTATCTATCATCTATCATCTATCATCATCATCACCTATTGTGTTTTTGAATCAGTTAGTCTTGAGTAGGCTAACCAACATTGTGAATCTCGGAGAACAGAATACTGTAGACACAATTTTTTTGGACTTATTTGACTTTCTGACCTCAGAAACCCTCTTCCTTGCTTTTTTCATTATAGATTCTCACTGGACTTATGCCTATTGAAACTGTAAGTACTAAATTAGATTTTAATCAATTAGGCCCTTGACAGAGATGACTTCTCCCCTTTGTAGCACTTAAGAAATTGCTCACATTTTCTATTGATAAAACCCCAAAATTCCATTTGATTTAGTAGTGTCAAGAAAATACAGCCACAATTTGCATGATGGACTTTTGACTGTAACAAGATAAAAAAATAATGGAGGAGAATATTGACAGATTATATAATTATTTCTCTTGCTATATTGTGAATATATTTGGGTGGTCCAGCAAGCTTCCTCTCTTCCCCTAATTTGGTATAAATTGTATAATTGCTTCTTTAGAAATTTGCAAGGCCAAATGCTGAGAGATAAAGCCAGGCAGTCTAACTGATACTGCCTTCTTCTTCATTACCCACTTTGGTTTAACTACCATGAGAACACAGCCTTAAGGAAATACTGTGGAAAACAGGGGACACGTAGAAATAAGTGGGGTTTTTTTCCCCTCAAAGTTCTTAAATGCACATTAATTCTCCAAAGCTGGTAAGCACTCTAAATATTTGAGAAAGAATAAAAAGTAAGGAATGGAGTCAAGATTAAAAAAAATAGTTTGTAGAGATAGGGAAGAAAGAGAGAGAGATGAAAGTGATGATTCTTTTTAAAATTTTATGACTTTAACTCTCGCAAAGTAGGTCATCCATAAAACTGATGCACCTTATAGAATAAATCTTGTGGTATTCTACACAGAGATAAACATTGCTAAATATCTTCCAAGAGTATTACATGATAACGAGTTTCTTGACAGGTGAAATAAGGTCAGTTTTAGGAAGAATCCACAAGAAAAAAAGAGTAAAATGATTCCTTGTTTTAAGTTTGCTCCATTCCTTCAATCGAAAAACATTTTGCCAGACTGTATCTTTTTTTCAGAAGTAAGAGTTTGGTCTCCTTGATGCAGGCAAGGTCAATTCAACCTCAGAAACAATGTTCTATCTTTGACTGTGGCAAACTGTTGGTCATCTCAATGTAGAAACAAGAAGAGGAATCCCATTATTTTGTCCCATTTCATTTCCCCACTGAGGCATAGCAAATAATGGCAGAGGAAGGATTCAAGATTCCAGTTCTTAAATCCAGACTATTATTATTTTAAATCTGGATTGAAGGAATAATACCCATGTACTGGACTGAAGGAATAATACTTACATACAATGCAAATAAAGGATTTAACATTAATATTATCGAGAACACTCTGAATAATTTTCTATGGAAAGCAAACTGATTAGAACTCATTGTCACCAAATGTTCCTGGAAGCCAAAAGGTGTTAACACCACACCCCGGCCAATACTTCCTTCTCTGTGCCAGTGCATGTCAGAGCCCATTCACATTGATTGCTTCCAAATCTAATGATTCATCAAATAACAGTAAGAACCTGTAAGTCCTGAGGAGGTGACTAGAAAGCCAATAAATACAAATATTGTATTCACAGTATTTTGATGTCACAAATCCTAAACCGAAACTCTGTCATCAAATATGAAAAGAATCTGCTGTTAGATGACTTAAAATGAACTTCTGCTTTGCTTTAAACATTTTGTAGGGCAAAGTTTGGCAGGATGTTTGTTCTTATTGATATTTAAAGATGATTTTAAGAGGAAAGAGTTGAATGTTTCTGTTTGTTTCTCTGAATGCTTCAAAATAGCACCCATCCCTCCCCACTCTTAAGGGCTCTTCTGGGATATCCTGCTAGGGGGAGGCCCTTCACTGGCAAATGCTGTAGCCATTTTCCCCAGATGCTGTGACTTCAGCTGTCTGATTTTAATGATTTTTGCCTAATGAGTCACACCTGTTTTTAATGCAGAGAAAATATGTCTATGAGTACAAGAATCACACTCTACACTGAGGATTTCACAGGTAGTATATAAATATATTATGTATCCACTGTGCTCTCAGGACTATAGGGCGTACTACATAATTAAGCTTGTGCCATTGTAAGGGATTATACACGTTGTCTATAGCTCAGTTAATAAGAAGAAGAAGGAGAAGGAGAAGGAGAAGAAGAAGAAAGGAAAAGGAAGAAGGAAAAACTTGAGAACATACCACTCCCAGATATCCATATACTTTTTATAAAATACATATATTTATCATATATTACTATTTTGATGTCTTCTTTAAAAAGATATCCAGGAATATACATTAAATAGATAAAATAAATATAAACAAAGCAACATTTTTAAAGAATTCTTAATTGTGATTACTAATCTAAAATACACAGTGACAGTAGTATGATTATAATTGCTTTATGTTTTTGAAATTTTGATTTAACACTTCGTGGATTGGAAATCTTGATTCTAAGTTCTGTACATTTCTGCACTTTACCATAATAGCTAACATATCTATAAAAGATATCTGTAAAAGATATGTAAACAGATATGTAAAACATATCTGTAAAAGATACATAGATCTGAAAGGATGTAAACTGTTGATAAGATTTATTAAAGCAGGACAATCCATTTTTTAAATTATATAAACCATAACTTTTAAAAATAATTGGCTCTAACTTTTTAACTTTTCTGCTCTCAGTTTTTCTTTCAAGTTCATTGTAATGCTAATGAATTTTTATATATTTAAAGAAAGCTTTCAAAACCCACTAAAACTCTCCATTTAAAAAGCTTAAAAATTCCACTTTCAGGTATTTAAGAATAGATTTGAGTGATTTAGAAATGGCTCATTTTCATTATTAAAACCAAAAATGATTTGAAATATTTTAAAGATAATCTCTCTATAGCAAAAGTTTTCTTTTGCTTATTCTTTTTCTTTAAACAATTTATTTTTGAAAGAAGAGATTAAATTTTTTGTTAGTTAAAATTCATTTTGCAGATTGAAAGAAATTACACCAAAAAGCTACAAATTGTATAATCCCAATTATATGACACTCTGGAAAAGGCAGACTATGTGATAGAACACAGATCCATGATTGCAGGGGTTAGGGTTTTGAGGGACCGGTGTTGACTACAAAAAGGGTCACACATGAAAAATTTTAGGGTGATGGGATTGTGTTGTATAACATGCTAATTGGAAGATTTGACACTGCACAAATCAAAACCACAGAGCTTACTGAACTGTAAGAAATTTAAACATCAACCACAATGTCATGAATCTCAGGATATGTGAATGACATTACCTTACTGAAAACGCAGGAAAAAGGAGCTGACTTAAGTAACCTGGTTGGTTTCCAACCATTGTGGTTGGAAAATATACGTGGTATGATTTCAATCTTCTTAAATTTGTGCTATTTGTTATATCTCTTTTCATGCGATTTAACCAAGGGATTCTTCTAAGTGTATTTGAAGAAAATTTGTATTCTATTTTTCTTGGAGGTAATGTTATATATATTTATTCTGAAGTACGCTTCAAGTAAAAACTGTTCTTGTTGAAAAGAAAAATAACTTTAACCGAGATTACTCATTTAAAAGAAAGCATATCAGGGGCACCTGGGTGGCTCAGTCGGTTAAGCATCTGCCTTTGGCTCAGGTCATGATCTGGGGGTTCTAGGATCAGCTCTGCTTCGGACACCCTGCTGAGTTGGGAGTCTGCTTCTCCCTCTCCCTTAGCCTCTCCCCCCCTGCTCCAGTGTGTGCACTCCCTCCCTCTCTCTCTCTCTCTCTCTCTCTTTCTCTCTCAAATAAATAAATAAATAAATAAAATCTTAAAAAATAAAGCATATCAGAGGGGAGATAGGTGAGAGGATGGGTAAGATAGGTGAAAGGGATTAAGAGGGCATTAATCCTGGTGCGCACTGAGGTATGATGTATTAGAATTGTTGAATCACTATATTATACACCTGAAAATAGTATAACACTATATGTTAATTATACTGGAATTAAAATAAAAACTTAATTAAACATTTCCAAATAAATAAATAAACAAGATCTGTGATGTGAGGTGGTGGCTGCAGAAAAGAAGAGGTCGATCCCTAGCCCATTCGAAACCTCTTCTGGGCTGAAAGTATCAGAGTAAGAATAGAGAGTACAAGCACTCTCATATTTATTGGCAAAATTGGCACTTATTGACCAGAACTTTTCTGAGTGGATTTTTCTTGATGAATAGCATCACGTGTTAAACAGAGTTTGAGTATTCATGGATGACTGCACTAAATTTATTTTTAAGCTTGGAAGCTTTCTAATTGTCTGTATAACCAAGTAGCGTAACTGACACTGTATGTTAAAAATAACCAACTTGAACACATTTAGTGTTTTTTGCTCCAGTAGCATAAAGCCAGCTGGGTATCTATAAAAACAAATTTGAATAGCCATATGTATGCTCATCAAAACGGTAATATCTATGTTTTTAGGCACAAATAATTCAGTCATTTTATCCGTTCCAAGTAGTGAGAAGTCTATTATAATACTTGAAGTAATGTGATTTGAATGACTTGATCTTCTTTCACATGCAAATCCTTGGGTTTTGACTGCACACGCCCCCCCATTATCTTCATGAGAAATAGAAACTACGGATCCATTAAGTACCATCCTCTACACAAAAGTTTTCCTTAATAGAACTCATTTTTTCCTCTGAGCGACTTTAAAACTTATTGTGGCACCACTCATATTACACACACTATGTACACCTTCCATCACAACTCTAGACATAGTTACCTTCCACTGTTTGCACTTTTCAGATGAAGTGCACTTTTGGCAAAACAATACTGATTAAAACCATTAGAACATATGAATCAGAATTAAACTCATAATTATTTTGACATATGGAAAAAAGGTTTTAAGTAGCTTCATGTTCTGCCACTATCCCAGGGCTCTGACCATATGAAGTGCCCACTAAGAGTCTGTTGAATAAGTAAATTAATAAATGCGTACCTCTTTATTAGTAAACTTGATCCTAAGAGAACAGAAGAATAATGTACTACTCTGAATCAACAGAGCTGAGAGGCTTTCTCTGGGATGTTAAACCAAACCACTTATTTAGTCAGCCTGCAAATTCAATGTAAAATACAGTCGAACAAATGGAAAGGAGAGCTCTGTTGAGATGAATATTAAACATATGAAAGAGGAGTTTAGTAACATCACTTAATGAATGCCGAATAGCAGGTTTATGCCACCTCTTCCCATGGCCATTACAAAATTTAATTGTACAAATAACTCATGCTGTATGTGCTGTGTTATCTTTATTCATATTCTATAAATCATGGAAAACATCCAGCTGGTTACTTGAAAGAAAGAATACTGAAATAATATTTCCATAGCCTAATTTTAATAGCTTTTTTACTTCATTTTAGCAAAATTCTGGAGAGCATACTGTTCCAGTACTAAAATTTATGGCCATAACACCTTTCTCCTCCTCCTCCTTCTTCCTCCTCCTCCTCCTTCTCCTCCTCCTCCTCCTCCTCCTCCTCCTTCTTTTCTTCCTCCTCCCCTTCTTCTTCTTCTTCCTCTTCTTCTTCTCATTTTTGGAAAATGACAGCATCATCTTGGGAGAAGTCAGAAAAACTCTTCACTATGCTTATCATTTGTTGGCTTAGGTAGCTGAAGGTTAAGACCACCGGATACACAAAATGACATGAAAGAACTGTGCAAGTTTCATTGCCAGAACACACTTTCCCTTCAAAGAGTTTCTTATGTTTTAAAATGCACTAGTACACGACCCATTGATTTATTGGTGGATTATGGGGTGGGTTATAGGGTATTCAAAACAACTAGAAATGTAAGAAACTTGTAGAAGGTAAGAAAAGCCATGAGGCAAAAGATTGAGCAGAGAACCTACAATACAGACAGTACAAATATCAGCTAGACAGATGCCCAGCTTTCAAATTTGAAGACAACTGAAAGAGATTTCTATAGAATGACGCCATTTTGTAGCACACAGTGGCCCACTATAAAACAAAGTAAGAATGGCTAATTTAAAACATTCATCTAATTTACTCTGTAAGTTAATTAAGGCTCACTTCTCAGGATTTTTCATTAAAAAAACCAGAATTTTAACATTGATATACATCTCCGGGGTGAATTCAAAGGTCCACACTGATTCCTTTCCAAGGATGGAATCAATTTTCCTCTTCTCTGCGTTAAGGTCTTCCACGTTAATAGTTCATGTTCTCTCAATTTGTATTATCCAGGGCTTTGGACCAACTAATTAGCTTTCTTAAATCTAGACACAATTTACATTGTAGCTCTGGGTTGTAACAAATGAGCCCTTCCAACAAACAAATGATTTATGAACAAGTAACAAAACAGTCTTTTGTTTTAAGTTCTAAAACAAACAAAACATAAAAGCAGTCTAGATGGATAGGAATGGGTAAAATCTGAGTCGATTTGGGAAGCAAGCATACAATATGATTCTTTGGATTACACATGTAGCTAAAAGTCTTGTCAGAACTTTTCAAAAAGCCATTCCAGAATTATTTGTACCATCTGCATGTGGTGGCAGAGCACGGAGATGAAGCTAGAAGCAAGCAAGTATTTTCAGAATTCTGTTTTCACCAAAGCACCGCTGTGTCAGAAGAGGACCCCTAGGAATTGGTGCTGGGGAGCACAGACGTCCTTTCTGTGCCTATAGAAAAGAGTGAGAAAAATAAACCAGGCTTATTGCTCATCGCCCTCTTCTTCAAGGAGATTTTGAACATGAAAGCCTGTGACCTTCTGCATTCTAAACATAGAAAGATTTATTGTATTTAATAGTGGGAGGATCCTTAAGTGTTGTGACTCATTCAGAAAGAAGACTTTTTTCGTCTGGAAAACAAATATATAGTTCTTGTGTGGTTGCTCTCAAGAGCAGTTTTATAACTTTTATAACTGGTTTCTACTCTACTAAGCTCAACAAGGGAGGATTATCCAAGTGAATGGCAGAAAGAGATGCCTCATGTCCTTACTTAGGACACAGGCTTTTGCTATACCATGCTTGGTTTGAGAAGCATTTGGAAGTGTTCAAAAACTGTATTAGGACATTCGTCCTAAGAAGATACTACTATCAACTATTTCCAAATCCAGTATTTCAGTAGGAGATCATTATTCATAAGGGGAACTAACTGGCAATCATTTCCATTCTCTATAGACTCAGCGAAGTTATTTGCTAAAGGTTGCAGAGCAAGTTAATAGCAATAGTAGATAATTCCACCTTCAGAATCATTAGCAATTTTCAGTGTTCAACAACGAGTTCACGAAAGTTGTAAAGCCACAACGACTTAAAACTGTAGGCTCTCTGTGAAAATCTACTAAAAGAAAATAGTTGAATTTTGGCAATAGATTTCTTAGATTGTTTTCTCATTTCTTCTATTGCCTCCGTGATATGCTAACGATCATCTGAATTTTCAGCAAGTCATAATCACTGATCACAGATCACCATAGCAAATATAATCCCAGTGAAAAAGTTCAAAATATTTTGAGAATTACCAACATGTGACACAGTTACTATGTGAGCGAGAGCTATTGGTAGAATGGCATTGATAGACTTGCTTGATGCAAGCCTGCCACAAAACTTCAGCTTGTAAAATATACACTATCTGTGAAGCCCAATGAAACACGGTGTGCCTGTACTGAGCACTTCACATCCATTAGCTCATTTAATGCCTAGTGTATGTTTTATTGTTAATACTAGGGAGAATTTTTAAGGTATTAAGAAACTTGAATTTGATAACCTCCAAAATATAGTGTTTATCTTACTTGCCACAGTTCTGAACCAATTGAGAAATAAGACAGATGGTGGAAAATATTTTCTTTTTGATTGATAAAGTTTGCATAGGAGAATGTTATTTATATATTTGAGCAAGTGAGTTTCCCCAAGGTGATGCCCTGAATTAGATAGATTGATTTACCCTGGAGGAGCAGGAGAGAGTGTGTGCTGCTTGATAGCTCACTCCCAGGTCGAAGAAAATACAAGAGGGCTGAATTATGCAGGCTGAACTTCTCCTTGCACTCATCAGTCAGGTTGGGGATTTCACTCTCTTAGGGCAGACAGTGTGTGGGACTGGAGATAGGTCAGGAATGAAACACTAATGAGCATTAGGAGGGAGAAAGAAATGTCTTCCCTGTCCCCAAAGTGTTCAGATGTCTTGTCACTTCCTGGCCCACCAGGCTTGACCCTTAAGTTGGTGTTCAAGATGTGCTGAAAGCTCCCTCAAAGCATGAGGCTAACGATCAAGGAGTCTTGCTCCCCTTCCAATAAGGTTATTCCCTCAGTGTGCATTTCTAAGGTTTGGAGTATGCCCATGAGACCACCGGTGGACAGTAGAGATTTTGCTACTAGGTTTTTACTCAATACATTTGGTCCCATTCTCAGATCAGGTAATATATTATATGTTCAAGAAAACAAGCTTATTTCATTATATTGTATTACCATAATACTAGATTCCTCCAGGGAGGGAGGATTCCTATTAGATTTTTCCATTAGCCCTTGAGTCCTGGTCTATTTCCATCCACCATACTAGGTATTTCTAGAGAAACTCTCCCTTTTAATACTGGGCACGTATTAACCTGGTAATGAGAGGAGAAGCTATTTTTCGGGAGAAGAGGGAAGCATTTCTGAAGTGGCTAATGGCCTGTTAGGAAAGAGAAATGGGCAAGAAATATCTGAAACTGGCCTTTGGCAGTACCAGATGTTTTCTTATGGAAGAGTGAACAGAAGCACTGACCAGACCAAATGTTACATCAGTTCCAAACTCTAATGAATTGTCTTTAAAGGACAAGATCAGTTTTGTCATTAAAGTGTTAAAGGGCTTGACTACTACCACACTTCAGTCTCTTAACTTTATTTAAGAAAGTGGCAATTTGGTCCTTTTTCAAGACCACATTTTGTTTATGTGCCTCGTTCAGGATGTAGCAAGTAACATGTCATGCAAATCAGATCTAATTAATCTCTACTTGGCTTCCTTAATTAAAATAAAGAGAAGATGAATTCTCTTACATTGCCTATAAATACATCTTTCATAAGTAGAGCGTTTTTAAAAGTGCTGAGTATGTTATGAGTGTGAAGTCTATTCAAAATTGAAATTAGAAGATATTCATTCATTAACTCATCTGGGGCAATATCTTCAAAGTCTAGTAATAACAAGCCATTCCTATGGGATAATTTTATAATGAGTTTGGCTTTCCCCAGAAAGATATACAAAAGACGATTTTCTGAGAGTAAAGGGGAAATCTTCCTTTAATACCTACTCTTTCAATTCCTTTTTTATTTATTCTAATGAAATCGTTTGTGGTTTTATTAATGGGTCATTTCATACTCATTAGTCAAAGAAGGAGATCCAAAATGTTAATTTTAAATTCCTTTTCTCATCTTCTTTTGGGACAGAAGCTGAATCACCAAGATTTGACCTTTTCCTTAACACTAAAAATTTCTTTTTTTTTTTTTAAAGATTTTATTTATTTATTTGACAGAGAGAGAGAGATCACAAGTAGGCAGAGAGGGAGGGGGAAGCAGGCTCCCTGCTGAGCAGAGAGCCCGATGCGGGGCTCGAATCCAGGACGCTGAGATCATGACCTGAGCTGAAGGCAGAGGCTTTAACCCACTGAGCCACCCAGGCGCCCAACACTAAAAATTTCTAAGGAAAGTAGAAAGATTAATTTGTGGGGATAGCACTGACCAATTTTTAAATATGTACCTGGATATACTGAGGAACCTAACCCAGTATTCCAGGATAGTAGAGTCTAGTTGTAATATATGATCTAAATTGTATTTCAGCCAAATAACTTAAGCAAAATTAGGAAAGATGATGTGTAGACCAGGAACAATTAGAAATTAGAGAGTCTAATATTTCAGGATTGAATGCATAGATGTTGAACTGTTCCTATAAATACTGCTATGGGTCACTTACGTCACACTTATGTCATTAAGTGAGTTAAAACAACAATAATAATAACAACAACAAAAGAGAGATCCTGGGTGATGAGGTAAAGATATTGAGTTCATTTCTGGACACAATTTGAAGAGGCTGCTTGGACATCATTGTGGCATGATGAGGTTGAAAGTCTGGATCCAATGCTCAGGATAGGGCCAGACTACAGAGATAGATTGAGATACATATATTTCGTATGATATTTGGAAAATAACTGTTGGGGTCACCACACCCAGTGATGGACTATCACCCACAGAGAAAATAAGATGATGAGCATGGAAATTGGTAAAAATGATAAAGTTTTTAGAAACAGTAGTCTTAAAAATTCTGAAGAGAGAAAATCAGTCATAGTGGGGAATAAGAGTGGGGAGAACTATCATCCTCTGGGTTACATATAATATCAGACATTCCTGTAAGTGCTTACACTACATTATATAGGTGTTTTCTTCTATTAGTTTTATTTTTTCAGCTTTATTGAAGTATAATTGACAAGTAAAAACTGTATATATGTAAGGTGTACAGTGTGATGATTTGATACATATAAACACACACATTATGAAATGAACACAATCAAGCAGATTAACACATCCATTCCCCTCACCAATTTCTGGTATGTGCAATGAGATCTCTTTTAGCAAATTTTAAGTACACAATACGTATTATTAACTATAGTAACCATGCTGTGCATTAGATAAAGTTTTACATTACTATTGTGAGAAAAAAGGAAAAAAGAAACCACTTATGAATCTATTTTGTTGGATATTGATGGTGACCTGGGCTACAGAAAATATCTCAGAAGTGAACGTTTTAAACTACTGTCCTCATAAGTGCTCATAAATTCATTCTTTTATTTAGGTTTACACTTGGAAGGCTCTGGCTAGCTATTAGTAGTCAACAGGATGACTCAAACAGCTGTCTATCTGTCAATGTCAAGGCCTCATACACTGGTAGTTTTCTTCTTGTCCATAGGTATTAGTTATTTTATTCCCAAGGGTCATAATGATTTACTCTGTTTCTTTTCAGTTTCCCATACACTTTTTTAAAAATTAACATATAATGTATTATTTGCCCCAGGGTACATGTCTGTGAATCATCAGGCTTACATATTTCACAGCACTTACCATAGCATATACCCTCCCCAGTGTCCATAACCCAGCCACCCTATCCCTACCCGCCCC
>CM052895.1:102785751-102828995 GCA_028534135.1 Potos flavus | reverse complement strand
TGATGGCTGCATAGTATTCCATTGTATATATATACCACTTCTTCTTTATCCATTCATCTGTTGATGGACATCTAGGTTCTTTCCATAGTTTGGCTACTGTGGACATTGCTCCTATAAACATTCAGGTACACGTGCCCCTTCGGATCACTACATGTGTATCTTTAGGGTAAATACCCAGTAGTGCGATTGCTGGGTCGTGGGGTAGCTACCCTTTCCCATACACTTTTAACCATAAATCCACTTCTAAAGTCCCAACTGACAACTAGGTCAGTATTGAACAAACCTGGGTACTGTGAATTGACAAGGAATTAAGCATCTGCCTTTCTTATCAGAGGAGGTAGGAGCCCAGTTTCAATGCAGTAGCAGGTGCTCCTCAGGAAAAACAAAAAAACAAAACCACATTCCTGACTTCATACATCAAACACATTTATCTATCTCTAAGCAAAAAATAGCCATGGTGACTACCCAACCCCTGTGAATCTACCTCATCTGAATTTATAGTTAAATTCTGTAATACTATGAATAAATCAACTTTTTTCTTTCCGATCACATGTGGAAAATATTATTTAGTTAGAGACACAGATAAAATCATTTTGTAGAATTCAAAAAATTGGGAGGAAGAAGTTATGTTGAGTGTGTGTGTGTGTTCACGTGTATATGAACATCTGCTCCCATAGGTGGATACATCTAACTTAACCACTTTTAATATCGTGAAGATTGCTAACAATCTTATTACTAGGGAAGGGGTAAAAAAAAATAGCCCATATGACAGATTAGGAAACTGAGGGTTGAGGAGCTGAAGTAAGCTCTGATTACAGAGTAAGTTCCTTGTCTAATTTGACTTTGCATTGTACTGAGCACAGCCCCTTGCCAACAGCAAGGCCATAGGGAAGGATGCTGTGACTCAGTGACTCTAGAAAGATTCACACTGACGTGCTTAGCTACAAAATGAGAATTGGGCTCAGTTTCCCTACCTAGCTCCAGTTTTTTAGTACAGAGTAAAGAAAATAAAAGCCAGCTTATTTTCCTTGAAGAGCATAAATTCTAGTCCCTGCATTTTCATGAGTGATATTATGTTACATGGATCATCACAGCTTGAACCATAAAGATCAATGCGAACACCACATTTTTTTGTAAGTAGTACAAAATGTAAGTGAGTGTATTAAATCACTAATTTCCCTGCGATGTACATTGGAATTAGGCATCTGGACCAGATACCAGTTTGATAATACTGACGTAAGTTTAATTGAATGCGTTGAAAATCAAAAGATTAACAAGTGCCAGTATAACAAAAAAAAAACAACTATTTAATTAATTATTGTAGTCTTACGTAATACCAATTTATGATTCATGTTTTATGACATGACTCTAAATTTTATGCTGTTATAAAAATTTTTTTCTGACATAATATTGTTGTCCTGACATCTATTGGTTGGACAGACTTTCTGGTGGATTCCGTCAATCATCTGGATTTGAAAGTGACCTCACAAGAATCAGAGTCCCTCAGAGAGTATCTTCTAGGTCTCTTTCGGTTTTTAATGCTTCTAAGAATGGCCATTTGGGCACTAATATTTCTGGAATTTAATACAATGATGCATTTTTTTTTTACAATGATGCATTTTTATTCTCACAATGCAAAATGTCAGAAACTGTCTTTAATGTCATTTTTTAAATCTTAACTTAATTATTGTCTAGTATATTTTTTCCTATAAGAAAAATAAGGGAGGGGCGCCTGGGTGGCTCAGTGGGTTAAGCCTCTGCCTTCAGCTCAGGTCGTAATCTCAGGGTCCTGGGATCGAGCTCCGCATTGGGCTCTCTCTCTCTCTGTCAAATAAATAAATAAAATCTTAAAAAAAAAGAAAAATAAGAGAAATATTTAAATATAAAATTTCATCTGAAGAGCTAGATGTCTTATATATGTAACCAGTTCCACAAATTTATATAAAAAATGTTCATCTATACTTGAAAATAAACTTTGAGAATATATATATTTTTACTGTTTTAAGAGGTATAAAGTACCATCAGGTCAACATTTTGAACTAGCTGAGGAAATACAAAAGAGTGATTATTTTAGTCACAAAATCCAATTGTATGATACTAGCTTATGGAAGAAAACAGGTGGATACCTGAATTCCTAGCCTTATGCATTTTCACAAACATTTTAGTTTTTCACTGAACATGGATTTGACTAAACTTTTCTATTTTTTTCAGTAAAGTAAATGTTCTCAAAGGCCTATTATTCATTGCTCAACAACAGCAACAAAAATTGTTCAGCTCATGACCTTATTCTGAAGACAGAATGTACTTTTATCCTTTCTCTGTTAGCAGTATACTTTGGTATTTTGACAATGGAAAGAATATGAATTGCATTATATTGTGACCACCATCACTTCAGCAATTTTATTCTTTTGGCATAATATATACATTTATCCCTTAGAATATAAATACCTCTCCATGATGTAAGTACACGGCCGAAACGAATTTGGAGTTACTGAAGCAACGCCCAAGAATCAAGAGTGGAAGCCGGGTTTACATGATACTCAGCTAACAGGAATTCTCCAAAGTCCATAGATGTAGCCAGAAAGACTCGGTAGTAAATTTTCTAGTACTAACCAATAATTATAACATACTTCATTTGTGTAACTCAAATAACTCTTAGGTGTTCTCACTTATTTTGAACCTATTACCATGTTTTTCTGCCTCTCAGATTCTCAGAAGCATATGGAACTATGATGGATATACCTGAAACAATAAAAGGAACTTGGTAAGTCTTCTGGGATCCCCTATTCGAATCAACTATTTGCATGGAAAACCAGTTTTATATGAAAACAAAATGGTAATTTTAGATAAAAGAATCAAAATACCGCATAATTTTTTTAAAGATAATGAAGGAATCTTCCAAAGAAATCACACTACTGCCTGTCTGCTTAAACTCATTTCTGCTAATCCCCTCACAGGCACCCATATCCCCGTCCTATCAGAGGACGTCTCATGATCGAAATATGCCTTCTATCTTGCAAATTCGTCTTTTGGCCTGCAAGTCCTCAACGTTGAAAATCATTCTTCTGTACCTTTTCCTGGCCAGTTTGTAGTCCTTGAAGACTCACTACCAGTTTCTTCTCTTCTCAAACTATCTTCCCTGACCCGCTCAGGGGGAGCCATAACTGTACTCTGGGTCACCATAGCCTTTTGTACATACTTCCTTTTACAGCTTTTCTTATGGACGTTGTTTCGTTATCTGCCGTTTTTTTTTTTTTTTAAGATTTTATTTATTTATTTGACAGAGAGAGAGAGAGATCACAAGTAGGCAGAGACGCAAGCAGAGAGGGGGAGGAAACTGGCTCCCTGCTGAGCAGAGAGCTGGATGTGCGGCTCAATCCCTGGACCCTGAGATCATGACCTGAGCGGAAGGCAGAGGCTTTAACCCACTGAGGCACCCAGGTGCCCCGTTATCTGCCATTCTTAACTAGACCCTGTGCTCCTTGAAGGCAAAGATAGTAGACCTTATCTTTGCATGTCTAGTTTCTTGAAGGAATTAATCCCTTCTCTTCCATCTATCCACATCCCATGATAAGGGATTCCATACCCAGTATATGCTCTAGCTGGCTGACATCTGATTTATTGAAATCACTCTATCATAAAATCTTGTACATATTAAATATTAAGATATGTATAATTTATGTCACACCTGTTTTCAAAAATTATGAGGCAGCTTTAAAAAAAAACCTAAGGAAAAATATATCACAAACCCAAGACGAGGTAACCAAACTGAGTTTTATGAATCTCATTTACTTGCCCTTTACTTTATCATCCTTGAATATGTGAAATTATAAATTGGACATTAAACCTTAATGTAAAATTTTTTTAAGCTATCCTTTATCTTATATTAGACAGAAGGTGAGATTGTGTCACCAGTGTTTTGAAATTTAGTATCGCAATGTCATATACGAAATGTATGGGGGATAATTGAATAACATTATGACAACATTCTAGGAAGTAATTCTTGTCAAAAGTATTTCCAGAGGTGATTCTTGATTTAGTTATTTTGCCAGATGGCTGTGTCAAGTTCTATATAAATGAATATTGGTTCCCCTATGGAGGGAGGAAATTAGCAAGTAAATCAGGTATGAAGAATTCATAAGAAGGGAGACTTTAAAGCTGCAAAATCTTTTAAAGTAACCCATTTAATAAAAGAATATGTCTTAAACACTGATCTATTATGAAAAGGTCAACACATATTATGCTTGATTATTAAGAATTCTATAATAATTTCAGAGACAAAAATTTGAAGTTAAGATATTTTATAACACATGAAGATTATTAACAGTAAGATAGTGGTAGAAGAGAAAAATATGATTTTGGTTTTTTTTCTAGCTTAGAACAATCTCTTTACTTACTCACCCAGTGGCAATCTCTTCTGCCATGTAGCAGATCATGCATAATTATATTTGTTAAATATGTGTATGTAAAGTTTTGATACTACCCAATTCGTATAACAGCTAATATGTTGACAGTGCTATTTAAAGCTTTATCTGAATAATATTTCCTATATTAATAATATAAAACTTGGATAATTCCAACCACATTAACATTTGCCTTTTGTAGCCTGTATCAATATATATCTATAGCACATAGTTTAGTATTTGCACCATAGTTTCTTATATTTCTCTCTTTCTATCATCTACCTATAAAACAACAACAGCAACAACAAAACCAAGATATAACCAAGGACACTCTTTATTCCTTCAGCTGGGTCCAAGGCCATAATCATATTCCTTGACTCCTCTGCCAGCCATTCTAGATCCCAGTCAATCTCAGGCATCACTTTTGCTGGTCTAGGTTCCTTACCTCATGGGGAAATCCCTGAGGGATCTGAGCACTTGGTTACCATGTCCTTGTCAAATGGTTATTGCTCTGACATTGTCCATTCATGGTTATTATCAGGCACGGAAGCACCAAGAGCTACTCTAGTGACTTTCCTGAGTTCTAGACATACTCTTCCCTACCACTAGTATATAGAGGCTATTCCACTTCTGAAAAACAGGATCAATTACCACTGCCAGTATAACAATTCCCTTTTTAACTCAAGATCTCCTGGCAAAAAGAACCATGAATGACTAGATGGCCATGGCATTAGGTTAAGGGAAAACCTTATTGTATCATCTGATAGAAGTTTCCCTTACTAGAAACCAGAATCTTTAATCTGGCAGATCCTAAAGGTGAACAAATAGGAACCATAAATTCCCTAAGTGGACAACTGGGAGTTAGGTATGATGATGCAATTTATGTCTGACCTATAATCACCCTGAGTACTTAGCTTAACTTCCAGTTGTCAGCATCTTTGTTTCGTTCCCTGAATGCCAGAGTATTAATTAAAGCCCCCGGGAGCTGTTGTCAATGAGTTACTGACTGGAACTATCTATGGAAATTCAAGATTTCTTGCTTCCTGATGGTATAACTCTGAACCATAGGTTTAAGTGAGCTCATAGTTACTCTACAAGATGTAAGCCCAAGGTTCATAGTAAAAACCCTATAATAGAGCAGCATTTTTTTGGTTCCCTTCCTTCTCTATCTCACTTTCTTACATGCTTACTAGTGAGCCCTTTGCCTCTCCAATAAATTACTTACTTTGGATCCTTCCTCAGTTTCAATATCTGGAGGAACCCATATTAATTCAAAGGGGCCACTTGTATTTCCAGTCCTTGGTATTAGATCCAACTATTCTAGCTATTAGGATCATGGCACTGCCTAATTGTTACTAGTTCAAAATATATATCATATATTGAAAAACAGTGTCCCAACTACAGTGTCATTCTTCCCAATCTGGTCCTTATAGTTGCACCTTTAAAAAGCCATTTAACTTCCTATCGTGCCAGTTGCTTCTGGATGATGCCTATACTCAAAGAACCAGTAGATTCTGTAATTGCACACTGTCTCACATCCTTCACTATAAAGTGGGCCCCTTTGTCAAGGCAATGTTGCATGGGATCCCTGTAATGGTAAATTAAACACTCTGTGAACACTTACATAGTAGTGCTGGCTGAGAGACTGTGAATAGCAGTGGTAAACTCATACATGGAAGATTATAAATCTCACTAAATATGAATTGCTG
Organism: Potos flavus; assembly: GCA_028534135.1. NCBI lineage: Eukaryota > Metazoa > Chordata > Mammalia > Carnivora > Procyonidae > Potos > Potos flavus. The sequence continues at coordinate 102,822,883 of CM052895.1, read as the reverse complement.
CCTTCCTCCCCGGTTAAGTGGAGAATTTCAATAAAAGTGACTTGCCACCCAGGGGCTGGCTTGACTCCTCAAGGAATGGTACTTTACCAAGACTTCGTGTCAGTCCGTGCTGCTACTGACAGGTCACATATTTAATAGTAGTGGTAGCTAAATCAGCCTGGGTGAGAGGTAGCCCATGCAGTTGGCTCATCCATAGTCTTAATCCCTTCCACCATGGTTTTTCCATTCATGGATCCATTGTGTTTGCACTGGAGTGGCCAAGTATAGAGCTAAGTAGCATCACTCTTTCTACCTAGTTCCTGAGAGCCTCTCCTTAGACTCTGGTGGTCATAGGAATCTTCCAGGCACAGTTGTAGGTGTTTGTAGTTGAAGTGATTGAGTCAATCTACATAGCTATGTTTAGTGCCAAGCAGATGTAGGTAGAGTGACAACTGACTCTGCCACTATAATGGACACCATAGAACACATTTTTCGTTGAATCCCCCTCACAACCTCCCTGAAAATTAACTATTGCTTTCTCTTTAATCCTATTGTAACTAAACCAATTGGCTTAAGAGAGTCTAAACAACTTTCCTATAAACTTCAGTACTTTGATTCTAATTGCCATGCTCCTTTCAGGAAACCCCAGTAATATTTAGAGTTCTCCAGTTGCAGGTTGCCTCAAAGAATTCCTATCTTTGGTTTCAGAATAGTGAATAGAATATTGATCATAGCTGGGCCTGAATCCTCCCCAAAATATGTAATTAATTAATTAATTAATTAGTCAGAGAGAGAAAGAGAGGGCACAAGCAGGGAGCACGGGAGGCAGAGGGAGAAGCAAGCTCCCTGCTGAGCAATGAGCCCAATGAGGGACTCAATCCCAGGACCCTGGGATCATGACCTGAGCCCAAGGCGGATGCTTAACTGACTGAGCCACCCAAGCATCCCCCAAAATATGTAATTTAGTTAGTATAAGGACATTAAGAAATGTTATAGGTGATGTCAGAGGAAACAGAACAGAAGCCATAATGGTTGCTGTTCAAGATAAAAGAAATTACTTTCTGGTGAGAAATCAGGAAAAAAAACAACTAAGTTATTCTTTCAAAGTAAAAAGCAGTATCAACAAGTTAGAATGCTGCAGGCATAATGCTTGCCCAGATCCATATTACTAAATGGTAATTTCATGTCAGCTTGCTATGTGGAATTCTTAGTGAGCACAACTGTTCTGGTTGACATTCCCTATCCTTCTTTCAATGGCTATTTGAAACTGAGGCCCTGGGGATGGGGGAAAAAAATCAACCATCCAAAAACACGAAGAACATGGAAGGCTGAAAGCAGACTCAAAAACAAACATACGGAACCTCATACTGTGAAGAAACATACTGTCCCTACTGCCCGGTTGTTTCTATTGATTTGTTGGGTTAGAAGAGGATACGCGTCTCAGAAGGAGGAAATTCTCAGCTTGGTACTTCATTACCAGAAATGTAATCTCTGCCTGAAGGTCTGTGTAACCCACATAACTCAGCCTGTGTGTGGTGGCAATTCAGAGAAATAGTCCCAGAAAAAAAAATATCTCCAATTTTTGGTTTCTCAATAAAATAGAAGTCAAAATAACTTTAAAATTTTGTTTACAATCTCTGGCACTGTTGACATCCTTCCTTTAAATTGTTTCTTTTTGCCATTTTCAACTTCCTAACACAAATTCCAAGACATCCTCCCTCTGGCCTTTTGGACTACTTGATACCTGCCCTTTCTCCCTCAACCATCTTGGTGCTCTTATTTTCTTTTGTGAATAATTCTTCTTTCAAAAAAATAATTTTTGGTTTTGTTACACATTAATATTTGTTCTCATGTCCTCATAAGACATTTGTATTCATCCGTATTCATCCTAGATCATTGCCCAAATCAGGATGGGAACCCCCTGGTTAACCCTTAGTGTCCAATGTGGTTAGAAATAGTAAATGGTATTTATATTAAAAATTACACACACATATATAATATATAAAATACACACCCATAATATGTATCAGTAAATGCTAATATGAATATATATTCATATATATGGTAAATATAATTAGTATAATTAGTCAATACATAGATAAAGAGATTTGCTAAGCACTTCTGGTAATAATTTATATGTTTTAAGTCATGTGATAACTTACAAGAACTCTAAAGAGTAGTAATCCAATTGGCCTCATAGTTGAGAAAGACTGAGTCTCAGTGAATTTATACAAATTGATCCAAGTCAACACATAACTAGTAAGCAGCAGAGCTGGAATTCTAAAACAGGGAGTTAGGTTCTAACTCTTAAATCACATTCTGGACTGTCTTAGAAGAATTTTGAGTATCTTAGATGCTTGAATTCAGGGACCACGAAAGTTCCAGTGCCGCAGAAGCCAGTTATGAGATGGTTGAAGAGGTTTTAGTCAGAAAACTGCTCTTCATCCTCTGTTGCCCAGAAGATGACTATTGACATTCGTTTATGTTTTATAAACCTCACCGTAGTAATTGGTAGTCAGTTTGTAAACTGTGAAGTTGTTGTCAGCCAACAGTATTGCCTACCAGAGCAATTGCTTCCGGTCTCTGGGAGGGTGAGGTGCTTAAACAGTAGTCAAGGTGTTACATTCACTAAATCAACTTGGAATCTGCTTTATAGAGGCATTATGGAAAGATATTAAAGTATATCATTGTCATTCCTAAAATCCCTGGACTCGTAATGGTTATCTTATGAATTAATCATGGATTGGGTTTTTTTTTATTGACATATAACGTATTATTTGCCCCAGGGTACATGTCTGTAAATCATCAGGCTTACACATTTCACAGTACTTATCATAGCACATACCCTCCCCAATTATACATGTCCTTAGAAAAAGTTCAGGAAATAAAAATAGGCAAAATAGAAATACATAAAATGACATAATGTATTTGATTCTCTTCCTTTTCTATGCACACAAATATTTGCAATCTTATCAAAGTCAAATTATACCCTATATCACGCTCTATTCTTTTCTCACTTACTATGTAGCAAATACATCTCTAGACCAATAAACTTAATTCTACATTATAAAATAACTCTACATATTATTGTTATATTATTTTAATAAAAATATTCGCTAGGTATATACTACATTAATACAATACCATTAGGTATTGTTGATACAGTTAGGAATTTTTTTTAAAGATTTTATTTATTTATTTGAAAGAGAGAGAGTGTGAGAGAGAGCAAGCATAAGCAAGGGAGGGTAGAGGAAGAGAAAGAAGCAGACTCCCCACCAAGCAGGGAGTCCGATGCGGAAAATTCCATGCGGGACTCCATGCCGGACTGGGATCATGACCTGAGCCGAAGGCAGATGCTTAAACAACTGAACCCCCTGGTGCTCCATACAATTAGGAATTTTTAAAAGTCCCTATCCTCATGGAGCTTACAGTCTAGTGGGAAGAGGCTGCCATCAATAAACCAGTGAGTAAATCATGCCAGATGAGCCATGTACATCAGATGCAGGTAAGTGCTATGCGGAAATTTTCAAAAGACTAGCTAAGGAGAATGAGAGTTTCCCTTTTAACTGGCCTGCTGTGAGAAAGCCTCAAGAAGAAGGTATTATTTTAACAAAGACTTGATTTGACCAATCTTCTGTAGTCAAGACTTAGGCTATAATTACAATCACAAACAATGAAACAATGACTGTCTTTCACTTTTGCATAGCTGTCCACTTATTCTTCTAGGTCGAGAGAAAAAAGCAGTTTTTGTAGTTCACGAAAGTATATCTCGTGGATTCCTGAGTTACTTTGTTAAATTGTCTTTTTGAACATTTCATATCTTCACCAACCTTCCCCATATCCTCATCAAATCTTCACACGCTCATTCACTCTTCTTTATAAAGTTTGTTCATCTGATGGGAGAAAAATATTTTTCTTTCTCCCTCACTTATTATGAGATTATTATCAATGTTAAGCATTTTATATGTATATTATTGCAGTATTAGTTAAACCCTCAAAATTATTTTTATGAAAACTTGTTTCCAAAAGAACATAGTTGAATATTGTAAATGGTACCCAAACACCTATATCATAGTTACCCACAAGAACTTTCCCTACTTCATCCTTCATCCATCCCAGGATCAACCACCTGAAAACTTGAACTCCATATTATGGCACTTATACATCATTGTTTTTCTAAATACTTAATATATTTATGTCTGATTTATCAGTTTTAGATATTATTGTTTTCCTATTATAATGTGATGATTTAACTCTCTCACTTACCATCCTATCTTGTTCTCCTCCCCCATCCCTGAAAATTTTAATACATTGATATTTGGTGTTATAATTTACACTCATGAAAATGTTATTCACAGATGAGGGTTGTAATGTATTGTGATTATGTGATTATGTGTAATGTATTGTGATTATGCTATTCTTTTTTGGGGGGGGATTTAATAATTGTTTTGTTTTCCTCTGCTTAATTTATTTCCTGGTACCTGTTCCTAATTCTTTCTACACCAAGCAAGACTTTTCAGTACTATTTTCAACAAAGCCAATCATACGAGGTGACTTGCTAGTTCAATTTTCCTTTTCTTGGAGACATCCATCTTGGAGATCTTTTATCTAGGCTAATCGCCCTGCCCATCTGCTCTACTGTTACAATTCTCCGATTTCCCTTCACCATTATCCTCTCTATACCTGCATCAGTATTTCTGCTTTCTGTACTCAGAGTCTTGCCATTTATCAATTTACTCCATTGATTTGGTAGAGAACATTCTTTAGTAGCTTACCAAGAAAGGATTTATGGGAGATAAATAAATGGGAAACCCTGCATTGTTCAATTTACCTTCACAGTTGATTGATAGTTTGGCTACACATAGAGTTTTAGGTTGCAAGTCATCTTCCAGATTTTAAAGGCATTACCTCCATTACCTTCTAGCTCCCAGAGTTTTTGAAAAGTCAGAAAGCGTTCTGATTCTTCATCCTTTGTATGTGAGCTGTTTTGCCCCAGCCCTCTGGAAGCTTGAAGAATCCTCTCATTATCTCAGTGATCTAAAGTTTCAAAATCATGGCTCCTTTTATCTAGCCAAGCTCTGGGCACTTTAGTCTGGAAATCCATAGCTTTCACTTATGGGAAATCATTTTGAATTATTGCACTAATGATTTCCTCCCTTTCAGTTTCAATATTGTTAAAGACATGGTATGACATAATGCATGTGTGGGAGGGGTCCCTGATACTTTAATTGTGCTAAGAGTTAATATTAGGGATCTTATATTCTTTGTATTAACTTGATAAATAAACTTGATTAAGTATAGTCATAAACTTTAAAAAAGCATCATATATTCGTCCTTTTTTGAAGGTAAAATCCCTAGAAGTTATAGAGATGTTAACTTGACTTTCAATGTGTTAGAAGTTTTAGGGTACCAATCCTTTATCCGCCACATCCTGGCCTCTGATCAAGTTGCAAGGTGACAAATAAAATAAAAGTAACGGCTTTACTATCTGTAATACAAAAATTTCTGATGAATCTGGATTAGACTTGACATTGCCTCCTATCTCTGCCTCCAAAATGAATTTAAATAACCTTTCACCTGAGATTGCAAACTTTGCCATGGAGAAAGAGTTCCACCTCAGTGAGTTTATCATGTGATAGCTGAAGAGGCGGAGAAAAACTGCTGCTTAAGATAATGATAATTCAAAAGAAAGGAAAATGAGAAAGCCATTTCTATGTCTACTTCATTTTAATGTAGTGATTCTGCCTTTTGTCAGTGGACTCAGTGAATGTCAGACTTTCCTTAATTCTACCAATCAGCTAAGGTATACTTCCTTCAACAGAAAGAAGAAAGTAAAGGTCATGGAGAATTCTAGAGTGCTTACTCTAGCTTTCTTTAAGTGGCAAAGAAAGTAGAAATTATTGAACTTAGCAGGGACATGGGAATAGTAAAGGTGTATCCCTGCATCTACATTTGTGATTCTCAAAATTTTAGCATGCATAAATACAATCAGGGAAGTCTAATACAGTGCAAATGTATTGCTGTCACCTCAGAGACTTTCATCTAGTTTGTCTGAACAAGACATCCAGAAGTTCAGGAAAACACATTTTAATAAGTTTCTCTGTTGATTGTTTTTCATATGGTCCTGGGGTTCCACTTCAACAAACACTCAACATAATGTCAAGTACCTGTATACAAATTTTATAAATACTAAAAAATAATAAACCCAAGACTAGCTTCATGGGTTTATGAATTTTTGCTTTGATTTATTGTCATCAGAGTGTGCGAACCATGAACATAATTCAAACCTTAATGTTGTATGGGTTTGTTTTGTTTTGCATTCACTGATAGTCTCTCACAGGTGGTAACCTTACTAATGTGAGTTCCCGAATAGCAGCTAACATAATATTATTATTATTATTATTATTATTTTTCTCCATTACACCAATGTGTCACAATTCTTCTTCACTCATCTAGTCTCTTCATCACTGCCGACAACACCTTTTCTTTCCTTCCATCTTTTTTTTATTGGCCTAAGAACTCTTAATAATAAATACTTCAGATTTTATTTTAAATATCATTCTAGACATCAAGCTTGAGTCACATCACTATGTTGTTTATTCTTAAAGAGCATTGTACATCTCCACCATTGCCATTTTCACAATTAACAGGGATAGAGCTGTTTTTCTGAATATTTCACTAATGCTTGACCCCACTATTTGACTGGAGGCACCAATAGAACATATTCATATTAATTATCTTCCAGCCTTCATTGAAAAACACCTCCTAAGTATTTCCAGTTCTTAGTAGAGTTCCTGCTTCATTATAGCCACTAATTCAATGAACAAAGTAGGTAAGATTCTGATTATAAAGTACAATAAACTCTGTGTCATGAAATGAAATCAGAAATGTTAATAAACCTGTTTTTTTTAGTATTACAAACAGTATATCAATATTTTGTTTTCTAATTTTACTCTTATTTTCTTATTACATGAATGGCACACATTTTGTAATTTTCCCTACATTCCAAGAAGCATTCAATGATCCCTCTTTAGTAGCAAGAATAATAACAATAATATCCATCGATTACTTCACTTATTATAACAGTCTTATGAAGCAGGTAGCATGATTATTAAATTATATTATTTTAGTTAGAATTTTACATATAATTGATTCATTTTAGATTTTATAACTATTATTTAAATGATGCTGAAAGGTAAGCACTTTATATATTTTAAAGACTTTATGTATTTATTTTAGAGAGCACCTGTGAAGGGTGGGGAGGTGCAGAAGGAGAGGGAGAGAGAATCTCAGGCAGACTCTGTGCTGAGTACAGAGCCCCCCATGGGGCTCGATCTCACAACACCTAGATCACAACTTCCAGATCATGACCTGAACTGAGACCAAGAGTTGGACACTTAACTGACTAAGCCATCCAGATGCCCCAAAAGTAAGCACTTTAATTGTGGGATTTACATGGAACACAAATTTTAGAGATCGTTATTTGAGTTTCATCATAGCAATTAAGATTGATTATTATTATGATTATTATTATGGCAACAGGACCATTAGAGTTTTAACATAATTACTTCCTTTTTATAATAAGGAATTTATTTTTGTGTTCTGTGCTGAAGGACATAATTAGAATCATACTTATAACAGTTATCTTTATAATATTAGCCACAGTTTATATTGCTAACAAGTGATTTAATAATCTAAATAAACATGTCTTCTATTTTTAATATGAGAAGAAATAATTAGCTAATTTCTAAAAAAAATACAAATATCCCGTTTATGTATAATTTATTTCAAATTAAGTTTAAATAGAAAACAAACAATATTTTCTAATCATCTGTATAAGAAAAAAATTTTAGAGAACCTAATTCATATTCAATAAGTCTTTACTGTTCAATTTAACTCTGCAGGTTTAAAAAAAATGGAAGGAGAAAACAGATGTAAATGGAAGACGTCTAGTAACTAAATCTTGAAACAAAAAAAATCTCAAAATCAGCCTTGAAAAATGCAGTCCTCTGCATACAGTACCTATATTATATAACAGATTCATTATGAATTATATTTATGTATTTCCAAAATAATTGGCATTTTGTTCAATGTCCCTTTTCACTGAAGGATTAATGGCAGTTTTTTCAGAAGAAATTCAACTTGTATTTTTAAGAATTCACAAGTTAAAAGATTAAAATGAAATTTATAGATATTCAAGCTGGATAACACTATTCAGAAATACTTCTTTTTTTTTTTTTTTGAAGATTTTATGTATTTATTTGACAAAGAACTAGAGAGCACAAGCAGGGGGAGTGGCAGGCAGAGGGAGAAGCAGGCTCTCCCCCGAGCAGGGAGCCCGATACCGATGCGGGTCATGACCCAAGCCAAAGGCAGACACTTAACGACTGAGCCACCCAGGTGCCCCAAGAAATAATTTTTAAATTAGTGAGTAATTACACTTTACTGCAATTAGTGTTGATTATTATAGTCTTATACTTATTAAGTGTTCAAACTTCACTAGAATCTATTCACTTTCTATCTGAGCCTTGAGCTGCTCTTTGCACACGTAAGCCACATCAGTGTGGATGACCCCCAGCATGGCACAGCCATGTCATCCAGCCTGTCCACCGTCATCTGAACACCGTTCTCATTTTTTCTACACTTGCCCTTCGTGTGGTAAGGGCTGGAAGCCTGGAAATTGTATTTGATGGGTTCTCTCACCATCTCTAGCTTACGTTTCACCACTGAGAGGTATGCGCAGCTTAGAAGGTGGAAGAGAAGTAGCCCTCACTACTCCTTTGACAGTGGTGGGTGCTCATTGAACTTCAGTTGAGAGCAGAGAGGTGACATGTCCATAGATTCCAGGCATTCTGCAGATCACCTGCCTGAGTGCTACGAGCAATGAGCTCATCGGTAGTGGTTTCTTGAAACTCCTGCAATGGCCAGATTTCCTGGAAGCCAGAAATGGGTTTGTCTGACCTCTGACCACGCAGGCTTTGCTGAGATTTGTAAACAACTAATTTCCACATCAGATACCATTCTATTCGGTGTATTTAGAGCGTCTCTGTTTTTATTTTTCTTAACTGAAAACTGACGGGTACACCACCATGGACTGAGCCAAATGTAGCCAACTAAGTACAACTTCCTGGTCACAGGTTTCTCAAATTCATTAGTATGGCTTGTAAAGAGACAAACAAACAAAAAAACAAGTTTTATTTCCACATGGCTGATTCTTTCCCAGAAAACATGTCTAAATTAACACACACACGCGCGCACACACACACACACGATATTAAACTGAAGAAGCAGAGATAACATCTCAAAAAATGTAAAATTTGTTTTCGTTTTTTGTTTTTTTTGGTAAGTTTAAGAGAAAAGCAGAAAGCTCCAAAGTTTTGTTTTTCTTAAAATACCTGGTAATCACCAGCTGGAGGTAATTACATAATTTTTAAAAGTTTTTAGGTTATGGCTGTTTTTATCTACCTAAGTGTAAATTATTTGTTTTCCTTTTCCCTTTTTGGGAGGGTGGACAGGAAGGAATAGAAACTCTCAGAAGACAATGATGCTGTGATTTTGCCCCAAACACAGAGGAGGACCCACATTTATTAGTACTATTCTATTCTTCACAGGTCTTCCCAGCCTCCAGTACTGGTGTCTCTATATTCTTCTGCTGCTTTGCAGAGGAGATATGCCACGTCTCCACTTTAAAATTTCAAGGTCTTGCCGCCATTCATAGATTATGTTCAAGCTCCACCCATGGCTCACGAGGCTGCCCACTTTACTGGTCCTACTCCTGCCCCACTTTGCTTCCCGCTACTTTCTCCACTTATAAGACACTCTAACCTTGGAAACCAATGGCTCCTGCCTTTGCCTGCAGTATCTCTTGCCTCTGAGCGTCTCCCATGCTCCCCCCCTCCTCTGGCAGCCCACTGCACTCCTTGTCTCTCCTCCAAATCTCTGGTCACACTCTGAATATCATCTCAGCGCTGGCAAAGCTGTTGTGTCTCTGATTTCCACTCCACAAAAAAGAAGAAAATTTTGTATTTTGTCCTACTCCTTCATAGTCTGTTGGACATGTCTGCATTGATAACTGTGACAGCTCATTGACATTTTCTGTTGGAGTAACATCATCCCCATAGAATGTAAGATACCTTTCTGTCCTGCTCCTTAATATGTGGTACCACACATGCTTGGTGCTCATGACGAGTACTGTCAATGCTTGTTGAATGAATACATGAATGCATGTTTATTGACTTACATATTTATGAACTACAGTTTATAACTATTAATTTGATTTCCAGAACTGCATCGATGCCTGGTAATTATGATGAAAGTATAGAGACATTCATCCTGTCTTGTAACACATGCTTTAAATAACTGTTACAATTCTGTCCAAATCCTGGATAGAGACAAAACTGATGATTTTAACGAAACCGTTCTCTGTGGCTATGAAGATAAGCTATTGTTGGTTTGGGTTTCATATTTTCATTGTTAATTTCAATGAACCCAATAACTGCATAAGTATCAACTACCACGTGTCCATCTTTGTGCCAGATTCTACTGGGGAAGCCATAGCCTTGTCAGTCTCTACCGTGCCTTGTATATGAGGCAGTCAATAAGAATTTATAACATGAATGAAGGCACTAACTGTCCATTTGGAGGCAAAAATATTAATACTGCTAAGCTAAGCATGGTCAGACAACACAAGATAGAAAACAAATTTTATATGCATGACAGTGCCTGAAAAACACCCGTGCTCTTAACACACAAACATCTTCATAAGAAGTGAGGAGTCTTAAATGAATGCCGGCATCATCTGATAGGAGAATATATGAGGTGGATAAGCTGTATGAACTACAAAAGGTAAGGGGGAAGGGCGAAATAATCCCGGGTCCCAAGTCTAAATAGACTGAATGCAGGAGAGCAAGGTTATCTATATTCTCCCATAGGATTGACAAATGTTGCTCCTGAATCTGGAGGGAACAATTCTTGTTATATTTGGAAAGCTCTAATAATCTTTCTTTCCTAGGAAAATATAGACAAGCCCGGCTGAATATTGTATTTCTGAGTATTGATCTTGCAAGTTTTGCTGGGCTCATCCTGAGAAAAGGGTGGGAGAAGGGAAGGGATGAGAAAGGGAATTAGAAAAATTAATGACAAGAATCACCTTGAAAAGGGAAAGAAAACACAGGATATGAATTTAAAGGAGAGAATGCTGGTGGTGTTTTTAGTATTGAGCTCTGGATCCTGGTTATCCAGACAATCATTTCCCCACAAATAGATGAAAACATTACAATAATTCTATCATTTCAGCTCTAAGGAATATACTAAATAATTCTAGAATGCAAGATTTTGAGGCTTACAAATTCTTTTTATTTATTTTCAGCTCCAGGCATTCTGCAAAAGCAGTTTCATTGTTTGCAAAGGTCTTATTTGAATGATGGTTTCTGCACCCCCTTTTTTTTTTCCAGAATTGTCTATTCTGAATCACCGGACTATTTTGAATTGTCTTAATGATGTCTGCTCAGATATACTGCTTTGAGCTATAGAAAGCTCATAAACTCTGAGTCAAATAGAGAAGCGTGATGCTTGGGGAGGTGACTTACCATTTCCAATTTCATTGTCATCATCTGTAACATGGGGTGAGGGGTAATGCCTTTACCCGTCACTGGAAATATGAAATGAGACTGTTGGTGAGCATGTTTATCAAGCTTCAAATACAGAGTAGATGCTCCTGAACTATTATCTCCCTGTTCTCCTTTGTTTAATCCCAAACTTACATGAGTAGGTTGGATAACCTTCTCTTTCGAAATAGAATATGTCCTTTTGTTTGTCCAAGGTCACTGACTCACGAAGTACTTCCCAACATGAACGCTGACCTAGCCTCACCATCCAAAGAAACATTCTGCTATTCCCCAAAAGACTTGCAGCTGAGATAATGGATGACTTTTACATAAACAAGAAAGATACCTCTGTAGGTGAGCAAGGACTTTGGCTACTGATAACCAACAATTAGAAATTGCCTTAAATGTTATGACGGTGATCCAGCAGCTTGGGAAAGGGAGAGTAGGTGACAAGGTAAAAAGTTGTGAAAGAAATAATAAGACTATTAAGATCAACACTAGTAGCTGACATTATTTACTCTGTGCCAGGCTCTATGCTAAACATTACGTGGACTATCGCACTGATCCCTCCAACAGCTCTAGTACTAGAGACCAGTACTGTTACTATTTTACAAAGAAAGAAATCAATTTGAGCTTGGATTTGAGCCTACCAACCTCACTCCTGCAAAACTATCTGCAAAACCATTAAACCAGGAAGAGGCTGGGGGTGGGGAGGGAGGGCGAAAATCTGATCAGATCAGAGATCAGAGTCTGTAGTTGCTTTAGTTCAGAAAAGGGAGAACTGCCAGTTAAAGCGCTCCTAATATTTACGAAATTCATCCTGTCCTTGGATCTATTCAGTCCCCATAATGAGTTAGATTTCTTTGGTCTCTCTAAACTCTCCTGACAAAGGACTTCTCCTCCATCCTAGAAACTTACCAGGATTATTTATGAAATGGCCCTCTAAGGTGGAAGTTCCTCAGTATTATTGATTTTCTGCTTCGAATCCAGATCCATAAGGTAAATTCTATAAGCCAACAAGTCATTCAGTGGCTTTTAAGCATCTGCTCTGGAGCCAGATTGCTGGCTCTGATCCTGCCTGCCTGCAATATGTCCTTGCTCTATGACCTTGGGCAAATTGCCTAATCTCTGTGCACCTCAGTTTGTGTATCTATTTTAGATTAAAAAAATTTAAAAAGTCTACTGGTAAGATTGATTTGAAGATTCAATCAGTTAATCCATTTGCTGTGTTTAGAACAATGCCTGGCACATTGTAAATTCTCACAAACTGTTCAGGCAAATATTCTTGGTTGACATAGTGATATTTGAATCAAAGTGTGAGGTGCTTTCTGCAAAACTGACGTTAATAAATTCAAAATGATACAAAACTAGAGACAAAGTTTAAGAAAAATCTAAAGTTCGTGAAATTTTTTTACTAATTACATCATGGGTAAAAAGAGATTGTGAGGCACAATGATGAGTCTACCTCACTCCTTCCACCTTAAAAAACCAAAGCACTAATATTTCATGCAACCAGTTCTGTCATGAAATGGTCACACTGACGGGAGGCGACAAACAATGCTCATCTTCCACCTTTGAGGGAATTTGTCTTCGGAATCTGCGACTAAGCCTTGTCTCCTTCCTTACTTTCTGTCCCTTCTCCATCAGCTGCTTCCTTATTTAGTTTTTTGAGAAACTTGAACCCCCATTGTGTCACATAAGAACAAGAAAAGGAAGGGTAGCGAAAGGCCTCAGAAACTTGGAAAAAAAATCAGTAGGTTCATTTCCTCTTGGGGCCAAAAAAATGTTACTCTTTTGTGTACCAAATTTTTCAAAGAAAAAATTCAAACCTCAAGTTTTTCAAACTTCAGATATTTTAAAGAACTTCAAACTTCAAAAAAATATTAAGAGATATGGGAAGATAAAGAAAAAGAGCCCTGCTTATATGATCTTTTCAAATGAAGTGACAGAGAACTGATCAGGCAGAACTAGTTTAACTTTCCTTTTCACATTTGACTCCCATCAAGGTTACCATTTACCATCAGCTACTTAAAATACGTAATAGCCAATTTTCATGCATTTACATGGATCCATACCTTAATATTTCTTTCTTTCCTGTATATTTGAAAATGATCTTTGATAGTAGCACTTGAGATATGATATCGTGAGCAACAAATGAGTAATAGGAGTTGAAAAACAGCCTACTTTAGCAAATTATACCTTTTACACACACACTGCATAGATTTTGCTCAGCCATTTGTGTCCTCTCTGCTCATTGTGTCTTATAGCTTGCATGTCAATGTTGTAAACACAGATCTAATTTTATAAAATGGTTTGTGTTGGGTAGGTATGCAGTTATAAGAATGCCTTTGGCTAATCCTAGAATCTTTCATGTTGGAAAATTAATCACATGGAATACTAAGAGTATAACTCATTCTGTCAGGTTAGAGAGAGAATTGAGGGTTCAGTACACCTTAAATGTGAAATGATGCATGCGTGGAAGTGAAACGTCATAACAACTTTGTGAATCTTTAGGCAGAATAATATTAACAAATTAGATGCTTAATGTAGGTCTGTTGAGTAAAAGACTGAGCGTCCTAAGGCAATGGCGGTGATGTAGGAGAATTATTTCTAAGAAAGAAATCCTAAGACTTGGGGACTGAATGTAAAGGGAGTGGCCAAAACCTTCTTGGTCCCTGGTCTCAGGGAGTGTCATAAATTGAGATGTGGTTTAGTGGCTTTCGTAAAGTGATGGGAATGTAGGATTAAACACAGATTTCAGAGGGAAGTTTGTTTTGGAACATAACGCAGCTTTAAAAATCCTAGGTTTTATTAAAGTAGACCCCTTTCTTTTCATCTCTTGATGCAACTATTTTTAAATTTTTTTGAAGTACAGTTGACACACAATGTGACATTAGTTTCAGTTTTACAACATAGTGATTCCACAAGTCTATACATTATGCTCTGCTCACCACCAGTGTAGTTATCCTGTCACCACCCAACGCTATTATGACACCATAAACTATATTCCCTGTGCTATACATTTTACCCCCGTGACTTAATTCATTTTATAATTGAAAGCCTGTAAAGTAGACACCTTTTAAAATCTTCCTTTCCGTTTAATCCCTACGACATGCAATATAATAAATACACAGTAAAGTTAAAATATAAAAAAGAAAATAAACATTAACAATGTGTTGAACAAATGAAGGAATAACTGAATGAGCATCCTGATTGGAATGTTCAGGGGCAGTTAGGAAAATGAATCAAGACTTCAGGATTAGGTAGTAAGATTGGGGTCGTGGGAGTGAATACATTTTGCCAGATTAGAGTGCATAGAGCAAGCAGTCTAAAATGGATCAAATTTGATAAATGTAGAGGTGAAGAAAGGCATAATAATCAGCCCTACAGGCATGAAAGGTTAGAACTAGAAAGAGATCATAACATTATTTAGTAATGTTGCTCCACCAGAAACACACACACACACACACACACACACTGATAGTACAGCTGAGAAAACAAGTCTAAATGCGTTAAGTGCCTCGCCCATTATCAGGTGGCTGACTCAAAACTCATTGTCTCTGTTGAGGGATCTAGGATAACATCAAAACAGAATAATTGTTTTCAAGGGTTATTTATATCACTCTATGCATCACTGTTTACACTTTCATGGCCAAATATAATATTTGTTTATGCAAAGGTCTTTTGATTATTTTTCCCCCTCAAAGTCATTACTAACTAGCAATAGCAGAAAATGGGCTGATTGTTCGAGCGCATATGGAGCATTTTTTTATGTTTTAGTATTTTCAGAGAATTATTGTTTTGGGGCTGTCAGCTTCTTATCTTTCAATAAATGGCAGTTTGTATTAGCATCATAAAAAGGATGGCATTCATGTGTATAAACAGCTCTCCTTTGTGAATATTAATTTGTTTTAGGCATTACATATAAAACATAAATATCAATGTTGTGAATAATTGGATTCAAACTTTTAATGTGGGATTGCTTAATATCAGAGCTTCAGAAAATATCATAACAGAAGACTAATTTGAAATGTCCAAAGATAATAATGGCAAGAAAGGAGGAGGAAATAGGGCAATGTTAGTATATTCTGTTAGGTTACAGACTGGGTGATTGATGAATATTCTTTTCTCTGTAAGTCTTAATAGGGTAGTATTTCAGCATTGTGTAAATATCTGTGACTTGAACTTGTGAACACATCACGATTTAATAATGATATTTTATGCAAAAAGTAATAATTCCTTAAAAAAAAAGACTAGATAAAATGACCCAGGTGTTTTTGTCCAGGACGTTGGTAAGAACATTTTTCTTTCTTCTGATAATTTTCAGTATAGAGATTGCTCATTTTAGAAAACTCGGCCTTAATTGATCACACATCCTTATCCTGTAAAGTAAGAGGGCTTAACTACTGTTTTTTTAAATCCTTACATATATACATTTGAAAACATGATTTAATCAAACACTTTGATCAATAGCATTTGAGGCCCTACTTCAAATGAATAGTTCATAATCTCTCAAAAATTAACTTTGTAAGTATTGAATAGTCCAAGGGATAATGATAAAATTTAATAACTCTAGCACATAATAACTTCCAGATTTTCTTCTTCCAACTTTGCAGAATGCGGCAGCATATGCCAGGGAGTCAGAGGGTAGGAAGGTGTGCTTTCTTCTCTTCCGTCCCTAATGTCCCGGGAGGTTGTACAACCACTGATGTCACGCTCTGGGACATGCACGGTCAGCAGGGGGCCCCAGCCACTGTGGACCTAAACTGGTTTCCAGGCGAGAGGACTGATTTCTCATCTGACAGTTTCCGTAGAGAGGAACATAAGACATCCCTCACTAGTTTGCTGTCAGAGTTAGGGAATTAAGCTCAATAATTCAACACATTGTACTTTAAATTTTTTAAAAGTTTGCAAAATATGGGTAATTGGGGTAACTTTGTTCCTGATGCAAAGAGCACCTGCATTCTAATCTTCTGCCTAGTAGAATTATTTGTGGCAGGGCAAGCATCATGATTTTGTACGCTCGCAGCCCTTCCTGAGGTTACTTCTGCCTGACTTAAAGAAGCATGCGTGAGTTATTTTGATACAGGCTTTAGTGTTGTAGAGGACAGCTGAGTGGCCGTTCATGTAAGATGCAGGCAGTGATGCCTTTTATTTCAAAGAAATTTTATTTTAATTTGGACATCAAATTCTCTAATTATTACTAAGTTGAAATTTCATCAAATTACAACACTGAACACAACGATCACTTCCAGTGGAATTTCTGTCTCAGGAAGTGAGATAGAATAACCAATTGTTTGGAGTGGAAAGCCTTGATCTAATATGAATAGATTCCATCGGACAAAAATAAGATAAGCATATAAAAAAGAGTGGTAGATGTCCTGGGTTTCATGTGCTCTTATCTCCTAATTGATGGCAATTAGACTTTCTTTTAAAAAAAATAATAGTTTCTTTTGAAGTCAGAAACAAAAAAGGATGAATACTACCAATACTGTTATCTAATATTTTCCTGGAAGTGCTACGCAATACAACTTGACAGGAGAAATGCAGAAGAGGTATATAGAGTGGAAAAGAGGAAACAAAAATTATCATTATTTTCAGCTGAGGATGATACTTTGAAAGCCAAAGAAAATTGACTGAAAAATATTGGGAACTATAATTCAATAAGATGATAAGCTCAATTAAAAATAATCGATTAGAAAATATTAGAAAATAAAGTATTGGACTTAAGATTAACAAATAGGTAGGGGCTCGGTCAGTTAAGTGTCTGCCTTGGGCTTAGGTCATGGTCTTGGCATCCTGGGATCAAGTCCTGCATCAGGCTCCCTGCTCAGCAGGGAGTCTGCTTCTCCCTCTTCCTCTGTGCTCTCTCTCTCTTACTCTCTCTCAAGCAAGTAAATAAAATCTTTTTTTAAAAAAAGATTAATAGGTAGAATACCCAGAAATCAATCTGTACTATTCAGAAGCTACAAAAAAAAAAAAAATGGAATTAACATAACTTATTGGCTAAAATCATAGACTCTGAAAGTGGATCACATTTATCTGAAACATGGCTCTAGTGCTTTTTGGATCTGTAGCTTTGGAAATTATGGTGATTATAGTTATAATTTCACTGTAACATATAAAGGTCTATCCTTGAGTTTATCAATACAAAACCAACCAGTGCAGATGCTATAGACATTGATAGGAACAGACTTGACATTTAAAACATGAGGCACAGACTCGTGTGCAATGCATGCTGCCATTTATGTAAAAAGAAAAAAACAAGTGCCTGTTTATGCAGGGAACTTGTTGGAATATACATAGCAAATTCATCTGGGAGACACAAAAATATTTGCTTCCAGGGATGAAGACTAGGAAGAATTTGAACTGTATTATCAAAAGAATGCATTGCTTTTATATAAAAACTCAATGAAAATATGAATCAAGGTTTATACTTATGATTTCTAAATCATAAGTGATTTAAACATAGTGAATCAAATTTCATGTTTTCACGTTCTTCATGGACGTAAAAATGACCTAATCACATACATTACTCCAAAGTTCAACTTTCCCTATTCCATTTCAGTCTTCAGAACAGGTAATGAGACAAATTGGAATAGTGTCCTCAACTCTAAAGTGGTAAAAACTAAAACACAAACCAAACCAACCTAATCTGAGTATAGGCTGAGAATGAAGTGTAATACTTAAGAATATATAAAGTACACAGTTTAGTACCTAGCAATAGTTAAATTCAGTAAATGTGAATCCCCTACCCCTTCTTCACACCTTTTTCTGCAGGGACAGGAAGAGATCCATAGCCCTCAATGTCTCTGGA
Source organism: Potos flavus (assembly GCA_028534135.1). Taxonomy (NCBI): domain Eukaryota; kingdom Metazoa; phylum Chordata; class Mammalia; order Carnivora; family Procyonidae; genus Potos; species Potos flavus. The sequence goes on along the minus strand of CM052895.1, from coordinate 102,804,481 downwards.
GAAACTGGAGAATGTGGCATCATGAAGATAAGCCCTGCTTGGTTTGGCCTGTCATTGGCCATGGGCAATCAAGAATTAAAACGACTCTCCAGTAAGTTGAATTCCTAAAACCCCCTTTTTTTTTTTTAAAGATTTTATTTATTTATTTGACAGAGAGAGGGAGAGGAGCAGAGGGAGAAGCAGACTCCCTGCTGAGCAGGGAGCTCAATCCCAGGACCTTGGGATCATGACTTGAGCAGAAGGCAGATGCTTAACCGACTGAGCCACCCAGGCGTCCCACCCCTTCTAAATCGAAGACAATGAATGTGAACAAATGCCTATTAGACAGCATGTGAAAAGAAGCTAAAATCAAAATCTCATGCTGGGAAAGCCCAGTATGAATGGTTTAATTTTATATTTACTGGAGTGGACAGCAGTGTGGCTTCGAAGTAAGTTTTCTTGTATCTATGGATCTTTCTGGTATGAAACACCTTCCATCCACTACTCTAGGGATGTTCCCCAACTGGAGTCATCGAAAACATGCTGGTTCCTGGGGTGCACGTGGAGACAATGACAATGTTCAGAGTTGGGCATCCGGGGATGAGGAGAAATTCCTGAAAATGCTGACACATCAAAGCCAACTTCTTGCAGAATGCTACAGTCAACAGTGAATTGCTAAGAGTAGGCCGCTGAATGTTAAAACAATTTTCAAAATGCTCTAGAAATTCTAAATTACTTTGATCACTTGATTTTTTTAACACCTACTCAAAAGGAGTAAAAGCACTTTTATGTAAGTCTATTAAATAGTCAAGAGAAGGAAACTAAAATTTATCGAGTGCTCCCTACATATCACTCACTGTGTGAGGTACTTCTCAGGAACTCTCAGCACTGCACAGATGAAACAGCAGACAACTCAGATGTCTGAGTGCATAGCCCAAGGTCAGCACTGCTGGAAACGGTGAGGGCCTACCATCTGGTTTCCCACCATCCAGAAAAAATCCTGTCCGCAGGGCGCCTGGGTGGCTCAGTTGGTTAAGCGACTGCCTTCGGCTTAGGTCATGATCCTGGAGTCCCAGGATCAAGTCCCACATCGGGACCCCTGCTCATCAGGGAGTCTGCTTCTCCCTATGACCCTCCCTCCCCCATCTCTCTCTCTCTCAAATAAATAAATAAATAAAATCTTTAAAAAAAGAATCCTGTCCTCTTCACTATAGCATTTGGTCTCAATCCTTTGAACTGGGTGTAACTTCCTTTGGATAAAATAATAAAATTTTATTTCTGTACCCACAATACAACAGTAAATTTGCTAACACTCTTAAGAACCACTGTGGCCTACAACAATCTGTGCAGTTATAGTAATCAGTATGGAGATAATCGTTTACAAGGTACTATTATAAGAAGAGTAGACAGTCATTGCTTTAAGTCTGAACTCTTCCAGAAAATTCTGGCAACTTTATTTTCAGGGTTTTGCCCATCATGATGATTACAGCTATCAAAAAAGAAGGGTACTCACTCAATCATTAGATTTATGTTGGGAAGCAAAATGTTGTTGGTGGTGGAAAGAATACATTTCTATGGGCTGAGTAGGAGAGCAATGATCTGTGGACTATTTTTGTCTTTGTTCCTGACAGCCAGTATCTCTCTCAGAGTTAATTAGATGATATGATTTGAATGGAGATGGTGGGGTACAACATGACATTAAGCAGTTTGAGGAGAAGAATTACAGGAATATGAGGTTTGGGCTTCACCGTGCCAAAAACACATACACACATTTTGAGGCAGAGCGCACTATTTAGAAATCATAAATTTTCCTTGGGTAAGAAGAAATAATGCTTGAAGATTAATATCACATCTATACATAATGCTTGAAGATTAATATCACATCTATTACTGGGGAAATGCTAGAATCTAAATTAACACAGTAACTAGAATTTCTGCAATAATCCCTCCATGAAGGAACCAACAAAAGACCACAAATTCTGCAAATGTCTTCACTTTTTCATTGTACACCAAACATTCATTTGAGAATTTGCACTGAGGCCCAAAAAGCATACCGGTAAAAGTTAAAGATCACCCAGAGCTGCCTAAGGAGTCAGTCATTTGGCTAAGTTTTTTTTTTCAGAAGAGGCAATTATGCTTCGGATTTTGAAGGAGTAGAAACAATTTACTTCAGGTATCATTTGAATTGCATAGCAACAGAGATAATTGACAATTTAAGGTAGTTTTCATTTCTGCCTCATCAAGTTCTTTCCTCACAGAACAGGGTCTATTTAGATTTTCTTTATTTTAAAGTTTAATTATATTTTTTTGAAAATCCTGCTGCTGAAAGTCTTCTCCGAGTCTAGACAAAGAGTATATTTGGGGGGAAAAATGAAGAATCCCACCTTACACATTGTACAACATGAGAAAGAGCAGAACTTTCCTCAAAGGCAAATTGGAATGCTCTTCTGATTCTTTTGGGTATTAAACCAAATGGCTGGGTCATATAAACCACAGGAAAGTACTTACAGCTCCAGAATTTGTAGTCAGTTTACTTTTTTTTTAAACAAAGAATCTTATTTTTTCCGCATTCTTGTCCCTCTTCATTTTTACTTTACTATTGCTAAGAATCTATTTAATACTATATTTAACAAAAGTTTATTGAATTATTAACATCCAAAGTACTCAAAGAGCAAGAACTCAAAAATAAAGAGCATCTTTGTACTTTTAAAGAGTTTAAAATTAAAGGAAGGTAAATATAAGTATTTTAATAACTAGTTTAAGGCAGGATCTGATTATAGGCATAAAAAGAGACACACAAAAAAAGTACTCGAGGGAGGAAAATGGAAGAAAAGATCACTTGTAATTCAGAGGATCTGATAAAATCGCGTGAAGAAAAGTATATTTAAATTAACCAGACTTGTGCTGCAGGTGGGGGGTGGTTAGGGAAGGAGTTACAGATGGTGCAGTGACTAACACAGATGCAAAAGTCAGAAAGAAATGGGATGAGATTGAAATAAGACGTTCCTCTAGACCTCTAAATACACAAAGAGGAGAAGAAAATGAGATCGTTTTTATTTTGATCTTAGCTTATCAGTGATGTGATTAGACTCTAATCAACGGAATTACTGTACACCTAATACAGGACCTGTATGAAAGCAGACCCTGGATGTGGGCCCCTCAGGGAGGGGCGTGGCCTCCAGCAGCAGAGACAGTCTCCAAGGGGACGGTGGCTAACAGCATCTCCTTGGCCGAAGACTTTGGGTGCAGCACCTCTTTGTCCATCACGGCGCCCTCCTTCTGCCTTTCACATCAACTTTGTTCGGACACATTATGGGAGCATCCCTTCAGATTCCACTGGGTCTTTCTTCCCCGGGGAAGACGTACAAGGAGAAGGTTATCGGGCTGAACTACAGTTCACTCCCCAGCCTCTGCAGCTGTTCTTGGGGCCAAATTGCTCAGTTTCTTCTACCACTCTCCACTCAAAGTCGCTCTCACCCTCCGCTAGCACCTCTGCAGGTCTCAGCAGTTCAGCTGGTAGCATGACATAGGTTCAAATCCTGAAGGAGTCTGAGCCCCTGATCGCCATGCTTTCCTCCGGCCAAATTTGTTACACTGTGTGCCATCTGCACTGGGCACAGGAATACAAAGAGATATCCAAATGGATGGTCTTGGCACTAAACACAATCCTCTCATTCAGCAATACTGGACGACATGGGGAGATACGGATTAAATGGGAGAGCAGTCCAAATAATCATGGCTAATAAGAAGACCCCTCTCCCTTCTATAGAACTTTAACTTCTCTGACATCTCACCTGAGTATACACAACTTTAATTAGCATTGGTCTGAGCATCCTATACAAGAGTCAAAACTGTTTGTGTAAGCAAAACAAGCAAACAAAAAACCCACTATGTCGCACCTAAATTCAATTCTTCGGCATGCAGACATAAAATAATTAGCATAATAGAAACCCATTCCTACATAGAAGAAATGATTCGTGCTCCCACGGTTTTAGAGAATATGGACATACCATGTGAGTCTAAGGTTAAGTGATGTTGATTTTTCAAAAAGAGTAAAGGCAGAATAACTTCTTATTCTGAACTCAACCCCTGGTGACACGATCCAAGGGAAATGTAAATTTTTCTAAGCCACGTTTATGAAATTATCCTGATGAGCTGTTTATAAAGTGATGCCTTAATTACAATAAAATTATTACAGAAGTGATGAAAATTGATATCATAACAATCAATATAGTCATTGTACTAGAATTCATATTAAGAAGTTGTCTGATTGGTTTAGTATCAATTTGCCTATCTTTCAGGACAAAAAAATAGCAAAACCCAGGATTTATATTTATAAAAGAATTATAGAAAAAATCTGTGTATATATATCGATGCAAGTAGATATACTCATGAGCTCTGATCATTCCAGTAAATCACTCATGGCAGAGGTATTGACATATAATGGGGGGAGGGGAGCCTAGGTTTTGTAGCTGGAAGACTGTTTGAAAACTTTTTCTGCCACCTTCTAGTCATTTAGAGAAGTCACTTGAGCTCACTCTGCCTCAGTTTTCTCATGGGTACAATAGGGTAAAGAAGCTCAGAGGGGACAGGGCATACGAAGGACCGTGAAGTTACTTATCACAGAGAGGGTGCTCAGAAATGGCTGATTCTCCTCTCTGTCAGTAAAAGCACAGCAGAACATGGATTATGGCGAGAAGCAAGTGGCAGTTGTTTTCTCTCAAATTCAGTAATTCCAGTACAATAAAGATAGGGTCACCATCAATCGAGGTTAGAAAATAAAGCCAGCGTTCAATGGGAAGAAGCCAGGAAATGCTGGAAAGATCAAATATGAAAATGCAATGAAGCAGAAATAGGTCAAATTTCAGATTTTTACTTTTTTTTTTTTAAGGTTATTATTTTTTGGTAATCTCTACACCCTACATGGGGCTTGAACTCATAACTGCAAGATCAAGAGTTCCATGCTCTTCCAACTGAGCCAGCCAAGCACCCCTCAGGTTTTCACTTTTAAAAGAACGTTTACTGAGTTTATCAAGTTGTGTGACCTTATATGTTGCTCTCTATTGCTTAGGCTGTGGTGGTTCTGCATGCGTTTTGTTTTGTTTGATACTTGTTTTTGTTTTTCCCTCAGAGAGCTTAGGAATACTGAAGCATTTTTCAGACCCACATGACTTGGTTTGGCTGGAAATCAGCCTGTAATCTTAATTAAAGTTTGCAAAGCGTGAAGTACAGCTACATCTAATTTAGCAAGATTGAGATTCCTTCTCCCTCCATTCCTAGCTTACTACCTTCTCCCTCCTTTTTCCACTTCCTTTCTCTGGGGATCACCACCGCTGCACCAGAGTGGAAACATGGCGTCTTTTTGCTTTGTTTAGTGAGCCAAGCCATGGACCCAGTGCTTCCCTTTTCATCATGGCTCCTTCTCAGGAGGCTAGACCTTTTTATAGTAAAGATTCTGGTGGGTTTTTTTTTCTTCAAATACTTTTATTTTATTTTTTCAGTGTTCCAAGATTCATTGTTCATGTACCACACCCAGTGCTCCGTGCCATACGTGCCCTCCTCAATACCCACCACCAGGCTGGTGGGTATATATAGTACATATAGTAAAGATTCTGCAAGACCCTTCAGTGAGACTGTGCCTAGTTTGTGTGGTGGAGGGACAGGAAAACCGCAATCTTTATCCTCCCCACCCCCATTGGATTAGGAGCACAGAAACAGGATCTATGTCCTGGGGGCCATCATTTTTAATGCTATGTCATTCTTTAGTTGGTCAGCATGGTATAACGAAATAAAGCCTAGTCTCAGAATCAGAAGGTACAGTTCCAGTCTGCCATTTAGTCATTATGACTTCATAAAAATGTCACTTCAGTTCTGTGAGTTTAGTTTCTTCATAAATAAAATGTGGGGGTAAGATAGGGTGTTCCCTGCGGGACCATCTCAGCTCTAAACTTGTATCGCTCTGTCTCAGATTGTTCCTAACTGCTCCTACCACCCTGAGCGTGTAATTTATTTGTCAGTTAAACACGGTTTTGTCAAGTGAATAATTACTTTCCCTCAACTCTCCCTGCCTTCCTCTGGAAAGGCTCTAACTAGGAGCTCCCATTCAGGCGAGCTTTGAAAAGCATTGAGCAAAATTAAACTTAACATCTTTTGTAAGTCTAAGATTCTAAGACTTTAATGTTACAAATTTTTTTTTTAATGTTACAAAATTTTTAAGGAAGAGAAGCATCTTTGAGGAATATTATGCAGGTTGACTCCTAATTTTATTGTCACTTAACGGGCACTGTTTGACTTAATGCACACACATTCCTGCCCACTGGGGGTAAATGTGTGCGGTGAATTGCAGCTCTATATGCATTTCATTTACCTTTTCAAGGCTTCCCTAGCTCTCTTTTCATTGTGTATCTCAAGAAAGAGGGAGGTTTGGAAAATTTCACAAAATGTGCATGTGAGTGCACATATATATGTAACAGGATAAAATTTGTATCTCTTTTCCCGAGGGAAGATTTTGAAAACTGATGGGCATTCATTGAAGAGGAAATACTACTGCTTTTAATACAATGGAGCTCTTATAGCAAGGTCCTTTTCAATTCTTGCTACAACCTTCCCCTCATAGTGATGAGTGGGGTCTTGGTAGCAACATTCATTCATTCATTTATTTATTCGACAGAGAGAGACACAGCAAGAGAGGGAACACAGGCATGCTTCCTGCCCAGCAGGGAGCCCGTGCGGGACTTGATCCCAGGACCCCGGGATCATGACCTGAGCCGAAGGCAGACGCTTAACAACGGAGTCACACAGGTGCCCTTGGTAGCAACATTTAAATACAGAACAGGATTTGTTTCAGTATGGAAAGAAACAGCGTTATTACCTGTGTTGTTACAGGATGCTTAAGTGGTCTTCAGAGGAATTAGTAAGTCTTAAAGAGTTATTGTACCATTGACCTGAATGATAATCAACTGAGTATAATTTTGGGCTTAGGGATCAAATAAATATATCAAGCAAAGGATGGCAGGACTCTTCCTTCAGGCCCTCTTACTACCCTTTATAAAAGGTGGAAGGGATAGCTCTTGCTTCTGAGATTTCTTTTAAACCGTTGATGTCCCTTCCATGGCGTTATGCAGGGACATCAGATTACTTTCTCGCGGCCCCCTCCCCTTGTTGCCTTGCTAATCTGTGCCTAGCGCTGGTAGAAGTCGCAGCCACAGCCCATCAGTAAGGCCAGAGCTGCAGCCATAGGGGAGGCTTGGCTGCTTCCAGAGTCCCTCCAAAACAGACAGGGTGAGAAATAGTCCACTTTATCCCTTCATTCTGTCCTCAGTTTTCTACCAGTGCCTCCCCTTGGCCAAACCTAGCTAAAAACTAGAGGGCGATGAAGCCTGGCACTTATATTTTATAATACAGAGCGAAGTAGGTAAGTGCGGGGAGTAGATGTGAGATGAATGAGAGGCAGAGTGTCAGTGGTTCTCTTATGTTTGACTTTGTCGGCCACCTGCCTGGTCTGAGGCCTGATGCTGTCAGAGAGGAGTTGCCTGCCATTGTCTGTGCTTTTTGTACATCCTGAACTTAATGCATACAGATAAGTTTGACAATGGAACTTGCCCCAGCTCTCACATCCAGTTTCTGGATGCATTAACATCAAAAGACAAAGTAAAGGCTGCTTGCAATGAGGTCGTGCTGAGCCACCAGTCTACAGGCCTTCAAGTCAGGCTCAGCAGAGCTCGGCTTCCCGGGGAGAGAGATCAGAAGCAGTGCCCGAGATGGCACACCTTCCTGCGGGGATCCGAGCAAATGTAAGTCAGGCGTGCAGCGCAGGGGCCGCAGGAGACCGGGACAGGGCAATCCAGCGTGGGCTGGAGGAGAGTTGCCAAGAGCACACCTGCAGTGACCCAGGCATGGGGTAGAGAGGGGGCAACGTCAGCTCCCCTGATTGGATGCAATATATAACATCGCGGTTACTTGAGCTTGGCAGGCCGGGTAACGAGGTTTGAATGTTTAGAGATGAATGACACAACAGAATTGGGGTGGGAATGAAGCTTTGCCCTTCCAGGTCCCGGTAAACCCAGAAACGTTTCTTTTAACTAAGGACTTGAGATCTAGAAGCCCTCCCCGCCCCTCCCCCCTCGCCGACCCCACCAATGGTGAAGGATGACGCTGCTCACACTATGAAATGAATGATGCAAAGATTACCAAACAGTTAACCAAAGTGGAATGTTCCTGTGTGCAATCTGAAAAAAATTGGGTCATCTTGTTCTTACTTCCAGGTCCCTTTTAGCCTTGTGTCATATTAAAATGAAACACCAAACCTTGAATAGTAACGAAGGTGTTCTTGATGGTCTGTTTAAGAAACGGAAGGTCGAGTATACAGAAATGTTTCGAGCTTCCTAAAATATTCTGGGTATTTCTCCTTCCTCATCAAGTTCCGCTAGTCCTTGCTGCTGGCAGAGTTAGTCATTCCCTCTTTCATTTCTTCACTCTCGTTCTGAAGCTTCTCTGAGTGGCTATGCCCTTTCTCCTGTAGATCTAACTGCCTCAGTCATTTGCAATCCCAACTATTTCTGCTCCAAAAAGCAGAGTCCTCAGGACCTGTGCTTCTATGAAAGCTGAGAAGGAGGGAATTCTAAATGCATTTTTACTGATATTTCTGTTACATATAAAAGAGACTGTACATAATACACAGAATATTCTGGAGTTAACTTTCAAGTTCTCTTCATTAAAGGAAAATAAATCCATCGGCCATGGGATGCTAAAGAAAACATCTCTGCAAATTTCTGCTCTGAATTCTCTTCTTGATTTGGCATTGTACACTTTTACTTAGTCTTACCAAGCTGGTCAAGGACCATAAGAAAACATAGCTATTTGTAGGCTTTATGGGACCTCCTTTGAAAATACAAATGGAACCTCTGGTTCTAAGAACAGTCCATTAGAAGATAAAGAGCAAGCAATTTACCAGATGGTTCTTTCTAGTCTCCCATCTCTCATTGGTCAAAGTTCATTCCATAGAGCCTCAACTCTCCTACAGTCCCTGTCTTACCTGGCATCGCCAGGCAGCCAGCGGAGACACAAGTCTCTATAGGTCAGGCTGGTGTGGATTTGGAAGACGAAGTTTCTGTGCCCCCCAGAAGCAGCAACGAAGGCCATGTTAAAGCCCAAACCTCACTCCTGGGAGGCTGAGAGAGTCAGCGGCAGACGGAGAGAAGGAGAAAGAAGATGATGGATGTGTCTGGGCAGGAACGGTGGGATCGATCGAGAAGCCACCGAAAGGACAAGCCGGACAAACTGATGGGGGTGGTGGGCAAGTGTGGCCAAGCTTTTCTAAAAGGTACATAGGCTGGCTTTTTTATAAACCATATAAAGAGTCATCCATTATTCTCTCACCTCTCTCTCTCTTTCTATATATATGGTATATAAGCTCTATATAGATGTATCAGAATAATTCTTTATTTTGATAATTTAAATTAAAAACGTGAAACACGAAGTGATCCCAATTTTCCCCATAACTTTTTGGCCAGTCAAGCTAGTGGCACCCGGAGGAGAAGTAGAAACACTTCTGCTGGCTGAACCCTGGTGTGGGCGGCTCGAGGAAAACACAAGATACAGTCAAGTCCTTGGATGAAACAAGGCTTCTCTCACGTAGAGAAGAAACAGAGCAAGGTCAGCTTCAGTTGTGGGCGTCAGTGCCGCCTGACCAGCTGGTTCCTCCCGACAGCCAACGACACAGGGCAGGGGGTCTGTACCCATCCCTTTTGTGTCGCAGCAGAAGGACCCTCAGACCTTCAAGGGGCCAGATATGGCAGTGGGGCTGTGCAGGTGATCCCCACGCCCAAGCAGAGCAGAGGGCCACGCTCTGAGTCTAAAGCAGGGACAGGTGCTCCCATAGGACATGATAATTCCAACCCGGGCTGTGAGGGCTCTTTATCTCGCAGTAAGGAAGAATCCAGGCCCAAGGTCCATGCTTCATGCAGCCGAACGGAAATGAAAAGATTGCAAGCACAAGACTGCCTTTCCCAGTAGGCAGCAGGAGCAAAAATATACTCAGCTTGAATTATCTAGATAATTAACTCATACCACTTCGCAGTGTTTGACATAATACAATTAAGAGTAAAATCTACCTCCTGTCAAGCAATGCCTATCCCCATGTTGCATATGCTTGATAAATATCGATTAAAAATAGCATCAAACTTTGAAAGGCTATGTTTAATCTGTCAAATGAGAATGTCTAGAGCCCACAGAGGAGCGTGTTTTGCTGACGGCGGCTTTGTCCTAACCGAATGTCACCTTAAGTGTGGTGGGTACCCTCCGATATGTAGAGGACAGCAGTGATGCCGGTGTAAACAGCTCCCACTAATAACTGCCGAGTGGTCTCCTTAAGACCAGGAATGGACTCCCGGAGGCCCACTGGCAGGAAGACAGGCTGTTTGGGTCGCTGTGAACCACAGTAGAAAGGGAAGATGCTCTACAGTGATATTAAGGGTTGAGATGAGTAGATGGAAATGGAATTCTTTTTAAAAAAATTGTTTAATGATTTTATTTATGTACTTGTCAGAGAGACAGAGTGTACACGCACAAGCAGGGGGGAGCGGCAGGCGGAAGGAGAAGCAGGCTTCCTGTTGAGCAGGGAGACCGATGCGGGGCTCCATCCCAGGACCCCGGGATCATGACCTGAGCCGAAGGCAGGCGTGTAACTGACTGAGCCACCCAGGTGTCCTATGGAATTCTTTTTTTTAAAAGTGTTGAGGTCACAAGCTTAGCTATCACGTTGGGCTAAACAAAAAAGACTAGAATTAAAGTCGGTGGGGGGGAGAATGTCAATGATAACTGCATGTATGAAAAATAATGAGCCACTCTTATAGTTTAGGATTAAAGTACGGAACGTAGAAGATTGCTGTCTCTGGGGGTGCCTGGGTGGCTCAGTCAGTTAAGCGTCCGACTCTTGATTTAGTTCAAGTCTTGATTCCAGGGTTCTGGGATCGAGCCCCACATCAGGCTCCACACTCTTCGGGGAGCCTGCTTCTCCCTCTCCCTCTTCCTCTGCTCCTCCCTCAATTGTGCTCTCTCTCTCTCAAATAAATAAATAAATCTTAAAAAATAAATTGCTGTCTCTCTATATTTGGGCTTTTATAGAAATACCTAAAAAAAAATGTACCTTCTTCCTAAAACTAAAATGTTATATATATGTACACACAGAGGTGTGCAAATCTATGTGTATATTCACATCTCCATATAGGTATGCATGTATACACAAAAACATATGTCTATATGTGTATATATATATAACTAGTGAGTAGATGGCAAATACTGAAGAGTAAAATGGACTGTTGAATTCAAATCAAAATGCCTCCATTTACTAGCTTGTGATCTTGTGGTTCTGGGTGAGTGACCTAATCTCTTCTCACAGGTATTAGGTTGAATCATACAATATTTCCATTTCTTTAGGACAAAATGGCTGAAAAGTAGCAATATCCGATTACATAATCTAATCAAATGGGGGGGAAATGTAAGAGTAAAGCTTTATAGTGTTGCAAGAGTTAAACAAAACACATAGATTACTTTGCATAGCTCTTGATATATACAAAGTGCTCGTGTTTATTATGAAATAGCATTTTTCCACTTTCACCACAATGTTGAACTCTGAATAACATGCCAGGTGCAAGTGAATTCTTCATGCTCTTTTATAAATTTCAGTTCTAGTCTATGAAACAAGGCATTGGGAGACACAGATAAGCAAATATTTAGATAAACATGAAAATGAAGACAACTGAGTAAAATACTCCCAAACCCGATCATTTGTCCCCGTGAATTATTATTTCCCAACACAAAGCCCTGATATCTGGATATGCACCTGACTGTTTTGATGACCAGATGATATTCTGTTACTTTAGCAACCAAAGAAAGGGCTTTTCGCTCTTTTCCCTATATGGGAGCAAGAGAAAATTACTCGTGACGGCTTTACTGAGGAAGAGAAACAGAAAAGGGAATGAAATCAATTAATGGCCTTGAATCACATCTCTGCCTCCCTCCCCGCCCCCCAGCCAGTCCCGCCTCATGGCAAAGCAGAGAAGGGAATGTTCTGTGGGCACCTCCCCCGCGGTCTCCAGGCACTCAGCGGCTTTGTGCAGGGACACTCACTGCTCTGAACCTGAGGGTCTGCTCAGCGGGCCGCTCACATCCTGGGCTGCTCCTCCGGAAGCCGACTGTGATGATGTCAAGGCTTTCCTGAGGGAGACTCATTTACTCCCTGGGAAAGTGTCAGCAGTGAAAATAGGGTTTCTGTGTGGCAGTCTTCTCAGGAACTGATCGTGGAGATGATACAACTACTGCAATGCCCTGAACCCCCTCCTCCCCCAGAAGTTTATCCTCAAAGAGGGACTGGGTATGCCCGGGGTCAGATGGGGCAGACACTGCTACGTGATAGGAAATATCGTTGTACCTAAAACCCACCTAGACAAGGGATCATTGGAACAATTGATGAGTATTTAATGTAAGGTCATAGGTTCTGTGATCTTCAGTTTGAAGGATACTCTTCAACGAATAATAAGAAAACATTTTAATTCCACTCAGTACAGTGTTTAGAGAACTGTTCAAGATTCAGTAAGTCTTGGGGGCGCCTGGGTGGCTCAGTCAGTTAAACGTCTGATTCTTTATTTCAGCTCAGGCCCCAATCTCAGGGTCGTGAATAGAGCCCCACGTTGGGCTCCCTGCTCAGCAGAGTCTGCCCGAATTTCTTTTCCCCTCCCTTTCCCTCCCCCTCAGCTCAACGTGATCTCTCGCTCTCTCTCTCTCAAATAAATGAATACATAAAATCTTAAATAAAAAGATTCAGGGGGCACCCAGGTGACTCAGCCGATTAAGCATCTGCCTTCAGCTCAAGTCATGACCTCGGGGTGCTGGGATCGAGTCCCACATTGGGTTCCCTGGTCAGTGGGGTGTCTGCTGCTCCCTCTCCCTCTGCCCCTCCCCCCCACTTGTGCGCTCTCTCAAATAAATAAATTAAATATTCAAAAAGTTTTTTAATAAGATTCATTAAGTCTTAGAGTCAACTCTCTTTACCTGGCAAAGCTGAGTTATAACCTGAATTAAAGTCCTGCATTTCACAGTGCATCATGGAGTAGAATCCGGCCGGGAAATAACTGAGTTCCCACTGAAACTGCTGGAGTAAAGCAGTTGTTTCATGTCGGCTGATGTTAAAGAACATACTTTATTTGGGAGGTCAATTACATCAAAAGGGTAGAGTCAAAAGGAGGAGGAGGAAGAGGAGAGACATTACACAACACAGACCATAAAAATACCAAACTTTGAATGTTTAGGGGCCCAGGAAAGCCTGAGTCCTGTGCATCAGTCCCTAGCTCTGACTTGTGTTGACTCATAGCTTCCTTGCACCTCCCACAAGAACTACAGTAGCAAACTCTGCTGTGTCGAGATAAGCTTTTTATTTTGGTCTGACTCATTTGCCTCTCCAGACAGTTAAATGTAATTAGCCAGTATTTATTCCATATGCTTCTTGACCTTTCTGTGACTCTTGAGAGTATACATTGTTCCATGAAAACCTCTCCCCCTTTACATCTCCAACCCAGCTCTTTGTAATTTTCTCACCACTCCTCAGTCTCTTGCACCCTTCCCTGAGAGTTCACTAACATTGATCTTCCCCATGCTTCAAAGCTCTGTTCTCTTCCCTCATTTCTCTCCATCTTTTACTTTTGAAAATTACATTTACCAGGTTCTCCCCCAACATTTGCATGCTGCAGGGCAAAAGTGCAAATGGAGACAACATAGCCTATGTTTACATATTGTGAAATCATAACCTGCGTTATCCCTGCGGCCTGCCCCACATTCCCCTCAGGTCCCCAGAGCCCACTCCCCAGACATCATCCGGGTGACGTCAAGGATAAAGTCTCCGTGGCTTTCTCCGGGGCAGACCTCCTACTCAGTAACTTGAACAGTTCTGGAGATTGGCTGACACAGAGCGTGGCAAAAACTAGGTCAGGCCCAGGATTCCTGTGTTGTGATTGGACTCTCCTGAACCCAGTGTAGGGACTGGCCTTGACATGCTCCCCGGAGATGGACAAGTTTGTCTTCTAGACACACTATTCTTTCAGCCTAGGGGATCTTGGCTGTTCTTAACACCTCCCCAAACTTCCCCAGCCAAGAAGTAAGAAAACTGAGAGGGCAGCGTTCTGGGGATCCTGGGCTACTTAGCTGATCCATCTTGGGGACTTGGGGTTGTCACATTTTTCTTAAGAATCAGCCTCTCTTCCTCTGTCTTCTCAGGAGAGCGGCTGTGCTCTTCTCCCCCCTCCACATGCACACCCGCGCAGGCTCTCACCCGGAACCCTCTGGCCTACGGCCTCAATTTAGCTCTTCTCCCATAATTGCCCTTTGCTAATCAGTCCCCGAACTTCTAAAGAACTTTATAATGAGCATGAAAAGATGTGTGTAATATATACGGAGGCTTCCAAAACTTGGCACCTGAGAAAGGGGCCCCTGTTACCCAGATCTATGCACTGTGTTCTTATCTACTCTCATCTTTTCAACTGCCACCCATTGGCTGATGTCTCTTACATTCACGTCTCCCCTGAGATTCGTGCCTGTGAGATGATAACTGAACAGGAGCTAGAATACTTTCCCAGCTTCCCTGACAGTTACATGCAGTCATGTGACTTAGTTTCAGCCAATAGAATGTGAGTGGAAGTGGTGTGCGCTTTTCCCCACCTCCAGGCAGAGGCCATGATAACCTTGCAAGGGGATCCTTCCCTGCTTTCCCTTGAGGCAGGGGTGATGCAGACGAACTCAGGGACTTTGGCAGTCATGGGTTAAAATAATGTGAAATAAGCCTGATTTCGTCCATTATTACTTGCAGGAGAGCTGCGACGTTGATCAGAAATGCCCATTCTGAAATTCACATCAGGAAGGAGAAAACTATTACTTTAAGCCACTGAAATTGTCAACTGCCTTTTGGCTCTCTTCTACTGGAATTTTCATGAACACGTTTAAGTCAAGGAATCTAAAATGGAACTAATTCATCATGGTCCTCCCCAGATCTTCTCTTCCTTCTGCTGGGTTTGCAGTTTCAGTAATGGCATCATTGTCTTTCCACTCACCCAAGCTATAAACTTTGCTGTACTATTAAATCTACCCCTGCCCTCAAGTAACAAATTAGAAACCAAGCCTCCTAGTGTTACCTACAGAATGTCACTTAAAGTAATTCTTTCCTTTTTGCGGTGCTGATATCTCCTAAATTTGCACTCTCTCCAACCTGCATTATTTCCTCCACCTCCCACTTAGCCTCCTGTGTCTTGACTCCAGGCTAATCTATCCCTGAAGCTGCCATTGCAGTGCTATTGCTGAAACACAAATCCAATCACTTCTATGCATAAAGATTAATAATTCTTTATGGACTACAAAAGTCTGAAATTGTTTTAGCTTTGCATGTAGATCACTTATGTTCTGGATTCAACAAGTTTTATCACCATTTGCTACTTATTCTCAAACAACATTGACTCTGGCTCGGGATCTTATGAGGCTCTCTGCCTTTTCATGTGCCGTTACCTCATCCTGGAATTTCCTTTCCCCTGAGCCTGTGTAGTGCAGATATTCTGAGGACGTAAAGACCGTGGGATGCAGAGTCAAACTGAGTGTGCTCATCTTTATATCCCTCTAGCATTAACAAGCAAAGAAACTCACATGTACACAAGCCTTTATACTTTACCTAGAGAAAAAGTCAACACTAAGGGTTTAAAAAATATTTTCTCAGAGCACCTGGGTGGCTCAGATGGTTAAGCATCTGCTTTCGGCTTGGATCATGATCCCAGGGTCCTGGGATTGAACCCCACATCGGGCTGTCTGCCTAATGCTTCTCCCTCTCCTTCTGCCATTCCCTCCGCTTGTGCTCTCTGGCTCTCTCTCTGTCACATAAATAAATAAAATAAAATAAAAATGTTTCTCCCAAGGCCCCCCAGGTGGCGCAGTCGGTTGAGTGTCTGACTCCTGGTTTCTGCTCAGGTTGTGGGATCCACCCTGGCGGGCTCCGAACTCAGCAAGGACGAGTCCCCTGAGGTTTCTCTCTCCCTCTAATCCTCTGCCCCTCCCTGCTCTCTCTCTCTCTTTCAAATAAATAAATGAATCTTTTAAAAAGTGTATTTTCTCCTTTAAGTGGAACTGTCTTCCCAAGAGTAAAGTTTATTTCACTGCACAACTCCATGCTAAACATGTAAACATTTGTAACTTTCAAAGTGAGAATTGGCTACATTCAAAGGCAACAGCTTGTACCCCTGAAACTAATCTCCTTAACCCATTCTTGCATGGGATGCACATTTTTCTACTACTAGATGCTTTGCTATTTGTTGTCTGTTTTTATTTTTATTAAGTTTTTAATTTTAATTCCAGTATGGTTAACATACAGGGTTATATTTGTTTCAGGGGTGCAACATACTGATTCAACACTTTCATATCTTACTCAGTGCTCATTATTTTTTATTTAGTGTGTATTTTTAAGCCGTTTTTGCTATTTTGCTACACTTGCCCTTGAATTTTTGTTTTAACTAGGAGGAATTTAATAAAATCCTACTTATTCCTCAGGATGCAGGCCAAGTGTTACCTCTTTCATGAAGGCTCTCCCATTCTATCTGTCACTAGAACTAATAATCCTGCCCGCAGTTGCTGCCTTTGAATGTAACCTGTAGTTTTACCGTAAACTTGTCTCTTTTCTATCACATAATACATTTGTACTTTACGTTACTATATTCTTTTATTCACCATGTAGTCTTAAGAGCAACCATGCTCATCTTTATACTCCCCTAGCATTAGCAAGCAAAGAAACCCACATATACACATGTCTTTATACTTCACCTATAGAAAACACAGGGGTTTAAACAATGTTTTCTCCCTTAAGCGGAATTTTTTTCCCAAGTGTTAAGTTTATTTCAGGGCACAACTTGATACTGACACATAAGCATTTGTAACTTTCAAAGTGACAAGTAGTCACACACTGGGCAGAGTTAAGAAGATCGTGCTTCAATCCAGTGCAATTATTACCCTTTAGAATCCCTGCCCAGTTAGGCTTCAGTTAAATGCGGTAGCAGTGTTCTTCAACTTTTTTCTTTCCTTTTTTTTGGTCTGCAAAATATTATCTATAGTGTACTATTGAAGCAGACATAATCTAGTTCAACAAGCATAATTATAGCTCACTACTTGCCCTTTAGAAATATAAGAGGGTTAGAAGATTTCCCTAAGACTTCACAAAGATGGCCCTAAATAGCAAACTTTCTCTAATTTATATAGATTCATTTAGGCACTTTTCAAACACCAGTGGCTGTAGGTCATTCACAAGATTTGGAGACAGAAGTGCAGTGAAAGAGTAGAGCAAGTGTCACAACTTGTTAGTCTCTTCTTTAATAGATGCTCCAAAGGGTCATTAGAATCGCTATTTTGGCTCACTCTAAAATCTATCAGTGAAAGAAACAACCTGAATTTCCAAATATTTCTTCCTCCCTGAGACGAGAAAGAAATCAGGAATGTCTATGGAATATACCTTGCTCCATACCCTGGTGTGATTAAAACCACTGAACGTTATTATCAATGGATTTGATTATCTTCATTGTGTCAATACCACTTATGTAGATTTCTTAAGTGTACCTCATTCCCAGTAGGTAACCTGGAAATAAGCAGTGTGTATTGGACACTTTGGGAACCTGATACCCTTTAAGAGTCTAAGAAATGTTTTAGATTCTCTTTTTAGAAAAACATAAATAAATGTTTAAATTAAATTTTCATAAAATTTCCATGGATCTCTCCCCAGTAGGACAGTTGACCCCAAGTTAAAAAACACAATTTTGAAAGATTTTGAATCCTTAATTGTTATTTTTCACACTTCAAACTCCACTGAAAGGAAGAATCTAAATCTTTAGCGAAGAGTCCCTCATGATAATATATTTTCCATTTAGCACATGAAAGCAATAATTAGTATGAAGTTGGATACAATAAAATGAGAAGAAAATAGCAGAAGTGAAAATATGTAATTAAGTAGGTTTTGTGGTCCCTTGCCTTGCTATGAAATACATCTGGCTGTGATGCCTGACCATGTCCATCCTAGGACAGCTGACTGGCAGAGTAAAAATGATATCTTTCCAAGTACATAGGTAGTATAAATAAATAGCAAAAATATATAATTATAGACTTGTTCTTACATTCTGTTGAAAATGGCTATAGTATTATTTTCTTTCATTTCTTCGTTTCTTCATTCATTCAGAAAGAACTTATTCAGCTCTTTGCAACTTAATACAGTAGGAAGAAGACAACAAATAAAAATAATGCATGCCTTCAGGGAAATACAAATCAAAACCACGAGATACCACCTCACACCAGTCAGAATGGCTAAAATTAACAAGTAAGGAAACGACAGATGTTGGCAAGGATGCGGAGAAAGGGGAACCCTCCTACACTGTTGGTGGAAATGCAAGCTGGTGCAGCCACTCTGGAAAACAGTATGGAGGTTCCTCAAAAAGTTGAAAATAGAGCTATCCTACGACCCAGCAATCGCACTACTGGGTATTTACCCTAAAGATACAAATGTAGTGATCTGAAGTGGCATGAGCACCCGAATGTTTATAGCAGCAATGTCCACAGTAGTCAAACTATGGAAAGAACCTAGATGTCCATCAACAGATGAATGGATAAAGAAGAAGTGGTATATATATACAATGGAATACTATGCAGCCATCAAGAGAAACGAAATCTTGCCATTTGCAATGATGTG
>CM052895.1:102772156-102785651 GCA_028534135.1 Potos flavus | reverse complement strand
TTAATCTCAGGAAACAAACTGAGGGTTGCTGGGGGGTAGAGGGGGTAAGGATAGTGTGGCTGGGTTATGGACATTGGAGAGGGTATGTGCTATGGTGAGTGCTGTGAAATGTGTAAGCCTGATGATTCACAGACCTGTACTCTTGGGGCAAATGATACATTATATGTTAATAAAAAAAATAATGCATGCCCATTATACTCATGGAATTTTTAATCTATTTGAGATGCTTTCAATTTCCTTTTGAGAATTGAATACAGAAAAGTTATCAAATTTACCTACTCCTATCTCGTCCATCAAGGTTATTTTTTCTAATAGACCCATCATAGATATCACAGTAAAACTTCTTGCATATTTAATGAATCTACAAATCATGCCATGGCCTATAATTTGGAGAAGTGTATTAAGAATGTGCTCTCTATTTTTTAACCCATGTTATGGGCAGCAAAAAAATCAAGAATGTCTTTTATGTGCAATACAGTGAATAAAATCTACTTTTATCTAATTTGTTAGATAAAATCTGAATTTGTTGGTGCCATTATTTGAAGAAGATAAAGTAACATTGGATCATCATATCTAATGATCTGAATTTGTTTAACATATTTGATGTTCACAAAGGTTCTTTCCTCCTGAAAAAGAACAAAGCTATTAAGTGAGGTTAATGTGTACAGTTCTCGGGTAAACCCTTCCACCTTGAAGGGGAATCTGATGACCTCTACCGTGAAGAAGGTTGAAGAGAGAAAGATGGAATGAGTATTGAGAATAATTTTCCTGACAAGAGCACCAAAAGGCATGAGTATGCATGTCTTTCTTCCATGCTTTAATCCTAGTCAACTTGGGAAATGACGTAAAAGAAGAGAGCAGATTTGTTTAGATGACTGTGATGGGACTTAGGGCAGACTGCTCCAAAATATGCCAAAGTGGCATATTGATTATTTTAAATTAGGTTACTTTTGAAATGTTGCAAGCAGGACACTCTAACCCTCCTTTCTGTCCCCCTTAAAGCAAGGAATAAATCTCCCTTGTGAATGTATCCTCCTTGCACCAAGTGGTAGAGAGACATCCTTATCACCAGGAATAGAAAATCCAGAGCCAAGAAGTCTCTGTAAACAAATTCTTCTTAGTTTCTTCACTAATTAGTTCCCAAGTCCAAGTACCTTTCTCTGTCAATTCTCCGTAAATGTATTGTTTCTTTATCTAAAAGGTATATAAACAGTCTGCTTTGGTCACTTCTTGAGTCCCATATCTAGAGGACTTTGGTATGTACAAAATTAATTTTTTCCCTGTTAATCTGTTTTGCATCAGTTTAATTATTAGACCAGCCAAAAGAACCAAGAAGGATAGGGAAGTATTTCTCCTCCCTGATAATAGCAATGACTGAACTACAGATGTGTTTTCTTTATTTGACCAGCTCCAACTATGACTCAACATACAAATTCTCAGGAAGACTTTAAAAAAAAAATCCCAATCTATTTATTAATACCCAATTTTGGGATGGCTTAATATATATTTTAAATAGGTAAATTTGTAGCGGAGGCTACATTCACTGCAGATCGTTGACATATCAATACATGGAAAATTATTTTGAGTGAGTGTAGATTTGTGGTAAAGCCATATATGCCTTCTAAATCGTCAATCAGATTTATAGCATAAAGCAGAGAAAAAACATTAAAGCAATACTGCAATCAAATGATGCCATTCCTTCCATAACTAATAATAATATTTATATAACACATTGAAAGAGATCAGCTATATAATGGCTATGGAAACAGGAAACAATGTAATTCACTTTTGACTTTTGTAAATATGAACGTAGGTAGTCTTTCAGTTCAGTCAAATGCTGGTATTTGTCTACTATGTTTCCATAAAGCCGTCCAAGAAGATTCCCTATTTTAGGAGTCCCCTTTTAAGGCTACAAGGACTATAGCATCATTGTAATGGTGAAGAATTTATTTGCAATGTTAAACTTATACTTGGGTGAAATTTTGGAAGTTCTTTATACAGATGAAGTACTTCTACTGCTTGGCAACACATCTAGTTTTACTGTGTTCTATATTACCATGCATTAGCATTAAAAACAGAGCCAAAAATATCTGAAAGAAATGTCGTCAACTGTCATGAAATTTATCAAATTCATCAGCACAAGGAGCTTAAATCACTGCCTCTTTAAATGGTATTGTCAAAAATCAATGCGGCTTATGAAGCTCTTACTTACTACCAATAAGTTCACTCTCATTCTCAAGGGCAAATCTTCAAAGAACAATATTGAACTTAGAAAAGAATTTTTACATTTTGTGAAGGTCTCTAATAAAACAATTTCAGATAGACAATTTTGCAAACATTTTCATCTATTTGAATAAGATGAATCTTTTGATCAACACCTGTCAATCGCCATAATGAATCCTTCTGAAAAGCTAGAAGGTCTTTGACCATGTTGCTGGGATGAGAGAAGATTATAAGTAGACACTTCGAATACATCCTTGAGAGGTTCTAATGCTGATACAGGACATGCTTGGGTGAGAATCCACAATTATAAAGCCTTTCAATTTTCCAACAGATAAGAATCTTCAGATACCAAGGAAAAACAAATCTCTTTAATTATACTTTCATTGAGAACATAAAAATATACATTTCATACTCGAATCTGTATTTGTCTGCTCAAGCTACCATAACAGAACACAGACTGGTGTTTTAAACAGCAGAAATTTATTTTCTCACAGTTCTTGATGCTGGAAGTCCGAGATCGAGGTGCTGTCAGGGTTGGTTACTGGTGAGAACTCTCTTCCTGGTTTGTAGCTGACTTCCTTCTCACCCTGTCCTCCGATGTCCTCACCCTTTCTGCGCATGCACATGCCTTGTGTCTCTTTCTCTTCCTGTAAGCACTCCAATCCTATTGAATTAGGATCTTACTCTTATGGCCTAATTTAATCTTAATTAGCTCTTTAAAGGTCCTATCTCTAAATACAGTTGACCCTTGAACAACTCGGGTGTTAGAGGCACCAATCCCCTCACAGTTGAAAATACATGTATAACTTTTGACTCTCCAAAACTTTAACTACTGATAGCCTACTATGCACTGGAAGCCTTACTGATAACATTAACAGCCAATTAACACATATTTTGTATTTTGTATGTTATATGCAATGTATACTATATTCTTACAATAAAGTAAGCTAGAGAAATGAAAATGTTATTAAGAAATCATAAGGGAAAAAAAACCATTTACAGTACTGTACTGTATTTATTGAAAACAATCCACATGTAGGTGGACCCATGCAGTTCAAGCTCATGTTCTTCAAGGGTCAACTATATAGTCATCCTGGGAGATAGGCTTCTACCTGTGAATCTGGGGAGCACAATTTAGTCCATAACATTATCCTACTTAGAAAACTTGGCCAGTGATAGACACATTTTCAAGGACGATCTCACTGTTACAACAAATTAAATGATGCAATTTAAATTCATTTTGAAGAGTCCTTAAGAATTATAATAGTCCTTGGTACAAGCCTATATTTATGTGTCAATGGGAACTCTGGCCCTTCTGTCACTATGTAGATGCGTGTGTGAGGTTTTCAGCGCAAAATACAATAAAAAAAGTGAAAACAATTTTATTTTATTTATTTATTTTTTAAAACAATTTTAGATATCAAAAGACATGAGTATTGTCAAGACAAAGACCATCCTGCAATTAGAATTTTACTTTTTATTACAGGCAAATTAGAGTATGCTTTCCTATAAAATTTACTTTATAACAAAATTAACTATATATTTGCAAGTGGCCATTAAATTTGCATGAAAGGAAAAAAGTGGAACTCAGAGAAACAGAGTAGAATGGTAGTTGCTAGGGGTTGGGAGGTGGAGGAAATTGGGAGATGTTGGTCAAAGGGTACAAACGTCCAGTTACAAGATGAATAAATTCTGGAAATCTAATGTACACCATGGTGACTATAATTAACAATACCATATTGTATACTTGAAATTTGCTTAGAGAGTAGAACTTAAATATTCTCACCACACACACACACACACACACACACACACACAAGGTGACTACGTGAGGTGACATTTGTATTAAGTAATTTTATTATGGTAATAACTCAACAATGTAGATGTATATCAAATCATCTCTTATACCCCTTAAATTTATACAATTTTATTTATCAATTATACTTCAGTAAAGCTGGAAAAAGAGATAGTACTTTGGATAGATTATTTTTACATTGAATTTGTTGAAAGGCTATACTTCCACTACACTAAAATCAATTGTATACAAAATTTATGTATCCACAGTCATTACCTAATAAAGGCTTCTTGGTGGTTCCTCTAACTGATATTCTTGCATGCATACAAATGTAACAGCAGTTCTCTTAGTTTCTGAACCACGTAGACATAATTCTACTCTGTTCTAATTAACAAACGACCTTTTGGCAAAATCACTCAGAAGTCTTTTCATTAGTAATCGGAGAAAAATCTTCAATTTTATTCAGAGCTGTGTTTGCGATTCTAAAAGTTTAATTGGATTCCTCAGGTTCATCTTGTTAGACTTGTGCTTTTCTCTAGCAGACACTCATATATATCTAACATGCTTATAATCCCTTCTTATTCTCCTTAATTATTTAACTTCAGAGAGCCAAATTCATAGTAATTACAACACATCACACACACAGGCTTGATCGCTGGTTGCGCGATTTCACGGTCATTGAACCGTCTATTCTTTGTGCTACTATTTTCAGAGTTAAAAAGGCAATTTCGTTGGATAACACAATTATTCATTTTATACTTATGAAATAGTTCAGACATACAAAAAGTCATGAAAAACAGAAATACACCAAAATCCATGAAACTGTCACTTAATTGAAGAGAAGAAAAATTACTAGGGATTTTTTCTTCCTGTTACAGAGAAGCAGTAAATGAAGTAATATCAACTAAAGTTATTTTACTACATGTCAAACCCAAAAGCAAAAATCTGAAATGGAAAATATCATTTACTCTTTACAAAGTAAATGCTCCCAGTGAATGAATACTTAGCCTCAGCAATACATATCAACAGTGGGTAAGGGTAAGCTTGATGTTTGCAAAGTATCTAGAAGTGATATGGACTGGAGCATCTATCACATTTAAAATTGTCATCAAAATTCACCTAACCACTGAAATTATAGAACAATATCTTGATTTATTTTGATAGTCCACTAGTTTATACTTGTTTTTCTGAAATTATATCTTCCTATACTTTCAGTTATTCTTTCAAGAGACAAACGGTCTTAGGAAATTCACTGAACTGCATTCATCTAAATTTCTTAGTAAATAAAACTAACAGTAAAACAAAAAAGGAGATGATAAAAATAATTTTTCAAGTGAGAGGAATGAGGAACAAGATACTAAAGGAGTGAACAAACACTGAAATAGTAAAAGGTAAAAAACTGGAGAAATAAGACATTGCAGAAAAGTATAAGATATTGTCAAGCAAGAACACAATCAATGCACCTCTAAAAGAATTCAATCCCCAAAGTGAAAAGAATCTCTTAAAAAATTAGTTTCACGACTATTTAATCCAACCTCTACCTAAATTATATGATAAATAAAAATGGGCATATTAACTTTACTAATATATGAATTCATATTAAATAAAGATCACTGGGGATACTACTCAGCAGAGTTTATGATAATCTGTTTATTTCACTTATTTTACTTTTTATGAAGGGGCCAGATGTGAACTAAATGATGATGGAGACCACTGACCCTGCATGTTTTAGGTTCTTAAAAGCAACATGAGATTCATGAGATACTCCTTCTAGGGTAGATATTTTTTAATTTTAATTTTTCTTGGCCGATAATTTTCGGCACAAGGGCCAATTTCAGAGATTTCTACTCAGCCTTCATCATTATTATATAGCTCTTATCCTTAAGGCCAATGAAGTAATGCAGGGTTTTGCCAACCTACAAATATGTCCATTTCAATTATATATTCAGGGGCTAAAAAAATGAGAAGGGGACGGGTCTGTAGAGCCAGTGGAATTATGTTAAGCTGGATCTGATATAGGATTCTGTTTACTATCTGGCCCCTACTCCACATGGGCTCATGATAATGTTTCAGGCTCCTGGGTATCAATGTCCTCAAGAATTCTGTGCTCACTGGTACCTGAGAATGGCTAAGGGTTCTCGTTTTTATTGGTTTTTGTTTTGTTTTGTTGTTGTTGTTGTTGTTGTTTTGAGAAGGTCTAAGAGAATCATTATCATACATACTTCCATGATTTCTACTTGCCATGGACTCCCCCGCCCCGACCACCCCCTATAGGGCCCACACTCTCCTTCAGTGAGTTTCAGATCTAAGAACTGGTTTAAGATGGAAACTAGGATAAAGATTCTGACATTGAGGTATCTATCCTTAGCCTCCCACCCCCCATCTTTGATTTTTTTTATTTCATAAATTAAGTAATACCCTATTGGCTGCCCATCTATCAGGTACACTGTGTTCATTATCCTTCTTCACAGTTCTCTGTGTTTCTGTTTTCTTTACCACTCATAATAATAGTTGCACCCTAATGGTTTCTGACAGTTAACTGTAACAACTAGCCTCTATTAATTCAGGAGTCTATTATTCTTATTTCTATGAAGCCTACCAGTTCTGTAAAAGCATCTCCTACACTCAGCCCTGGCCTACAGAAGACCTTCAGCATTGAACTTACCAATGGGACTGGTGCTCCTTTCATCAGCGCATAACTTTCCACGTTGGTAAATGGACATTCTTCTGGGCATCCTTTTTTTTTTTAAAGATTTTATTTATTTATTTGACAGAGAGAGAGAGATCACAAGTAGGCAGAGAGGCAGGCAGAGAGAGGGGAGAAGCAGGCTCCCTGCTGAGCAGAGACTCCGATGTGGGGCTCAATCCCAGGACCCTGAGATCATGACCTGAGTCGAAGGCAGAGGCTTTAACCCACTGAGCCACCCAGGTGCCCCTCTTCTGGGCATCCTTGTGGAACATGGTCAACTGGTGGTTTTTCCAGCCTCACATAGTGTATACACTCTAGCAACTCCTCTCTGAGCCTTTGTTAACTTCTTCCACTATCTTCAGTGGCAATTCTGACATTTCTTCATCACTCATTGTGGGCTGCCATTTTTCTCCAAGCTTCCAAAAACCATCCTAGCGTATATTAGCAATATTTCCCAAGGTTCATGCCAGGGTGTTTAATTTTGAATCATACGAGAGTAATAATCCTTTTAAAATAAATCCTTTTTCATCCAATTTTATATTCCATCACTCCTTTTTTTTTTTTAAGATTTTATTTATTTATTTGACAGAGAGGAGAGAGATCACAAGTAGGCAGAGAGGCAGGCAGAGAGAGGGGGAAGCAAGCTCCCTGCTGAGCAGAGAGCCCGATGCGGGGCTCGATCCCAGGACTCTGAGATCATGACCTGAGCCAAAGGCAGAGGCTTTAACCAACTGAGCCACCCAGGTGCCCCTATTCTATCACTCTTGATCCAGCACCCATACATGTTCTCCAGACTTGACAGTATATATTGGCTGTATCCTGCGGTATTTTGGTGTAGAGTTCCTTTTTCTTATCCAACCCAGCAATTTTCTCTTCAGGTTATATTGTGACTTATTCCTAGTTATTAGCATTCTAGACTGGAGGGTAGGGGAGAGGAATAAGAGGAGAGGGATACTGATATGGGTTGGTTGTGTTGTCTTGGAAGGCAGAGTCCTTCGATCATTTTCAAGCAAAGGGGAGTGGGCAACTTCTTCAGGCTTAGAGACTTTTGGAGAAGCCAGAGATTCAAAATTTCTGAACATAATGACCTGTATATTTCCATTCCCAGTCTCAGGGTTCTACTGATTTCCAACTAGGGTCATGACCTTGGCATAGCAGGGTTGAAAAATAAACCTTCTCTGGTGCCCTTATACCTTTATAATTGCAGGAGATCAGAGAGGATTTTTTGGGAAAAATAATAATTCTTGCACAATTAGATAGTAAGCACATGTCATGACTTGGGGAACTAGATGGATGACAAAGCTATATATATATGTGTTTTTTTTGACAAAGCTATTTTTAAAGACATATTGAAAAACTAGCATTCTGTAGTCTATGAAAAAAATAAAATTTAAGATACAGTATTAGATTGTTACAAAATTGATTACCTACAGGGCAATAAAACACAACTTTCGATGCAATATTCTTTAATGGACAAAAAAGAAAATCACCGTATTTTATTAGTTTCCTAGTAGTTAGTTTCTAACTTTACAGAGTTGAGAAATGTTTAGATATAATCAATAGTGAGTAGTATGTTAAATAAAGTTGGAATTCCCTAAAGAGAGGATGATCTGAGGTGGGCCTGTTAGACAATGCTATAGGATGACATTAAATGCTTAAACAATCACCTTTGCCTTATTTCCTATTTCGGAATGTTTGTTTCTTAATACTCTGGTGTCTTCTCCATGTAATCAAACCAAAGTATGGCCAAAATTATAGGAGCAAGAAACCAAAAAAATGGTTTGGCTTTACTTTTTCTGTTAGGCTTACATTCTTATTATTAGCACCAAAGGGGCTGTCATTATCACCTTGTCATTATGGTTGATTAATTTTGAAATAAATAGGTCAGCCATGTTTACATCAGTACAACTGTGGGATCTAAATATTCTTCCTCCACATTATAAGTATTGCATCTCTGACTGACAAATAATATTGTATATATTATAATAAAGATTAGGAACTAGGGCATATCTGCATCAAAAGCAGATCATTAGGGGACGAAAATCCCCACTATGTATTGAATGCGACATATTTTAAAAATGTAAGATATCATTGACCAAGATGGCTATCACATTTCCCTCAGCTTGACTAAACTTTCAATGGACTTCTTTCTGCCTCAAAGTACCAAATTCCCTCTCGCACTGGTCTTTATAGAATCCAGATGGTCTAAACACAAGAGGTCCTTCCCCCTTTTTTACCTAGAGCATTTTGTTTAGAAAATTTATAACTGTAAGTTATTCCTCTGTCGCTATGAAAAGTAAATATTTTTAAACTCCTCTTACAGTTTAACAACCCAAGGAATGTCATTCTCAAGGACCTGGGAACCATCACACTAAAATGGAATCAAGGAAAATAACATCGATACCTCACAGTCTCTGTGTAAGGGTAGGAGGCTAACTTCTAACCTCCACGGGTGATGATTAACAAACACAGATGTCCTAATGACAGACAAAAATATTTTAAAACTCAGGAAATAACTCAATAAGATCAACACATCCTATTGATCAACTTCTTCCTCAGTATCCTCTAGTACTTTTCCACTAGCTCATCCCTTCCCTTCAAGATACTTCCATTCTTTACTCCAGCAGTTGAGTCCAGACTGAGTTCTCGACTCTCTCTCTATGACAACAGCCTTGTATAAAGTCTTCTTTGCCTATTTTTCCTCTGACATCATTTTCTATAATGACCTCCTCATTCCCCATGTATCATATTTCTAAAATTGCCCTATAGTTTTCTGTCATCCCTACGATATACTAAACCAGAGTAAAATACTAAATCAACATTTTCCTCTATGCTTTTATTCATAGAAAAGAAAATTTACTGGATCAATGTTGTGATGCTTATTACTTGAGAAAAATAACTTTGGAAGATAACTCTGATATCTTAGCTCTAAATGAAAGGAGAAGCAGAAGTTTTTAGTTTATTTGAATCAATTGATTAAGTCAAGTCAAACAAACAAAAACATAGAATGGCAAACCACTTACTCTTCCATAATTTTAACACAAAAATTTTTTACTTGATCAATTTTTTTTCACTTGATCAGTTTTAACAAAGATCTTTGAAAATTTTACAGATTCTTTTTAAAGACACACCAGATAATTGCCAGCCTATTAAATTTGCAATTAACTGATTATAAAATAATAAATCCTTATCCTTGAAAATTGAGAGAATATGAATGATTTTTATAATTTCCCAAAATGTTTGGAAGCAAAGGTGATGTCTGAAGAAAGAAATGATGATTCAATGATTCATTCTTAGGAAAAATTAACAGACTCTACAATAGCATTATATAAAAATGGAATTGCTTGATTCTGGTCCTGAAGTTCCCTTCCCAACAGCAAATAAAGATGTTACCCTCTTTGGATCTTCTCCAATTCATGGGGGATAAAAAAGCTCAACTGAAACAACCGAGCTCATCTATCATCAAAGTGGCAAATGTGTTATTTAAAACAATTGATTCGGAAAAATTGAGCAGTGACCATTTCATTATATTAAAAAGGAGTCACTTAAACCAGCAGGGGTTCTTTAAATAGCATGCTTTCCTATTGTATTTAAAATGTGTTTACACATCATTAACTACTTGAAAGAGAAAAAGGGGTAGAGAAACTTAATGCTTAAAAATTAAGAGCCACTGCTATGTAAATATAACAGATAAGGATGAAGCATTAGTCTTATAAGGCATCTCAGTACTAAAATGAGTAAATTCACAGACAGTCCATTGGTACCCAAATTTACAGATACATATTTCCAATGATCTGGCACCAGCAATGTATTTTGGATCTTTCTGTTTTATAATTAATAAGCTTGTTACAGGGAACTGGAGGCTTCCACTTAAATAATCTTGCTGGTCCTTTAAATTATTCTCACTAGCATATTGGATTTCAGGTTATTTGTTGTTCTCTCTTTTGTCTGTCCCCAAACCCCCTCCAAAAAAACAAAAACAAAAACAAAAAACCCAAAACCAAAAAACAACAAAAAAGAGATAGACCTGACCTCCATTTCATTGAGATATTCAACATATATATATTGAATACCAAGGAAGTTTCTTAGATAGAATGTATAGCAGTAAACAAGGCAGATAGAATCATCATCCACATGCCACTTTTATTCTAGTGATGAGCTAGGGAAACTGAAGGACTACATAAAAATCTGCTTTTTGTTCCTTTTCCTGCTTCTATTCTTGCTAGGATCTGCACCCTCATTGACACATTCTTCATGGTGCAATAGTGTATGTCCTCCTTGTAAGGGACAAGGAGTTAATGATTTCTCTAAAATAGACAACATCTAAGGAAGGACCAGGTGAGAATGACCAGACAAAGCCATCATATGTGCATTCCAGACTACGAGCACTTGACATCTCCATGCCAAGACCCCTCTGACTCCCAGGAGTAAGTGACTTATGAAGGTCACCTAGGCCCTTGTCCTTGTTCTAACCGGTTCCTGGATGCCTGAGAGGACATGTATATTGGACCACAAGCCTTAATAAATGCCTAGATGCCCAGCAAAGAGGAGAGTCTCTCTCCTTTCCTTTCTGAGTCTCCTAGACACTCTGTCTGTACCTGAGCTCTCTCTACACCTTCAACAAATTCTGCTCTCTCCTCCTGCTGGTTCACATATGGTTGTGCCCTTGCCTCCAGGCTAGCTCATACCTGCAAATTAAAGACTTCTTTTTCTTCCAGACTCGGAGAATTTCCATGACTGATCTGAGGTTCAGAAATAGGCTAACTCAATTGTCCATTGGTACTATCAGCAGTTTTGCTGAACTATTACATCTATCTTAAGTACTAGCACAATTTGCTGCTGCTAAATTCCAGGAAAGTATCAGATTCCCTCTCTCTTTTTGAAACTCATTGTTTTGGCCACTTAAACATATGCCTGTATTCATTTATAACATTTTTGCTGAATTTGATTTCTCTTCCTTACTAGAGATTCTGAGCCATTTATATACTTAATATGTCCAATTAATGTACCTTAGTCCTCCATTAAAAAAAAAAACAAAACAGAATATTTATTGGAGGCTCATGGACTCCAAAATCCCATTGGAGAGGTTATGACATTTTGGTGATCATTCTGAACAAAATTTTACAAGTAATTATTCAAGAAAGAAACACTTTTTATATTGTTTCAGGATTTAAAACCTCTATTGACCATTAAGATTGGGTTCTTGGAAGAAATTTTAGATAACTATTTGGAAGAATTTGCTGGCTCCAAAGAGGCTCAAAATGATATTCATTCATACTTAAGTTTATTTTTAGCTTATGAATATTAAAATTAAGAAAATGTATTCATGTTGTTAAAAGACAAAATTCAACCAAGTAAATTTGAATATCTAATTATCTTTATTAAACAATCTATGAATCAGGCAATGTTCCATCTAGCAAATAGAAAGGAGCTCCAAAGATCTACAAAAAGGGAAAGGTTTTAAAGGCAGAACAAGGAATTCATAAACAGAAAAAAATTATTTCAGGTGAGTCCACCTTCCTTTGGGGAAAAAGGGTCTTATTAGGTGGATTATCCCATCTTCCTTCAGGGAATGGAGAGGGCCCATATGAAAGATTACCTTATTCTTACTGACCAGAAAATTCCTGACTCACCAGCTAAGACTACATTTTGGGGGGAGATTGGAATTGCAATTAGGTTAGATATTAAGTCCCCATTTGGTGACTTGGCCTAAGTGATGCCATTTTGGGCCTGTGGCTTTCTTTTTTACCATCGTGAATGTGACTTTTAAATTTTAACAAACCTCTGTGTCTCAGGTACATTTTCTTTTTTTTTTTCTTTCCTAATTCTAAGATTCTGTATAGTGACAATTCTTTATTCTTTGAGCTATAATTCAACATTGTTGTAATTGAAAGGTCAATAAACAACACAGAAGTGATTTCATATCTTTTCCTTTCGTTATGTAATTGTCAGAAGTACACATTTTGTACCATAGGACATTCTGTCACCTGAATATCAGTATCATTTCCACCTGTCCCGGTACTCCGCCGCGCCCGCTCCTAACTTGAACTTGAATTTTTATCTCTGATATTAAAAATTTCTGGTTTGAAACAAAACAAAACACATTTTTGTTGCCTTTATCACCCACAAATATAGGTAAAAGTGGTAATTATCCATTTTCAATGTTAAGTTATGGTTGGAATGCGATAAACACAAACTTCTATTGGGAAATGTATTTGAGCTGTAAATATTTCTCATGGTACTGTTTACGCTGCCTCCTGAAGAAAATGTTGTGTGTTTTTTTAACTTTTCATTTAGTACGAGCCAAGAGAAAATAATATAGCTGCTCTGCATTGACTTGCTCAACTCAAATGCAGACAAGTAAGAAAACACAAAGCTTCCAAAGTTTTATTTTAACTATGTAAAGAATACATATCTTTTATGGTGTGTGTATGTTGAGGGGCATTTAATTTTGTAGAAATGGCTTTTTACAGCTAAACAATGCATGTATTTAGATGACTTCTAAAAAACTGAAGCATCTCAATACTGAGTGCAAGATGCATTTTATTTCTTCACATAAAGTCTTAAGAAAACAGAGAATGAGAAGTTGTTTTTTAATTGTGTTCTAAGACTTTTAGCTCTCTACTTAAATCAAGCATGTTAATCTCTTTTTTAAAAGATTTTATTTATTTATTTGACAGAGAGAGAGATCACAAGTAGGCAGAGGCAGGCAGAGGGAGAGGGGGAAGCAGGCTCCCAGCTGAGCAGAGAGCCCGATGTGGGGTTCGATCCCAGGACCCTGAGATCAC